>JAAVTJ010000287.1:0-25532 GCA_011947355.1 Phytophthora boehmeriae | reverse complement strand
CAGCTCAATCCACCCTGATGATCCAACGTTTCCGTTGCCGGTGCCAACAATAACATCACCTGTGTCTCCAGCTGTACCAGCGTTGGTGGATCCTACGCTAATACTACCAGTGTGCCCAGCATCGCTGCCTCCGGAAGCTATCGCAATAGAACCACCAACACTAGATTTTCCAGAAGTCGTTCCGCCTTCCAAAGAGATGCTGCCACCATGGTCATAACTATCTCCAACGCCAAATATGATATTGCCGGCACGCGAGTTTGGGGCATCGCCAGTCAATATTTGAACATTTCCGGATGAGCTTACAGCTGAGGAACCCGATTGGATTGATACTGATCCAGTTCCTGAGGTATTACTACTTGTAGTATAACTTCCAGAGTCTGCACTCGACACGACGATATTGCCACTTTTTTCGGGTGTGTTTCTGGACGTGGAACCGTCGATGTTGAGCATGGATTGCCGCCACAAGGTCGAGAATAACTTTCTGCTTGTCGATTTGATGAAAATTCTTCAAACCAAAGTTGCTTTCGTTCAGGTAGAAATCAGTTACACTGACATATTCAGGAAACGTTTCTCGGGCCTGCTGCGCTATAATACCTCGTACAGTTGAACCCTCAATTCCACGAATGCGTCTCCACTCATCAGTATATCGATACTGCTTGATTTCAAGAGTCTGTAGACGTTGAAGAATTTCGTCCTCATCCACGTCCTCGATATCAGTTTTTATTCGACGATCTGAAGGAGAAATCACCTGGGGAAACTGAGCAGGGACAGTGCCGACTACCATGTCGTTTCGAACTCGAAATATAATTCCATCAGCCGTGTTTGAATTCACATTCTCAAATACAGCCTCATCAGTGAATTTTTGCTTAGTGAATGCACCACTTATCGACACATTCGCTGCTGTGCTCGTAATCGCGACTCCTGATTAATCCCAACATCAATAGAAGCTTTCCTTGCCCCAGAAAACAGGGACACCAATCCTCCAGCATTACCACTTCCAGATAAAATAGAAATATCTCCTACTTGAGAATCGTCAGAGTTCGTCATGGATTTTACAAATATATCACCAGTGGTACCACTACCAGAATCGCCGCTCGTCACGGTCACATCTCCACCAGAACCACTGGAAGACGACCCACCAGATACACGAATAGAGCCGCCAGAACCGCTTGACGAAGAAGACCCGCCACTCACATCCACGGACCCGGAAACACCCGTCGATGAGCTGCCGCCGTCAACGAGAACACTGCCTCCGGATCCAGCACCGCTGCTCGACCCACCGACCACACTCAACGCGCCGCCGGAAGCGCTGCCACTACTTCCACTGGACACACGAACTACACCGGACGTGCCGTCCACGACGTCACCAGACGTCAACGACACCGCGCCAGACGCAGATGTGCTGCCCACAGTAGCACTCCCAACAGACACGCTGCCGCTGGTGGAGCTGCCAGTGCCGCTTGCGACAGATACCACGCCTCCAGTCGAAGAGCCACTAGACCCACCCGACACAGACACGCTGCCAGCAGCCATCTCGGCTGCGCCAGACTTCACCGACACATCGCCGCTGCTGCTCGCGTCCGAGGAGCCCGACGCCACAGCTACACTGCCCGACAACGCATCCGCCGAGCCGCCGCTGCCGACCGTCAGTTGACCGCTTGGACCGTCGCCACTCGCGCTACTGCCACTTCCAACACTCACAGCACCGCTCCCTAGCGAGCCCGTGCCAGACAAAACGGTCACACGGCCGCCGACACCAGCGTCACTCACGCCGCCGTCAAGAGAAATGTCTCCTCCAGCTGCGCCTAACGATCCGCTGCCACCGGACAGCGCGACACCGCCTGCGATGCCCGACGACGCACCCAGAGACCCGCCGTGCAAGCTCGCGCTGCCGCCGCCTACAACAGCGTCCGTGCTATCGCCGGCCACTACATCGACCGTGCCGCCAGCACCACTGCGGCGAGCGCCGCTCTCCAACACTATCGTGCCATCCACACCAGACGACACCGACACAGAGCCTCCTCGTGCACTCGCGCTCCCTGTCGAACCGCCACGGATCTCCACATTGCCTGCATCTGACGAGCTCGAACTGCCACTTGCTACGGCAACAGACCCACTCGACGCGCTCGAGCTCGACCCAGACGTTACAGACAACGACCCCGATGCACCCGAGTCGGCAGTCCCCGTGCGAACGTCCACGCTGCCGCTAGCACCTGAGCCCGTCGCATCCGAGCTCTCCACCACCGCGGCGCCACTGGCCGCATTCGAATCGCCAGAACCGCTCCGCAAAGACACAGAGCCGCCCGCAGACACGCCGCCACTGCCGCCACCAATTACTGACACAGAACCGCCGATGCCCGCGGAACTAGAGCCACCCACCACGTCGACGGACCCAGACGCACTGCTGGAAGACCCGCTGCCAAACGTCACACCACCGGACATGCCGCCGTTCGAAGCACCGCTCAGCACCTCGACGGACCCACTCGTGCCACTAGCGCCCGGAACAGACGATCCCACACTCACGTCGCCACTGATCGCCGACGCATCGCTGCCGCTGCCACTGACCACAGACACCGACCCGCCTTCCACAATGCCGGCACCGCCTGAAATGGACACCAAACCGCCGGCGTTGTCTCCGGCAGCAGATCCGCCCTCCAATACGACGGCGCCAGCCACAACACCTGTGGAAGAAGACGTCAGCAGTGACGAACCACCCGTCAGCTTCACAGCTCCCGCTGACAACTGCTCGCTAGATCCACCGCGAACGTCGACAAGACCGCCGTCGCCCACAGAGGAACCCCAGACAACTCCACGATTCCAGCCGATGCCGCAGTGCCCGACGCAGAGCCGGACGAAACCGACACACCACCTGATGATGCTCCCGATGCACTCGACAGACGCACAGCGCCGCTGCTAACCGAGCCCTCTCCACTCTGCAACTCCAGCGACGCGCCGTTGCCCGACGCACTCGCGCCGGATGACACACTCACGGCGCCGCCCGTTGCTCCGGCACCACCAGACAAACTCAGTGACCCGCCGGAACCCGACGCACCCGAGCTACTGCCTCCGAACACGAGCACAGACCCCCAGCAGCGATAGCCTCGCCGCCACCGAGATTCACAGACCCACTCGACTGTCCAAGAGACGAGCCAGACGCGATCGAAACCGTGCCAGACGAACCCGTCTCCACCGAACCACTCGACACAGTCACTGCGCCGCTACCGACGCTTGCACTGCTCACGCCAGCGTGGGAGATCAGCCTCACCGCACCACTCGCTGTCGATACACCTTCCCCACTGACAACCGTCACGCTGCCGCCTGTCAAGGCGTCAGAGGCGCCACCCAGCACAGAGATGCCGGAGCCCTCGCCAGTCGTAGACGACCCGCCGGATACATCGATGGACCCAGCACTGGCGTCACCAGACCCGCTGCCGATTCGAATAGCCCCGCTGGACACACTGCTGCTGCTAGTACTCACAGCAATGTCGCCACTAGACCCTCCAGACACAACACTCGTCGACAAGACCACGCCGCCGCTACGCACAGCGCCACTGCCGCTGGCCAACACCACGGATCCACCCACAGTCGTCGCCGACGACCCACCGTCGATCGACACGTCCCCTCCAATGCCCTGCGAGTTCGCAGAACCGATGATCTTCACCTTTTGTGCAGCGGATGCGCTACTCACGCTTCCGCCACGCACCTCCACATCGCTACCAGCAGCGCTGCTGTCGCCTTGGACGAGACTCAAGTCGCCCCCAGAACCGCTACGGACCACGACACGACTGCCAGCCACACCGCTGCCAGAATCGCCGCTCGTCACGGTCACATCTCCACCAGAACCACTGGAAGACGACCCACCAGATACACGAATAGAGCCGCCAGAACCGCTTGACGAAGAAGACCCGCCACTCACATCCACGGACCCGGAAACACCCGTCGATGAGCTGCCGCCGCCAACGAGAACACTGCCTCCGGATCCAGCACCGCTGCTCGACCCACCGACCACACTCAACGCGCCGCCGGAAGCGCTGCCACTACTTCCACTGGACACACGAACTACACCGGACGTGCCGTCCACGACGTCACCAGACGTCAACGACACCGCGCCAGACGCAGATGTGCTGCCCACAGTAGCACTCCCAACAGACACGCTGCCGCTGGCGGAGCTGCCAGTGCCGCTTGCGACAGATACCACGCCTCCAGTCGAAGAGCCACTAGACCCACCCGACACAGACACGCTGCCAGCAGCCATCTCGGCTGCGCCAGACTTCACCGACACATCGCCGCTGCTGCTCGCGTCCGAGGAGCCCGACGCCACAGCTACACTGCCCGACAACGCATCCGCCGAGCCGCCGCTGCCGACCGTCAGTTGACCGCTTGGACCGTCGCCACTCGCGCTACTGCCACTTCCAACACTCACAGCACCGCTCCCTAGCGAGCCCGTGCCAGACAAAACGGTCACACGGCCGCCGACACCAGCGTCACTCACGCCGCCGTCAAGAGAAATGTCTCCTCCAGCTGCGCCTAACGATCCGCTGCCACCGGACAGCGCGACACCGCCTGCGATGCCCGACGACGCACCCAGAGACCCGCCGTGCAAGCTCGCGCTGCCGCCGCCTACAACAGCGTCCGTGCTATCGCCGGCCACTACATCGACCGTGCCGCCAGCACCACTGCGGCGAGCGCCGCTCTCCAACACTATCGTGCCATCCACACCAGACGACACCGACACAGAGCCTCCTCGTGCACTCGCGCTCCCTGTCGAACCGCCACGGATCTCCACATTGCCTGCATCTGACGAGCTCGAACTGCCACTTGCTACGGCAACAGACCCACTCGACGCGCTCGAGCTCGACCCAGACGTTACAGACAACGACCCCGATGCACCCGAGTCGGCAGTCCCCGTGCGAACGTCCACGCTGCCGCTAGCACCTGAGCCCGTCGCATCCGAGCTCTCCACCACCGCGGCGCCACTGGCCGCATTCGAATCGCCAGAACCGCTCCGCAAAGACACAGAGCCGCCCGCAGACACGCCGCCACTGCCGCCACCAATTACTGACACAGAACCGCCGATGCCCGCGGAACTAGAGCCACCCACCACGTCGACGGACCCAGACGCACTGCTGGAAGACCCGCTGCCAAACGTCACACCACCGGACATGCCGCCGTTCGAAGCACCGCTCAGCACCTCGACGGACCCACTCGTGCCACTAGCGCCCGGAACAGACGATCCCACACTCACGTCGCCACTGATCGCCGACGCATCGCTGCCGCTGCCACTGACCACAGACACCGACCCGCCTTCCACAATGCCGGCACCGCCTGAAATGGACACCAAACCGCCGGCGTTGTCTCCGGCAGCAGATCCGCCCTCCAATACGACGGCGCCAGCCACAACACCTGTGGAAGAAGACGTCAGCAGTGACGAACCACCTGTCAGCTTCACAGCTCCCGCTGACAACTGCTCGCTAGATCCACCGCGAACGTCGACAAGACCGCCGTCGCCCACAGAGGAACCCCAGACAACTCCACGATTCCAGCCGATGCCGCAGTGCCCGACGCAGAGCCGGACGAAACCGACACACCACCTGATGATGCTCCCGATGCACTCGACAGACGCACAGCGCCGCTGCTAACCGAGCCCTCTCCACTCTGCAACTCCAGCGACGCGCCGTTGCCCGACGCACTCGCGCCGGATGACACACTCACGGCGCCGCCCGTTGCTCCGGCACCACCAGACAAACTCAGTGACCCGCCGGAACCCGACGCACCCGAGCTACTGCCTCCGAACACGAGCACAGACCCCCAGCAGCGATAGCCTCGCCGCCACCGAGATTCACAGACCCACTCGACTGTCCAAGAGACGAGCCAGACGCGATCGAAACCGTGCCAGACGAACCCGTCTCCACCGAACCACTCGACACAGTCACTGCGCCGCTACCGACGCTTGCACTGCTCACGCCAGCGTGGGAGATCAGCCTCACCGCACCACTCGCTGTCGATACACCTTCCCCACTGACAACCGTCACGCTGCCGCCTGTCAAGGCGTCAGAGGCGCCACCCAGCACAGAGATGCCGGAGCCCTCGCCAGTCGTAGACGACCCGCCGGATACATCGATGGACCCAGCACTGGCGTCACCAGACCCGCTGCCGATTCGAATAGCCCCGCTGGACACACTGCTGCTGCTAGTACTCACAGCAATGTCGCCACTAGACCCTCCAGACACAACACTCGTCGACAAGACCACGCCGCCGCTACGCACAGCGCCACTGCCGCTGGCCAACACCACGGATCCACCCACAGTCGTCGCCGACGACCCACCGTCGATCGACACGTCCTCCAATGCCCTGCGAGTTCGCAGAACCGATGATCTTCACCTTTTGTGCAGCGGATGCGCTACTCACGCTTCCGCCACGCACCTCCACATCGCTACCAGCAGCGCTGCTGTCGCCTTGGACGAGACTCAAGTCGCCCCCAGAACCGCTACGGACCACGACACGACTGCCAGCCACACCGCTGCCAGAATCGCCGCTCGTCACGGTCACATCTCCACCAGAACCACTGGAAGACGACCCACCAGATACACGAATAGAGCCGCCAGAACCGCTTGACGAAGAAGACCCGCCACTCACATCCACGGACCCGGAAACACCCGTCGATGAGCTGCCGCCGCCAACGAGAACACTGCCTCCGGATCCAGCACCGCTGCTCGACCCACCGACCACACTCAACGCGCCGCCGGAAGCGCTGCCACTACTTCCACTGGACACACGAACTACACCGGACGTGCCGTCCACGACGTCACCAGACGTCAACGACACCGCGCCAGACGCAGATGTGCTGCCCACAGTAGCACTCCCAACAGACACGCTGCCGCTGGCGGAGCTGCCAGTGCCGCTTGCGACAGATACCACGCCTCCAGTCGAAGAGCCACTAGACCCACCCGACACAGACACGCTGCCAGCAGCCATCTCGGCTGCGCCAGACTTCACCGACACATCGCCGCTGCTGCTCGCGTCCGAGGAGCCCGACGCCACAGCTACACTGCCCGACAACGCATCCGCCGAGCCGCCGCTGCCGACCGTCAGTTGACCGCTTGGACCGTCGCCACTCGCGCTACTGCCACTTCCAACACTCACAGCACCGCTCCCTAGCGAGCCCGTGCCAGACAAAACGGTCACACGGCCGCCGACACCAGCGTCACTCACGCCGCCGTCAAGAGAAATGTCTCCTCCAGCTGCGCCTAACGATCCGCTGCCACCGGACAGCGCGACACCGCCTGCGATGCCCGACGACGCACCCAGAGACCCGCCGTGCAAGCTCGCGCTGCCGCCGCCTACAACAGCGTCCGTGCTATCGCCGGCCACTACATCGACCGTGCCGCCAGCACCACTGCGGCGAGCGCCGCTCTCCAACACTATCGTGCCATCCACACCAGACGACACCGACACAGAGCCTCCTCGTGCACTCGCGCTCCCTGTCGAACCGCCACGGATCTCCACATTGCCTGCATCTGACGAGCTCGAACTGCCACTTGCTACGGCAACAGACCCACTCGACGCGCTCGAGCTCGACCCAGACGTTACAGACAACGACCCCGATGCACCCGAGTCGGCAGTCCCCGTGCGAACGTCCACGCTGCCGCTAGCACCTGAGCCCGTCGCATCCGAGCTCTCCACCACCGCGGCGCCACTGGCCGCATTCGAATCGCCAGAACCGCTCCGCAAAGACACAGAGCCGCCCGCAGACACGCCGCCACTGCCGCCACCAATTACTGACACAGAACCGCCGATGCCCGCGGAACTAGAGCCACCCACCACGTCGACGGACCCAGACGCACTGCTGGAAGACCCGCTGCCAAACGTCACACCACCGGACATGCCGCCGTTCGAAGCACCGCTCAGCACCTCGACGGACCCACTCGTGCCACTAGCGCCCGGAACAGACGATCCCACACTCACGTCGCCACTGATCGCCGACGCATCGCTGCCGCTGCCACTGACCACAGACACCGACCCGCCTTCCACAATGCCGGCACCGCCTGAAATGGACACCAAACCGCCGGCGTTGTCTCCGGCAGCAGATCCGCCCTCCAATACGACGGCGCCAGCCACAACACCTGTGGAAGAAGACGTCAGCAGTGACGAACCACCCGTCAGCTTCACAGCTCCCGCTGACAACTGCTCGCTAGATCCACCGCGAACGTCGACAAGACCGCCGTCGCCCACAGAGGAACCCCAGACAACTCCACGATTCCAGCCGATGCCGCAGTGCCCGACGCAGAGCCGGACGAAACCGACACACCACCTGATGATGCTCCCGATGCACTCGACAGACGCACAGCGCCGCTGCTAACCGAGCCCTCTCCACTCTGCAACTCCAGCGACGCGCCGTTGCCCGACGCACTCGCGCCGGATGACACACTCACGGCGCCGCCCGTTGCTCCGGCACCACCAGACAAACTCAGTGACCCGCCGGAACCCGACGCACCCGAGCTACTGCCTCCGAACACGAGCACAGACCCCCAGCAGCGATAGCCTCGCCGCCACCGAGATTCACAGACCCACTCGACTGTCCAAGAGACGAGCCAGACGCGATCGAAACCGTGCCAGACGAACCCGTCTCCACCGAACCACTCGACACAGTCACTGCGCCGCTACCGACGCTTGCACTGCTCACGCCAGCGTGGGAGATCAGCCTCACCGCACCACTCGCTGTCGATACACCTTCCCCACTGACAACCGTCACGCTGCCGCCTGTCAAGGCGTCAGAGGCGCCACCCAGCACAGAGATGCCGGAGCCCTCGCCAGTCGTAGACGACCCGCCGGATACATCGATGGACCCAGCACTGGCGTCACCAGACCCGCTGCCGATTCGAATAGCCCCGCTGGACACACTGCTGCTGCTAGTACTCACAGCAATGTCGCCACTAGACCCTCCAGACACAACACTCGTCGACAAGACCACGCCGCCGCTACGCACAGCGCCACTGCCGCTGGCCAACACCACGGATCCACCCACAGTCGTCGCCGACGACCCACCGTCGATCGACACGTCCCCTCCAATGCCCTGCGAGTTCGCAGAACCGATGATCTTCACCTTTTGTGCAGCGGATGCGCTACTCACGCTTCCGCCACGCACCTCCACATCGCTACCAGCAGCGCTGCTGTCGCCTTGGACGAGACTCAAGTCGCCCCCAGAACCGCTACGGACCACGACACGACTGCCAGCCACACCGCTGCCAGAATCGCCGCTCGTCACGGTCACATCTCCACCAGAACCACTGGAAGACGACCCACCAGATACACGAATAGAGCCGCCAGAACCGCTTGACGAAGAAGACCCGCCACTCACATCCACGGACCCGGAAACACCCGTCGATGAGCTGCCGCCGCCAACGAGAACACTGCCTCCGGATCCAGCACCGCTGCTCGACCCACCGACCACACTCAACGCGCCGCCGGAAGCGCTGCCACTACTTCCACTGGACACACGAACTACACCGGACGTGCCGTCCACGACGTCACCAGACGTCAACGACACCGCGCCAGACGCAGATGTGCTGCCCACAGTAGCACTCCCAACAGACACGCTGCCGCTGGCGGAGCTGCCAGTGCCGCTTGCGACAGATACCACGCCTCCAGTCGAAGAGCCACTAGACCCACCCGACACAGACACGCTGCCAGCAGCCATCTCGGCTGCGCCAGACTTCACCGACACATCGCCGCTGCTGCTCGCGTCCGAGGAGCCCGACGCCACAGCTACACTGCCCGACAACGCATCCGCCGAGCCGCCGCTGCCGACCGTCAGTTGACCGCTTGGACCGTCGCCACTCGCGCTACTGCCACTTCCAACACTCACAGCACCGCTCCCTAGCGAGCCCGTGCCAGACAAAACGGTCACACGGCCGCCGACACCAGCGTCACTCACGCCGCCGTCAAGAGAAATGTCTCCTCCAGCTGCGCCTAACGATCCGCTGCCACCGGACAGCGCGACACCGCCTGCGATGCCCGACGACGCACCCAGAGACCCGCCGTGCAAGCTCGCGCTGCCGCCGCCTACAACAGCGTCCGTGCTATCGCCGGCCACTACATCGACCGTGCCGCCAGCACCACTGCGGCGAGCGCCGCTCTCCAACACTATCGTGCCATCCACACCAGACGACACCGACACAGAGCCTCCTCGTGCACTCGCGCTCCCTGTCGAACCGCCACGGATCTCCACATTGCCTGCATCTGACGAGCTCGAACTGCCACTTGCTACGGCAACAGACCCACTCGACGCGCTCGAGCTCGACCCAGACGTTACAGACAACGACCCCGATGCACCCGAGTCGGCAGTCCCCGTGCGAACGTCCACGCTGCCGCTAGCACCTGAGCCCGTCGCATCCGAGCTCTCCACCACCGCGGCGCCACTGGCCGCATTCGAATCGCCAGAACCGCTCCGCAAAGACACAGAGCCGCCCGCAGACACGCCGCCACTGCCGCCACCAATTACTGACACAGAACCGCCGATGCCCGCGGAACTAGAGCCACCCACCACGTCGACGGACCCAGACGCACTGCTGGAAGACCCGCTGCCAAACGTCACACCACCGGACATGCCGCCGTTCGAAGCACCGCTCAGCACCTCGACGGACCCACTCGTGCCACTAGCGCCCGGAACAGACGATCCCACACTCACGTCGCCACTGATCGCCGACGCATCGCTGCCGCTGCCACTGACCACAGACACCGACCCGCCTTCCACAATGCCGGCACCGCCTGAAATGGACACCAAACCGCCGGCGTTGTCTCCGGCAGCAGATCCGCCCTCCAATACGACGGCGCCAGCCACAACACCTGTGGAAGAAGACGTCAGCAGTGACGAACCACCCGTCAGCTTCACAGCTCCCGCTGACAACTGCTCGCTAGATCCACCGCGAACGTCGACAAGACCGCCGTCGCCCACAGAGGAACCCCAGACAACTCCACGATTCCAGCCGATGCCGCAGTGCCCGACGCAGAGCCGGACGAAACCGACACACCACCTGATGATGCTCCCGATGCACTCGACAGACGCACAGCGCCGCTGCTAACCGAGCCCTCTCCACTCTGCAACTCCAGCGACGCGCCGTTGCCCGACGCACTCGCGCCGGATGACACACTCACGGCGCCGCCCGTTGCTCCGGCACCACCAGACAAACTCAGTGACCCGCCGGAACCCGACGCACCCGAGCTACTGCCTCCGAACACGAGCACAGACCCCCAGCAGCGATAGCCTCGCCGCCACCGAGATTCACAGACCCACTCGACTGTCCAAGAGACGAGCCAGACGCGATCGAAACCGTGCCAGACGAACCCGTCTCCACCGAACCACTCGACACAGTCACTGCGCCGCTACCGACGCTTGCACTGCTCACGCCAGCGTGGGAGATCAGCCTCACCGCACCACTCGCTGTCGATACACCTTCCCCACTGACAACCGTCACGCTGCCGCCTGTCAAGGCGTCAGAGGCGCCACCCAGCACAGAGATGCCGGAGCCCTCGCCAGTCGTAGACGACCCGCCGGATACATCGATGGACCCAGCACTGGCGTCACCAGACCCGCTGCCGATTCGAATAGCCCCGCTGGACACACTGCTGCTGCTAGTACTCACAGCAATGTCGCCACTAGACCCTCCAGACACAACACTCGTCGACAAGACCACGCCGCCGCTACGCACAGCGCCACTGCCGCTGGCCAACACCACGGATCCACCCACAGTCGTCGCCGACGACCCACCGTCGATCGACACGTCCCCTCCAATGCCCTGCGAGTTCGCAGAACCGATGATCTTCACCTTTTGTGCAGCGGATGCGCTACTCACGCTTCCGCCACGCACCTCCACATCGCTACCAGCAGCGCTGCTGTCGCCTTGGACGAGACTCAAGTCGCCCCCAGAACCGCTACGGACCACGACACGACTGCCAGCCACACCGCTGCCAGAATCGCCGCTCGTCACGGTCACATCTCCACCAGAACCACTGGAAGACGACCCACCAGATACACGAATAGAGCCGCCAGAACCGCTTGACGAAGAAGACCCGCCACTCACATCCACGGACCCGGAAACACCCGTCGATGAGCTGCCGCCGCCAACGAGAACACTGCCTCCGGATCCAGCACCGCTGCTCGACCCACCGACCACACTCAACGCGCCGCCGGAAGCGCTGCCACTACTTCCACTGGACACACGAACTACACCGGACGTGCCGTCCACGACGTCACCAGACGTCAACGACACCGCGCCAGACGCAGATGTGCTGCCCACAGTAGCACTCCCAACAGACACGCTGCCGCTGGCGGAGCTGCCAGTGCCGCTTGCGACAGATACCACGCCTCCAGTCGAAGAGCCACTAGACCCACCCGACACAGACACGCTGCCAGCAGCCATCTCGGCTGCGCCAGACTTCACCGACACATCGCCGCTGCTGCTCGCGTCCGAGGAGCCCGACGCCACAGCTACACTGCCCGACAACGCATCCGCCGAGCCGCCGCTGCCGACCGTCAGTTGACCGCTTGGACCGTCGCCACTCGCGCTACTGCCACTTCCAACACTCACAGCACCGCTCCCTAGCGAGCCCGTGCCAGACAAAACGGTCACACGGCCGCCGACACCAGCGTCACTCACGCCGCCGTCAAGAGAAATGTCTCCTCCAGCTGCGCCTAACGATCCGCTGCCACCGGACAGCGCGACACCGCCTGCGATGCCCGACGACGCACCCAGAGACCCGCCGTGCAAGCTCGCGCTGCCGCCGCCTACAACAGCGTCCGTGCTATCGCCGGCCACTACATCGACCGTGCCGCCAGCACCACTGCGGCGAGCGCCGCTCTCCAACACTATCGTGCCATCCACACCAGACGACACCGACACAGAGCCTCCTCGTGCACTCGCGCTCCCTGTCGAACCGCCACGGATCTCCACATTGCCTGCATCTGACGAGCTCGAACTGCCACTTGCTACGGCAACAGACCCACTCGACGCGCTCGAGCTCGACCCAGACGTTACAGACAACGACCCCGATGCACCCGAGTCGGCAGTCCCCGTGCGAACGTCCACGCTGCCGCTAGCACCTGAGCCCGTCGCATCCGAGCTCTCCACCACCGCGGCGCCACTGGCCGCATTCGAATCGCCAGAACCGCTCCGCAAAGACACAGAGCCGCCCGCAGACACGCCGCCACTGCCGCCACCAATTACTGACACAGAACCGCCGATGCCCGCGGAACTAGAGCCACCCACCACGTCGACGGACCCAGACGCACTGCTGGAAGACCCGCTGCCAAACGTCACACCACCGGACATGCCGCCGTTCGAAGCACCGCTCAGCACCTCGACGGACCCACTCGTGCCACTAGCGCCCGGAACAGACGATCCCACACTCACGTCGCCACTGATCGCCGACGCATCGCTGCCGCTGCCACTGACCACAGACACCGACCCGCCTTCCACAATGCCGGCACCGCCTGAAATGGACACCAAACCGCCGGCGTTGTCTCCGGCAGCAGATCCGCCCTCCAATACGACGGCGCCAGCCACAACACCTGTGGAAGAAGACGTCAGCAGTGACGAACCACCCGTCAGCTTCACAGCTCCCGCTGACAACTGCTCGCTAGATCCACCGCGAACGTCGACAAGACCGCCGTCGCCCACAGAGGAACCCCCAGACAACTCCACGATTCCAGCCGATGCCGCAGTGCCCGACGCAGAGCCGGACGAAACCGACACACCACCTGATGATGCTCCCGATGCACTCGACAGACGCACAGCGCCGCTGCTAACCGAGCCCTCTCCACTCTGCAACTCCAGCGACGCGCCGTTGCCCGACGCACTCGCGCCGGATGACACACTCACGGCGCCGCCCGTTGCTCCGGCACCACCAGACAAACTCAGTGACCCGCCGGAACCCGACGCACCCGAGCTACTGCCTCCGAACACGAGCACAGACCCCCAGCAGCGATAGCCTCGCCGCCACCGAGATTCACAGACCCACTCGACTGTCCAAGAGACGAGCCAGACGCGATCGAAACCGTGCCAGACGAACCCGTCTCCACCGAACCACTCGACACAGTCACTGCGCCGCTACCGACGCTTGCACTGCTCACGCCAGCGTGGGAGATCAGCCTCACCGCACCACTCGCTGTCGATACACCTTCCCCACTGACAACCGTCACGCTGCCGCCTGTCAAGGCGTCAGAGGCGCCACCCAGCACAGAGATGCCGGAGCCCTCGCCAGTCGTAGACGACCCGCCGGATACATCGATGGACCCAGCACTGGCGTCACCAGACCCGCTGCCGATTCGAATAGCCCCGCTGGACACACTGCTGCTGCTAGTACTCACAGCAATGTCGCCACTAGACCCTCCAGACACAACACTCGTCGACAAGACCACGCCGCCGCTACGCACAGCGCCACTGCCGCTGGCCAACACCACGGATCCACCCACAGTCGTCGCCGACGACCCACCGTCGATCGACACGTCCTCCAATGCCCTGCGAGTTCGCAGAACCGATGATCTTCACCTTTTGTGCAGCGGATGCGCTACTCACGCTTCCGCCACGCACCTCCACATCGCTACCAGCAGCGCTGCTGTCGCCTTGGACGAGACTCAAGTCGCCCCCAGAACCGCTACGGACCACGACACGACTGCCAGCCACACCGCTGCCAGAATCGCCGCTCGTCACGGTCACATCTCCACCAGAACCACTGGAAGACGACCCACCAGATACACGAATAGAGCCGCCAGAACCGCTTGACGAAGAAGACCCGCCACTCACATCCACGGACCCGGAAACACCCGTCGATGAGCTGCCGCCGCCAACGAGAACACTGCCTCCGGATCCAGCACCGCTGCTCGACCCACCGACCACACTCAACGCGCCGCCGGAAGCGCTGCCACTACTTCCACTGGACACACGAACTACACCGGACGTGCCGTCCACGACGTCACCAGACGTCAACGACACCGCGCCAGACGCAGATGTGCTGCCCACAGTAGCACTCCCAACAGACACGCTGCCGCTGGCGGAGCTGCCAGTGCCGCTTGCGACAGATACCACGCCTCCAGTCGAAGAGCCACTAGACCCACCCGACACAGACACGCTGCCAGCAGCCATCTCGGCTGCGCCAGACTTCACCGACACATCGCCGCTGCTGCTCGCGTCCGAGGAGCCCGACGCCACAGCTACACTGCCCGACAACGCATCCGCCGAGCCGCCGCTGCCGACCGTCAGTTGACCGCTTGGACCGTCGCCACTCGCGCTACTGCCACTTCCAACACTCACAGCACCGCTCCCTAGCGAGCCCGTGCCAGACAAAACGGTCACACGGCCGCCGACACCAGCGTCACTCACGCCGCCGTCAAGAGAAATGTCTCCTCCAGCTGCGCCTAACGATCCGCTGCCACCGGACAGCGCGACACCGCCTGCGATGCCCGACGACGCACCCAGAGACCCGCCGTGCAAGCTCGCGCTGCCGCCGCCTACAACAGCGTCCGTGCTATCGCCGGCCACTACATCGACCGTGCCGCCAGCACCACTGCGGCGAGCGCCGCTCTCCAACACTATCGTGCCATCCACACCAGACGACACCGACACAGAGCCTCCTCGTGCACTCGCGCTCCCTGTCGAACCGCCACGGATCTCCACATTGCCTGCATCTGACGAGCTCGAACTGCCACTTGCTACGGCAACAGACCCACTCGACGCGCTCGAGCTCGACCCAGACGTTACAGACAACGACCCCGATGCACCCGAGTCGGCAGTCCCCGTGCGAACGTCCACGCTGCCGCTAGCACCTGAGCCCGTCGCATCCGAGCTCCACCACCGCGGCGCCACTGGCCGCATTCGAATCGCCAGAACCGCTCCGCAAAGACACAGAGCCGCCCGCAGACACGCCGCCACTGCCGCCACCAATTACTGACACAGAACCGCCGATGCCCGCGGAACTAGAGCCACCCACCACGTCGACGGACCCAGACGCACTGCTGGAAGACCCGCTGCCAAACGTCACACCACCGGACATGCCGCCGTTCGAAGCACCGCTCAGCACCTCGACGGACCCACTCGTGCCACTAGCGCCCGGAACAGACGATCCCACACTCACGTCGCCACTGATCGCCGACGCATCGCTGCCGCTGCCACTGACCACAGACACCGACCCGCCTTCCACAATGCCGGCACCGCCTGAAATGGACACCAAACCGCCGGCGTTGTCTCCGGCAGCAGATCCGCCCTCCAATACGACGGCGCCAGCCACAACACCTGTGGAAGAAGACGTCAGCAGTGACGAACCACCCGTCAGCTTCACAGCTCCCGCTGACAACTGCTCGCTAGATCCACCGCGAACGTCGACAAGACCGCCGTCGCCCACAGAGGAACCCCAGACAACTCCACGATTCCAGCCGATGCCGCAGTGCCCGACGCAGAGCCGGACGAAACCGACACACCACCTGATGATGCTCCCGATGCACTCGACAGACGCACAGCGCCGCTGCTAACCGAGCCCTCTCCACTCTGCAACTCCAGCGACGCGCCGTTGCCCGACGCACTCGCGCCGGATGACACACTCACGGCGCCGCCCGTTGCTCCGGCACCACCAGACAAACTCAGTGACCCGCCGGAACCCGACGCACCCGAGCTACTGCCTCCGAACACGAGCACAGACCCCCAGCAGCGATAGCCTCGCCGCCACCGAGATTCACAGACCCACTCGACTGTCCAAGAGACGAGCCAGACGCGATCGAAACCGTGCCAGACGAACCCGTCTCCACCGAACCACTCGACACAGTCACTGCGCCGCTACCGACGCTTGCACTGCTCACGCCAGCGTGGGAGATCAGCCTCACCGCACCACTCGCTGTCGATACACCTTCCCCACTGACAACCGTCACGCTGCCGCCTGTCAAGGCGTCAGAGGCGCCACCCAGCACAGAGATGCCGGAGCCCTCGCCAGTCGTAGACGACCCGCCGGATACATCGATGGACCCAGCACTGGCGTCACCAGACCCGCTGCCGATTCGAATAGCCCCGCTGGACACACTGCTGCTGCTAGTACTCACAGCAATGTCGCCACTAGACCCTCCAGACACAACACTCGTCGACATGACACGCCGCCGCTACGCACAGCGCCACTGCCGCTGGCCAACACCACGGATCCACCCACAGTCGTCGCCGACGACCCACCGTCGATCGACACGTCCCCTCCAATGCCCTGCGAGTTCGCAGAACCGATGATCTTCACCTTTTGTGCAGCGGATGCGCTACTCACGCTTCCGCCACGCACCTCCACATCGCTACCAGCAGCGCTGCTGTCGCCTTGGACGAGACTCAAGTCGCCCCCAGAACCGCTACGGACCACGACACGACTGCCAGCCACACCGCTGCCAGAATCGCCGCTCGTCACGGTCACATCTCCACCAGAACCACTGGAAGACGACCCACCAGATACACGAATAGAGCCGCCAGAACCGCTTGACGAAGAAGACCCGCCACTCACATCCACGGACCCGGAAACACCCGTCGATGAGCTGCCGCCGCCAACGAGAACACTGCCTCCGGATCCAGCACCGCTGCTCGACCCACCGACCACACTCAACGCGCCGCCGGAAGCGCTGCCACTACTTCCACTGGACACACGAACTACACCGGACGTGCCGTCCACGACGTCACCAGACGTCAACGACACCGCGCCAGACGCAGATGTGCTGCCCACAGTAGCACTCCCAACAGACACGCTGCCGCTGGCGGAGCTGCCAGTGCCGCTTGCGACAGATACCACGCCTCCAGTCGAAGAGCCACTAGACCCACCCGACACAGACACGCTGCCAGCTGACACCTTTGACGAGCCAGATTTTACTGACACGTTCCCACTGGTACTTGTATTTGAAGTACCCGAGGACAGAACCACGACCCCAGTTGATGAAACGAAAGACTGCCCGCTTCCAATTGATACAGCCCCACTGGACCCACCAACCCCGACAGACCCCCGCTGGCTGTAGTTACTTGAATTGAGCCACTTTGGCTGAAGCCAGCACCTGACGATACTTGTACCGAGCCGCCAAAACGACTTGTACTTGACCCACCTGCAAGCGCAATGCCTCCACCATCGCTATGATCGCGTGAGGAAGTGCTGGTACTACCTCCTTGCAGAAAAATGCTCCCGCCAATACCAGAGCTCCCAGATATTACGCCTGCTGATACATTGACATTGCCACCTGAATTCATCACGGACGAGGGTCCAGCTCGGATGATCACATCCCCTGACAAGTCGGACGAACGGCCCTCCGTCGAAATGTTAACTATGCCGTTGGCGGCAGCAGTCAGTGAAACGGATCCACCAGAAGCCGACGACCCCACATTGGCTCCTGCGACAAGGCTGATATCCCCTTGAGGTCCTTTTGAGTCGCCTGTAGACAACAACAAAGAACCAGACCGCCCCAGATCGCTGTTCCCACTGGATAATCGTAGCGGGCCACTTGGCCCTTGTTTGGATTGACCAGTCTCGACGGAAATCAACCCGCTGTTACCCATACGTGACGACGAAGCGTGGCTAATTATGCGTATTTCACCGCTCTGACCAATGTCATTCGCCCCACTTCGAATTAGCACACTGCCACCAGCACCAGCTAATGAACTGCCACCAGCACCAACGACCACGTCCCCACCTTTCGTTTTCCCACTGTTCCCAGCCTGTAAGAAAATAGACCCCGATCTCGATACAGCTGAGCTTCCAGATTTTACAAAAACATCGCCCGATTGCGACGTGGAAGCTGTTCCAGTCTCGATGCGGACATACCCGCTCTGAGTCCCTTCGCCAGACGCAAAAGCTAGATTTCCTCCAGCAATCCTCGACCCAGACCCTCCGGAAACACTAATGGTTCCACCAGTTTCAGCGCTAGCTCCACCATTGATGCTAACCGAACCACCAGCTCCAGTAATTGTCGAAGCTCCTGCTGCCAAGTTAATCGACCCTGCAACCCCTGATTTGCCATTACCCACGATGCCACCACCGATCATAGAGATGTTGCCACCAAAAGTAGAGTTGCTCCTACCACCAATTAAGCTGATGTGGCCGCCATCTAAAGCAGCCTCACGACCGGCAATAATTACACTCCCAGAATTCGCTTCAGTGCTTCGTCCTCCACCGATCTGAACCGATCCGCCAAATGATTTCCTAGATGACCCACCGTCGATCGACACGTCCCCTCCAATGCCCTGCGAGTTCGCAGAACCGATGATCTTCACCTTTTGTGCAGCGGATGCGCTACTCACGCTTCCGCCACGCACCTCCACATCGCTACCAGCAGCGCTGCTGTCGCCTTGGACGAGACTCAAGTCGCCCCCAGAACCGCTACGGACCACGACACGACTGCCAGCCACACCGCTGCCAGAATCGCCGCTCGTCACGGTCACATCTCCACCAGAACCACTGGAAGACGACCCACCAGATACACGAATAGAGCCGCCAGAACCGCTTGACGAAGAAGACCCGCCACTCACATCCACGGACCCGGAAACACCCGTCGATGAGCTGCCGCCGCCAACGAGAACACTGCCTCCGGATCCAGCACCGCTGCTCGACCCACCGACCACACTCAACGCGCCGCCGGAAGCGCTGCCACTACTTCCACTGGACACACGAACTACACCGGACGTGCCGTCCACGACGTCACCAGACGTCAACGACACCGCGCCAGACGCAGATGTGCTGCCCACAGTAGCACTCCCAACAGACACGCTGCCGCTGGCGGAGCTGCCAGTGCCGCTTGCGACAGATACCACGCCTCCAGTCGAAGAGCCACTAGACCCACCCGACACAGACACGCTGCCAGCAGCCATCTCGGCTGCGCCAGACTTCACCGACACATCGCCGCTGCTGCTCGCATCCGAGGAGCCCGACGCCACAGCTACACTGCCCGACAACGCATCCGCCGAGCCGCCGCTGCCGACCGTCAGTTGACCGCTTGGACCGTCGCCACTCGCGCTACTGCCACTTCCAACACTCACAGCACCGCTCCCTAGCGAGCCCGTGCCAGACAAAACGGTCACACGGCCGCCGACACCAGCGTCACTCACGCCGCCGTCAAGAGAAATGTCTCCTCCAGCTGCGCCTAACGATCCGCTGCCACCGGACAGCGCGACACCGCCTGCGATGCCCGACGACGCACCCAGAGACCCGCCGTGCAAGCTCGCGCTGCCGCCGCCTACAACAGCGTCCGTGCTATCGCCGGCCACTACATCGACCGTGCCGCCAGCACCACTGCGGCGAGCGCCGCTCTCCAACACTATCGTGCCATCCACACCAGACGACACCGACACAGAGCCTCCTCGTGCACTCGCGCTCCTGTCGAACCGCCACGGATCTCCACATTGCCTGCATCTGACGAGCTCGAACTGCCACTTGCTACGGCAACAGACCCACTCGACGCGCTCGAGCTCGACCCAGACGTTACAGACAACGACCCCGATGCACCCGAGTCGGCAGTCCCCGTGCGAACGTCCACGCTGCCGCTAGCACCTGAGCCCGTCGCATCCGAGCTCTCCACCACCGCGGCGCCACTGGCCGCATTCGAATCGCCAGAACCGCTCCGCAAAGACACAGAGCCGCCCGCAGACACGCCGCCACTGCCGCCACCAATTACTGACACAGAACCGCCGATGCCCGCGGAACTAGAGCCACCCACCACGTCGACGGACCCAGACGCACTGCTGGAAGACCCGCTGCCAAACGTCACACCACCGGACATGCCGCCGTTCGAAGCACCGCTCAGCACCTCGACGGACCCACTCGTGCCACTAGCGCCCGGAACAGACGATCCCACACTCACGTCGCCACTGATCGCCGACGCATCGCTGCCGCTGCCACTGACCACAGACACCGACCCGCCTTCCACAATGCCGGCACCGCCTGAAATGGACACCAAACCGCCGGCGTTGTCTCCGGCAGCAGATCCGCCCTCCAATACGACGGCGCCAGCCACAACACCTGTGGAAGAAGACGTCAGCAGTGACGAACCACCCGTCAGCTTCACAGCTCCCGCTGACAACTGCTCGCTAGATCCACCGCGAACGTCGACAAGACCGCCGTCGCCCACAGAGGAACCCCCAGACAACTCCACGATTCCAGCCGATGCCGCAGTGCCCGACGCAGAGCCGGACGAAACCGACACACCACCTGATGATGCTCCCGATGCACTCGACAGACGCACAGCGCCGCTGCTAACCGAGCCCTCTCCACTCTGCAACTCCAGCGACGCGCCGTTGCCCGACGCACTCGCGCCGGATGACACACTCACGGCGCCGCCCGTTGCTCCGGCACCACCAGACAAACTCAGTGACCTGCCGGAACCCGACGCACCCGAGCTACTGCCTCCGAACACGAGCACAGACCCCCAGCAGCGATAGCCTCGCCGCCACCGAGATTCACAGACCCACTCGACTGTCCAAGAGACGAGCCAGACGCGATCGAAACCGTGCCAGACGAACCCGTCTCCACCGAACCACTCGACACAGTCACTGCGCCGCTACCGACGCTTGCACTGCTCACGCCAGCGTGGGAGATCAGCCTCACCGCACCACTCGCTGTCGATACACCTTCCCCACTGACAACCGTCACGCTGCCGCCTGTCAAGGCGTCAGAGGCGCCACCCAGCACAGAGATGCCGGAGCCCTCGCCAGTCGTAGACGACCCGCCGGATACATCGATGGACCCAGCACTGGCGTCACCAGACCCGCTGCCGATTCGAATAGCCCCGCTGGACACACTGCTGCTGCTAGTACTCACAGCAATGTCGCCACTAGACCCTCCAGACACAACACTCGTCGACAAGACCACGCCGCCGCTACGCACAGCGCCACTGCCGCTGGCCAACACCACGGATCCACCCACAGTCTTCGCCGACGACCCACCGTCGATCGACACGTCCCCTCCAATGCCCTGCGAGTTCGCAGAACCGATGATCTTCACCTTTTGTGCAGCGGATGCGCTACTCACGCTTCCGCCACGCACCTCCACATCGCTACCAGCAGCGCTGCTGTCGCCTTGGACGAGACTCAAGTCGCCCCCAGAACCGCTACGGACCACGACACGACTGCCAGCCACACCGCTGCCAGAATCGCCGCTCGTCACGGTCACATCTCCACCAGAACCACTGGAAGACGACCCACCAGATACACGAATAGAGCCGCCAGAACCGCTTGACGAAGAAGACCCGCCACTCACATCCACGGACCCGGAAACACCCGTCGATGAGCTGCCGCCGCCAACGAGAACACTGCCTCCGGATCCAGCACCGCTGCTCGACCCACCGACCACACTCAACGCGCCGCCGGAAGCGCTGCCACTACTTCCACTGGACACACGAACTACACCGGACGTGCCGTCCACGACGTCACCAGACGTCAACGACACCGCGCCAGACGCAGATGTGCTGCCCACAGTAGCACTCCCAACAGACACGCTGCCGCTGGCGGAGCTGCCAGTGCCGCTTGCGACAGATACCACGCCTCCAGTCGAAGAGCCACTAGACCCACCCGACACAGACACGCTGCCAGCAGCCATCTCGGCTGCGCCAGACTTCACCGACACATCGCCGCTGCTGCTCGCGTCCGAGGAGCCCGACGCCACAGCTACACTGCCCGACAACGCATCCGCCGAGCCGCCGCTGCCGACCGTCAGTTGACCGCTTGGACCGTCGCCACTCGCGCTACTGCCACTTCCAACACTCACAGCACCGCTCCCTAGCGAGCCCGTGCCAGACAAAACGGTCACACGGCCGCCGACACCAGCGTCACTCACGCCGCCGTCAAGAGAAATGTCTCCTCCAGCTGCGCCTAACGATCCGCTGCCACCGGACAGCGCGACACCGCCTGCGATGCCCGACGACGCACCCAGAGACCCGCCGTGCAAGCTCGCGCTGCCGCCGCCTACAACAGCGTCCGTGCTATCGCCGGCCACTACATCGACCGTGCCGCCAGCACCACTGCGGCGAGCGCCGCTCTCCAACACTATCGTGCCATCCACACCAGACGACACCGACACAGAGCCTCCTCGTGCACTCGCGCTCCTGTCGAACCGCCACGGATCTCCACATTGCCTGCATCTGACGAGCTCGAACTGCCACTTGCTACGGCAACAGACCCACTCGACGCGCTCGAGCTCGACCCAGACGTTACAGACAACGACCCCGATGCACCCGAGTCGGCAGTCCCCGTGCGAACGTCCACGCTGCCGCTAGCACCTGAGCCCGTCGCATCCGAGCTCTCCACCACCGCGGCGCCACTGGCCGCATTCGAATCGCCAGAACCGCTCCGCAAAGACACAGAGCCGCCCGCAGACACGCCGCCACTGCCGCCACCAATTACTGACACAGAACCGCCGATGCCCGCGGAACTAGAGCCACCCACCACGTCGACGGACCCAGACGCACTGCTGGAAGACCCGCTGCCAAACGTCACACCACCGGACATGCCGCCGTTCGAAGCACCGCTCAGCACCTCGACGGACCCACTCGTGCCACTAGCGCCCGGAACAGACGATCCCACACTCACGTCGCCACTGATCGCCGACGCATCGCTGCCGCTGCCACTGACCACAGACACCGACCCGCCTTCCACAATGCCGGCACCGCCTGAAATGGACACCAAACCGCCGGCGTTGTCTCCGGCAGCAGATCCGCCCTCCAATACGACGGCGCCAGCCACAACACCTGTGGAAGAAGACGTCAGCAGTGACGAACCACCCGTCAGCTTCACAGCTCCCGCTGACAACTGCTCGCTAGATCCACCGCGAACGTCGACAAGACCGCCGTCGCCCACAGAGGAACCCCCAGACAACTCCACGATTCCAGCCGATGCCGCAGTGCCCGACGCAGAGCCGGACGAAACCGACACACCACCTGATGATGCTCCCGATGCACTCGACAGACGCACAGCGCCGCTGCTAACCGAGCCCTCTCCACTCTGCAACTCCAGCGACGCGCCGTTGCCCGACGCACTCGCGCCGGATGACACACTCACGGCGCCGCCCGTTGCTCCGGCACCACCAGACAAACTCAGTGACCCGCCGGAACCCGACGCACCCGAGCTACTGCCTCCGAACACGAGCACAGACCCCCAGCAGCGATAGCCTCGCCGCCACCGAGATTCACAGACCCACTCGACTGTCCAAGAGACGAGCCAGACGCGATCGAAACCGTGCCAGACGAACCCGTCTCCACCGAACCACTCGACACAGTCACTGCGCCGCTACCGACGCTTGCACTGCTCACGCCAGCGTGGGAGATCAGCCTCACCGCACCACTCGCTGTCGATACACCTTCCCCACTGACAACCGTCACGCTGCCGCCTGTCAAGGCGTCAGAGGCGCCACCCAGCACAGAGATGCCGGAGCCCTCGCCAGTCGTAGACGACCCGCCGGATACATCGATGGACCCAGCACTGGCGTCACCAGACCCGCTGCCGATTCGAATAGCCCCGCTGGACACACTGCTGCTGCTAGTACTCACAGCAATGTCGCCACTAGACCCTCCAGACACAACACTCGTCGACAAGACCACGCCGCCGCTACGCACAGCGCCACTGCCGCTGGCCAACACCACGGATCCACCCACAGTCGTCGCCGACGACCCACCGTCGATCGACACGTCCCCTCCAATGCCCTGCGAGTTCGCAGAACCGATGATCTTCACCTTTGTGCAGCGGATGCGCTACTCACGCTTCCGCCACGCACCTCCACATCGCTACCAGCAGCGCTGCTGTCGCCTTGGACGAGACTCAAGTCGCCCCCAGAACCGCTACGGACCACGACACGACTGCCAGCCACACCGCTGCCAGAATCGCCGCTCGTCACGGTCACATCTCCACCAGAACCACTGGAAGACGACCCACCAGATACACGAATAGAGCCGCCAGAACCGCTTGACGAAGAAGACCCGCCACTCACATCCACGGAACCAGCTTTTCCGGCCTGGGTTGACCCTGCTTGCAATTGTATTCCCCAGTAGTAGTGGTCGAAGAGTCTCCAGATTGAATTGTGATAGATCCGGGTGCTTTGGACTTGGATTGGCCAGTCTTAATGATAACATTACCTGAAGAAAAAGAATCGGACTGCTTTGTTCCAATAGCGATGGTTCCGCCACTTCCATGTGTTGCAGCTGGCGTTGAAATTGAAATATTTCCGGGTGTAATACGGCCACGTCCAGAAGTAATATTGACATCGCCACCTTTAAGAGCGGAATCACCGCCTTGTACAATTACGCTACCAGCTTCACCTGAAGGCAAAGAAGATATCGCGTCTGAAACTGATGCCTCCCTGACTGGAGAATAATGTCACCACTTTGTACATTTCCGTGCCAGTTTCAAAACTAGTGAACCAGTATGACGAACACCCTCCATAGACGCAGTTGAAAGCCTTATATTTCCTGAACGTACATCGTTACTTGCGCTGCGCATGCGTATATCCGCTGCGACCTGGGACGATGAATCTGTTGCATGGTTCACCAATAGTCC
>JAAVTJ010000286.1:0-90976 GCA_011947355.1 Phytophthora boehmeriae | reverse complement strand
TCCCACACTCACGTCGCCACTGATCGCCGACGCATCGCTGCCGCTGCCACGACCACAGACACCGACCCGCCTTCCACAATGCCGGCACCGCCTGAAATGGACACCAAACCGCCGGCGTTGTCTCCGGCAGCAGATCCGCCCTCCAATACGACGGCGCCAGCCACAACACCTGTGGAAGAAGACGTCAGCAGTGACGAACCACCCGTCAGCTTCACAGCTCCCGCTGACAACTGCTCGCTAGATCCACCGCGAACGTCGACAAGACCGCCGTCGCCCACAGAGGAACCCCAGACAACTCCACGATTCCAGCCGATGCCGCAGTGCCCGACGCAGAGCCGGACGAAACCGACACACCACCTGATGATGCTCCCGATGCACTCGACAGACGCACAGCGCCGCTGCTAACCGAGCCCTCTCCACTCTGCAACTCCAGCGACGCGCCGTTGCCCGACGCACTCGCGCCGGATGACACACTCACGGCGCCGCCCGTTGCTCCGGCACCACCAGACAAACTCAGTGACCCGCCGGAACCCGACGCACCCGAGCTACTGCCTCCGAACACGAGCACAGACCCCCAGCAGCGATAGCCTCGCCGCCACCGAGATTCACAGACCCACTCGACTGTCCAAGAGACGAGCCAGACGCGATCGAAACCGTGCCAGACGAACCCGTCTCCACCGAACCACTCGACACAGTCACTGCGCCGCTACCGACGCTTGCACTGCTCACGCCAGCGTGGGAGATCAGCCTCACCGCACCACTCGCTGTCGATACACCTTCCCCACTGACAACCGTCACGCTGCCGCCTGTCAAGGCGTCAGAGGCGCCACCCAGCACAGAGATGCCGGAGCCCTCGCCAGTCGTAGACGACCCGCCGGATACATCGATGGACCCAGCACTGGCGTCACCAGACCCGCTGCCGATTCGAATAGCCCCGCTGGACACACTGCTGCTGCTAGTACTCACAGCAATGTCGCCACTAGACCCTCCAGACACAACACTCGTCGACAAGACCACGCCGCCGCTACGCACAGCGCCACTGCCGCTGGCCAACACCACGGATCCACCCACAGTCGTCGCCGACGACCCACCGTCGATCGACACGTCCCCTCCAATGCCCTGCGAGTTCGCAGAACCGATGATCTTCACCTTTTGTGCAGCGGATGCGCTACTCACGCTTCCGCCACGCACCTCCACATCGCTACCAGCAGCGCTGCTGTCGCCTTGGACGAGACTCAAGTCGCCCCCAGAACCGCTACGGACCACGACACGACTGCCAGCCACACCGCTGCCAGAATCGCCGCTCGTCACGGTCACATCTCCACCAGAACCACTGGAAGACGACCCACCAGATACACGAATAGAGCCGCCAGAACCGCTTGACGAAGAAGACCCGCCACTCACATCCACGGACCCGGAAACACCCGTCGATGAGCTGCCGCCGCCAACGAGAACACTGCCTCCGGATCCAGCACCGCTGCTCGACCCACCGACCACACTCAACGCGCCGCCGGAAGCGCTGCCACTACTTCCACTGGACACACGAACTACACCGGACGTGCCGTCCACGACGTCACCAGACGTCAACGACACCGCGCCAGACGCAGATGTGCTGCCCACAGTAGCACTCCCAACAGACACGCTGCCGCTGGCGGAGCTGCCAGTGCCGCTTGCGACAGATACCACGCCTCCAGTCGAAGAGCCACTAGACCCACCCGACACAGACACGCTGCCAGCAGCCATCTCGGCTGCGCCAGACTTCACCGACACATCGCCGCTGCTGCTCGCGTCCGAGGAGCCCGACGCCACAGCTACACTGCCCGACAACGCATCCGCCGAGCCGCCGCTGCCGACCGTCAGTTGACCGCTTGGACCGTCGCCACTCGCGCTACTGCCACTTCCAACACTCACAGCACCGCTCCCTAGCGAGCCCGTGCCAGACAAAACGGTCACACGGCCGCCGACACCAGCGTCACTCACGCCGCCGTCAAGAGAAATGTCTCCTCCAGCTGCGCCTAACGATCCGCTGCCACCGGACAGCGCGACACCGCCTGCGATGCCCGACGACGCACCCAGAGACCCGCCGTGCAAGCTCGCGCTGCCGCCGCCTACAACAGCGTCCGTGCTATCGCCGGCCACTACATCGACCGTGCCGCCAGCACCACTGCGGCGAGCGCCGCTCTCCAACACTATCGTGCCATCCACACCAGACGACACCGACACAGAGCCTCCTCGTGCACTCGCGCTCCCTGTCGAACCGCCACGGATCTCCACATTGCCTGCATCTGACGAGCTCGAACTGCCACTTGCTACGGCAACAGACCCACTCGACGCGCTCGAGCTCGACCCAGACGTTACAGACAACGACCCCGATGCACCCGAGTCGGCAGTCCCCGTGCGAACGTCCACGCTGCCGCTAGCACCTGAGCCCGTCGCATCCGAGCTCTCCACCACCGCGGCGCCACTGGCCGCATTCGAATCGCCAGAACCGCTCCGCAAAGACACAGAGCCGCCCGCAGACACGCCGCCACTGCCGCCACCAATTACTGACACAGAACCGCCGATGCCCGCGGAACTAGAGCCACCCACCACGTCGACGGACCCAGACGCACTGCTGGAAGACCCGCTGCCAAACGTCACACCACCGGACATGCCGCCGTTCGAAGCACCGCTCAGCACCTCGACGGACCCACTCGTGCCACTAGCGCCCGGAACAGACGATCCCACACTCACGTCGCCACTGATCGCCGACGCATCGCTGCCGCTGCCACTGACCACAGACACCGACCCGCCTTCCACAATGCCGGCACCGCCTGAAATGGACACCAAACCGCCGGCGTTGTCTCCGGCAGCAGATCCGCCCTCCAATACGACGGCGCCAGCCACAACACCTGTGGAAGAAGACGTCAGCAGTGACGAACCACCCGTCAGCTTCACAGCTCCCGCTGACAACTGCTCGCTAGATCCACCGCGAACGTCGACAAGACCGCCGTCGCCCACAGAGGAACCCCAGACAACTCCACGATTCCAGCCGATGCCGCAGTGCCCGACGCAGAGCCGGACGAAACCGACACACCACCTGATGATGCTCCCGATGCACTCGACAGACGCACAGCGCCGCTGCTAACCGAGCCCTCTCCACTCTGCAACTCCAGCGACGCGCCGTTGCCCGACGCACTCGCGCCGGATGACACACTCACGGCGCCGCCCGTTGCTCCGGCACCACCAGACAAACTCAGTGACCCGCCGGAACCCGACGCACCCGAGCTACTGCCTCCGAACACGAGCACAGACCCCCAGCAGCGATAGCCTCGCCGCCACCGAGATTCACAGACCCACTCGACTGTCCAAGAGACGAGCCAGACGCGATCGAAACCGTGCCAGACGAACCCGTCTCCACCGAACCACTCGACACAGTCACTGCGCCGCTACCGACGCTTGCACTGCTCACGCCAGCGTGGGAGATCAGCCTCACCGCACCACTCGCTGTCGATACACCTTCCCCACTGACAACCGTCACGCTGCCGCCTGTCAAGGCGTCAGAGGCGCCACCCAGCACAGAGATGCCGGAGCCCTCGCCAGTCGTAGACGACCCGCCGGATACATCGATGGACCCAGCACTGGCGTCACCAGACCCGCTGCCGATTCGAATAGCCCCGCTGGACACACTGCTGCTGCTAGTACTCACAGCAATGTCGCCACTAGACCCTCCAGACACAACACTCGTCGACAAGACCACGCCGCCGCTACGCACAGCGCCACTGCCGCTGGCCAACACCACGGATCCACCCACAGTCGTCGCCGACGACCCACCGTCGATCGACACGTCCCCTCCAATGCCCTGCGAGTTCGCAGAACCGATGATCTTCACCTTTTGTGCAGCGGATGCGCTACTCACGCTTCCGCCACGCACCTCCACATCGCTACCAGCAGCGCTGCTGTCGCCTTGGACGAGACTCAAGTCGCCCCCAGAACCGCTACGGACCACGACACGACTGCCAGCCACACCGCTGCCAGAATCGCCGCTCGTCACGGTCACATCTCCACCAGAACCACTGGAAGACGACCCACCAGATACACGAATAGAGCCGCCAGAACCGCTTGACGAAGAAGACCCGCCACTCACATCCACGGACCCGGAAACACCTGTCGATGAGCTGCCGCCGCCAACGAGAACACTGCCTCCGGATCCAGCACCGCTGCTCGACCCACCGACCACACTCAACGCGCCGCCGGAAGCGCTGCCACTACTTCCACTGGACACACGAACTACACCGGACGTGCCGTCCATGACGTCACCAGACGTCAACGACACCGCGCCAGACGCAGATGTGCTGCCCACAGTAGCACTCCCAACAGACACGCTGCCGCTGGCGGAGCTGCCAGTGCCGCTTGCGACAGATACCACGCCTCCAGTCGAAGAGCCACTAGACCCACCCGACACAGACACGCTGCCAGCTGACACCTTTGACGAGCCAGATTTTACTGACACGTTCCCACTGGTACTTGTATTTGAAGTACCCGAGGACAGAACCACGACCCCAGTTGATGAAACGAAAGACTGCCCGCTTCCAATTGATACAGCCCCACTGGACCCACCAACCCCGACAGACCCCCGCTGGCTGTAGTTACTTGAATTGAGCCACTTTGGCTGAAGCCAGCACCTGACGATACTTGTACCGAGCCGCCAAAACGACTTGTACTTGACCCACCTGCAAGCGCAATGCCTCCACCATCGCTATGATCGCGTGAGGAAGTGCTGGTACTACCTCCTTGCAGAAAAATGCTCCCGCCAATACCAGAGCTCCCAGATATTACGCCTGCTGATACATTGACATTGCCACCTGAATTCATCACGGACGAGGGTCCAGCTCGGATGATCACATCCCCTGACAAGTCGGACGAACGGCCCTCCGTCGAAATGTTAACTATGCCGTTGGCGGCAGCAGTCAGTGAAACGGATCCACCAGAAGCCGACGACCCCACATTGGCTCCTGCGACAAGGCTGATATCCCCTTGAGGTCCTTTTGAGTCGCCTGTAGACAACAACAAAGAACCAGACCGCCCCAGATCGCTGTTCCCACTGGATAATCGTAGCGGGCCACTTGGCCCTTGTTTGGATTGACCAGTCTCGACGGAAATCAACCCGCTGTTACCCATACGTGACGACGAAGCGTGGCTAATTATGCGTATTTCACCGCTCTGACCAATGTCATTCGCCCCACTTCGAATTAGCACACTGCCACCAGCACCAGCTAATGAACTGCCACCAGCACCAACGACCACGTCCCCACCTTTCGTTTTCCCACTGTTCCCAGCCTGTAAGAAAATAGACCCCGATCTCGATACAGCTGAGCTTCCAGATTTTACAAAAACATCGCCCGATTGCGACGTGGAAGCTGTTCCAGTCTCGATGCGGACATACCCGCTCTGAGTCCCTTCGCCAGACGCAAAGCTAGATTTCCTCCAGCAATCCTCGACCCAGACCCTCCGGAAACACTAATGGTTCCACCAGTTTCAGCGCTAGCTCCACCATTGATGCTAACCGAACCACCAGCTCCAGTAATTGTCGAAGCTCCTGCTGCCAAGTTAATCGACCCTGCAACCCCTGATTTGCCATTACCCACGATGCCACCACCGATCATAGAGATGTTGCCACCAAAAGTAGAGTTGCTCCTACCACCAATTAAGCTGATGTGGCCGCCATCTAAAGCAGCCTCACGACCGGCAATAATTACACTCCCAGAATTCGCTTCAGTGCTTCGTCCTCCACCGATCTGAACCGATCCGCCAAATGATTTCCTAGATGACCCACCGTCGATCGACACGTCCCTCCAATGCCCTGCGAGTTCGCAGAACCGATGATCTTCACCTTTTGTGCAGCGGATGCGCTACTCACGCTTCCGCCACGCACCTCCACATCGCTACCAGCAGCGCTGCTGTCGCCTTGGACGAGACTCAAGTCGCCCCCAGAACCGCTACGGACCACGACACGACTGCCAGCCACACCGCTGCCAGAATCGCCGCTCGTCACGGTCACATCTCCACCAGAACCACTGGAAGACGACCCACCAGATACACGAATAGAGCCGCCAGAACCGCTTGACGAAGAAGACCCGCCACTCACATCCACGGACCCGGAAACACCCGTCGATGAGCTGCCGCCGCCAACGAGAACACTGCCTCCGGATCCAGCACCGCTGCTCGACCCACCGACCACACTCAACGCGCCGCCGGAAGCGCTGCCACTACTTCCACTGGACACACGAACTACACCGGACGTGCCGTCCACGACGTCACCAGACGTCAACGACACCGCGCCAGACGCAGATGTGCTGCCCACAGTAGCACTCCCAACAGACACGCTGCCGCTGGCGGAGCTGCCAGTGCCGCTTGCGACAGATACCACGCCTCCAGTCGAAGAGCCACTAGACCCACCCGACACAGACACGCTGCCAGCTGACACCTTTGACGAGCCAGATTTTACTGACACGTTCCCACTGGTACTTGTATTTGAAGTACCCGAGGACAGAACCACGACCCCAGTTGATGAAACGAAAGACTGCCCGCTTCCAATTGATACAGCCCCACTGGACCCACCAACCCCGACAGACCCCCGCTGGCTGTAGTTACTTGAATTGAGCCACTTTGGCTGAAGCCAGCACCTGACGATACTTGTACCGAGCCGCCAAAACGACTTGTACTTGACCCACCTGCAAGCGCAATGCCTCCACCATCGCTATGATCGCGTGAGGAAGTGCTGGTACTACCTCCTTGCAGAAAAATGCTCCCGCCAATACCAGAGCTCCCAGATATTACGCCTGCTGATACATTGACATTGCCACCTGAATTCATCACGGACGAGGGTCCAGCTCGGATGATCACATCCCCTGACAAGTCGGACGAACGGCCCTCCGTCGAAATGTTAACTATGCCGTTGGCGGCAGCAGTCAGTGAAACGGATCCACCAGAAGCCGACGACCCCACATTGGCTCCTGCGACAAGGCTGATATCCCCTTGAGGTCCTTTTGAGTCGCCTGTAGACAACAACAAAGAACCAGACCGCCCCAGATCGCTGTTCCCACTGGATAATCGTAGCGGGCCACTTGGCCCTTGTTTGGATTGACCAGTCTCGACGGAAATCAACCCGCTGTTACCCATACGTGACGACGAAGCGTGGCTAATTATGCGTATTTCACCGCTCTGACCAATGTCATTCGCCCCACTTCGAATTAGCACACTGCCACCAGCACCAGCTAATGAACTGCCACCAGCACCAACGACCACGTCCCCACCTTTCGTTTTCCCACTGTTCCCAGCCTGTAAGAAAATAGACCCCGATCTCGATACAGCTGAGCTTCCAGATTTTACAAAAACATCGCCCGATTGCGACGTGGAAGCTGTTCCAGTCTCGATGCGGACATACCCGCTCTGAGTCCCTTCGCCAGACGCAAAGCTAGATTTCCTCCAGCAATCCTCGACCCAGACCCTCCGGAAACACTAATGGTTCCACCAGTTTCAGCGCTAGCTCCACCATTGATGCTAACCGAACCACCAGCTCCAGTAATTGTCGAAGCTCCTGCTGCCAAGTTAATCGACCCTGCAACCCCTGATTTGCCATTACCCACGATGCCACCACCGATCATAGAGATGTTGCCACCAAAAGTAGAGTTGCTCCTACCACCAATTAAGCTGATGTGGCCGCCATCTAAAGCAGCCTCACGACCGGCAATAATTACACTCCCAGAATTCGCTTCAGTGCTTCGTCCTCCACCGATCTGAACCGATCCGCCAAATGATTTCCTAGATGACCCACCGTCGATCGACACGTCCCCTCCAATGCCCTGCGAGTTCGCAGAACCGATGATCTTCACCTTTTGTGCAGCGGATGCGCTACTCACGCTTCCGCCACGCACCTCCACATCGCTACCAGCAGCGCTGCTGTCGCCTTGGACGAGACTCAAGTCGCCCCCAGAACCGCTACGGACCACGACACGACTGCCAGCCACACCGCTGCCAGAATCGCCGCTCGTCACGGTCACATCTCCACCAGAACCACTGGAAGACGACCCACCAGATACACGAATAGAGCCGCCAGAACCGCTTGACGAAGAAGACCCGCCACTCACATCCACGGACCCGGAAACACCCGTCGATGAGCTGCCGCCGCCAACGAGAACACTGCCTCCGGATCCAGCACCGCTGCTCGACCCACCGACCACACTCAACGCGCCGCCGGAAGCGCTGCCACTACTTCCACTGGACACACGAACTACACCGGACGTGCCGTCCACGACGTCACCAGACGTCAACGACACCGCGCCAGACGCAGATGTGCTGCCCACAGTAGCACTCCCAACAGACACGCTGCCGCTGGCGGAGCTGCCAGTGCCGCTTGCGACAGATACCACGCCTCCAGTCGAAGAGCCACTAGACCCACCCGACACAGACACGCTGCCAGCAGCCATCTCGGCTGCGCCAGACTTCACCGACACATCGCCGCTGCTGCTCGCATCCGAGGAGCCCGACGCCACAGCTACACTGCCCGACAACGCATCCGCCGAGCCGCCGCTGCCGACCGTCAGTTGACCGCTTGGACCGTCGCCACTCGCGCTACTGCCACTTCCAACACTCACAGCACCGCTCCCTAGCGAGCCCGTGCCAGACAAAACGGTCACACGGCCGCCGACACCAGCGTCACTCACGCCGCCGTCAAGAGAAATGTCTCCTCCAGCTGCGCCTAACGATCCGCTGCCACCGGACAGCGCGACACCGCCTGCGATGCCCGACGACGCACCCAGAGACCCGCCGTGCAAGCTCGCGCTGCCGCCGCCTACAACAGCGTCCGTGCTATCGCCGGCCACTACATCGACCGTGCCGCCAGCACCACTGCGGCGAGCGCCGCTCTCCAACACTATCGTGCCATCCACACCAGACGACACCGACACAGAGCCTCCTCGTGCACTCGCGCTCCCTGTCGAACCGCCACGGATCTCCACATTGCCTGCATCTGACGAGCTCGAACTGCCACTTGCTACGGCAACAGACCCACTCGACGCGCTCGAGCTCGACCCAGACGTTACAGACAACGACCCCGATGCACCCGAGTCGGCAGTCCCCGTGCGAACGTCCACGCTGCCGCTAGCACCTGAGCCCGTCGCATCCGAGCTCTCCACCACCGCGGCGCCACTGGCCGCATTCGAATCGCCAGAACCGCTCCGCAAAGACACAGAGCCGCCCGCAGACACGCCGCCACTGCCGCCACCAATTACTGACACAGAACCGCCGATGCCCGCGGAACTAGAGCCACCCACCACGTCGACGGACCCAGACGCACTGCTGGAAGACCCGCTGCCAAACGTCACACCACCGGACATGCCGCCGTTCGAAGCACCGCTCAGCACCTCGACGGACCCACTCGTGCCACTAGCGCCCGGAACAGACGATCCCACACTCACGTCGCCACTGATCGCCGACGCATCGCTGCCGCTGCCACTGACCACAGACACCGACCCGCCTTCCACAATGCCGGCACCGCCTGAAATGGACACCAAACCGCCGGCGTTGTCTCCGGCAGCAGATCCGCCTCCAATACGACGGCGCCAGCCACAACACCTGTGGAAGAAGACGTCAGCAGTGACGAACCACCCGTCAGCTTCACAGCTCCCGCTGACAACTGCTCGCTAGATCCACCGCGAACGTCGACAAGACCGCCGTCGCCCACAGAGGAACCCCAGACAACTCCACGATTCCAGCCGATGCCGCAGTGCCCGACGCAGAGCCGGACGAAACCGACACACCACCTGATGATGCTCCCGATGCACTCGACAGACGCACAGCGCCGCTGCTAACCGAGCCCTCTCCACTCTGCAACTCCAGCGACGCGCCGTTGCCCGACGCACTCGCGCCGGATGACACACTCACGGCGCCGCCCGTTGCTCCGGCACCACCAGACAAACTCAGTGACCCGCCGGAACCCGACGCACCCGAGCTACTGCCTCCGAACACGAGCACAGACCCCCAGCAGCGATAGCCTCGCCGCCACCGAGATTCACAGACCCACTCGACTGTCCAAGAGACGAGCCAGACGCGATCGAAACCGTGCCAGACGAACCCGTCTCCACCGAACCACTCGACACAGTCACTGCGCCGCTACCGACGCTTGCACTGCTCACGCCAGCGTGGGAGATCAGCCTCACCGCACCACTCGCTGTCGATACACCTTCCCCACTGACAACCGTCACGCTGCCGCCTGTCAAGGCGTCAGAGGCGCCACCCAGCACAGAGATGCCGGAGCCCTCGCCAGTCGTAGACGACCCGCCGGATACATCGATGGACCCAGCACTGGCGTCACCAGACCCGCTGCCGATTCGAATAGCCCCGCTGGACACACTGCTGCTGCTAGTACTCACAGCAATGTCGCCACTAGACCCTCCAGACACAACACTCGTCGACAAGACCACGCCGCCGCTACGCACAGCGCCACTGCCGCTGGCCAACACCACGGATCCACCCACAGTCGTCGCCGACGACCCACCGTCGATCGACACGTCCCTCCAATGCCCTGCGAGTTCGCAGAACCGATGATCTTCACCTTTTGTGCAGCGGATGCGCTACTCACGCTTCCGCCACGCACCTCCACATCGCTACCAGCAGCGCTGCTGTCGCCTTGGACGAGACTCAAGTCGCCCCCAGAACCGCTACGGACCACGACACGACTGCCAGCCACACCGCTGCCAGAATCGCCGCTCGTCACGGTCACATCTCCACCAGAACCACTGGAAGACGACCCACCAGATACACGAATAGAGCCGCCAGAACCGCTTGACGAAGAAGACCCGCCACTCACATCCACGGACCCGGAAACACCCGTCGATGAGCTGCCGCCGCCAACGAGAACACTGCCTCCGGATCCAGCACCGCTGCTCGACCCACCGACCACACTCAACGCGCCGCCGGAAGCGCTGCCACTACTTCCACTGGACACACGAACTACACCGGACGTGCCGTCCACGACGTCACCAGACGTCAACGACACCGCGCCAGACGCAGATGTGCTGCCCACAGTAGCACTCCCAACAGACACGCTGCCGCTGGCGGAGCTGCCAGTGCCGCTTGCGACAGATACCACGCCTCCAGTCGAAGAGCCACTAGACCCACCCGACACAGACACGCTGCCAGCAGCCATCTCGGCTGCGCCAGACTTCACCGACACATCGCCGCTGCTGCTCGCATCCGAGGAGCCCGACGCCACAGCTACACTGCCCGACAACGCATCCGCCGAGCCGCCGCTGCCGACCGTCAGTTGACCGCTTGGACCGTCGCCACTCGCGCTACTGCCACTTCCAACACTCACAGCACCGCTCCCTAGCGAGCCCGTGCCAGACAAAACGGTCACACGGCCGCCGACACCAGCGTCACTCACGCCGCCGTCAAGAGAAATGTCTCCTCCAGCTGCGCCTAACGATCCGCTGCCACCGGACAGCGCGACACCGCCTGCGATGCCCGACGACGCACCCAGAGACCCGCCGTGCAAGCTCGCGCTGCCGCCGCCTACAACAGCGTCCGTGCTATCGCCGGCCACTACATCGACCGTGCCGCCAGCACCACTGCGGCGAGCGCCGCTCTCCAACACTATCGTGCCATCCACACCAGACGACACCGACACAGAGCCTCCTCGTGCACTCGCGCTCCCTGTCGAACCGCCACGGATCTCCACATTGCCTGCATCTGACGAGCTCGAACTGCCACTTGCTACGGCAACAGACCCACTCGACGCGCTCGAGCTCGACCCAGACGTTACAGACAACGACCCCGATGCACCCGAGTCGGCAGTCCCCGTGCGAACGTCCACGCTGCCGCTAGCACCTGAGCCCGTCGCATCCGAGCTCTCCACCACCGCGGCGCCACTGGCCGCATTCGAATCGCCAGAACCGCTCCGCAAAGACACAGAGCCGCCCGCAGACACGCCGCCACTGCCGCCACCAATTACTGACACAGAACCGCCGATGCCCGCGGAACTAGAGCCACCCACCACGTCGACGGACCCAGACGCACTGCTGGAAGACCCGCTGCCAAACGTCACACCACCGGACATGCCGCCGTTCGAAGCACCGCTCAGCACCTCGACGGACCCACTCGTGCCACTAGCGCCCGGAACAGACGATCCCACACTCACGTCGCCACTGATCGCCGACGCATCGCTGCCGCTGCCACTGACCACAGACACCGACCCGCCTTCCACAATGCCGGCACCGCCTGAAATGGACACCAAACCGCCGGCGTTGTCTCCGGCAGCAGATCCGCCCTCCAATACGACGGCGCCAGCCACAACACCTGTGGAAGAAGACGTCAGCAGTGACGAACCACCCGTCAGCTTCACAGCTCCCGCTGACAACTGCTCGCTAGATCCACCGCGAACGTCGACAAGACCGCCGTCGCCCACAGAGGAACCCCCAGACAACTCCACGATTCCAGCCGATGCCGCAGTGCCCGACGCAGAGCCGGACGAAACCGACACACCACCTGATGATGCTCCCGATGCACTCGACAGACGCACAGCGCCGCTGCTAACCGAGCCCTCTCCACTCTGCAACTCCAGCGACGCGCCGTTGCCCGACGCACTCGCGCCGGATGACACACTCACGGCGCCGCCCGTTGCTCCGGCACCACCAGACAAACTCAGTGACCCGCCGGAACCCGACGCACCCGAGCTACTGCCTCCGAACACGAGCACAGACCCCCAGCAGCGATAGCCTCGCCGCCACCGAGATTCACAGACCCACTCGACTGTCCAAGAGACGAGCCAGACGCGATCGAAACCGTGCCAGACGAACCCGTCTCCACCGAACCACTCGACACAGTCACTGCGCCGCTACCGACGCTTGCACTGCTCACGCCAGCGTGGGAGATCAGCCTCACCGCACCACTCGCTGTCGATACACCTTCCCCACTGACAACCGTCACGCTGCCGCCTGTCAAGGCGTCAGAGGCGCCACCCAGCACAGAGATGCCGGAGCCCTCGCCAGTCGTAGACGACCCGCCGGATACATCGATGGACCCAGCACTGGCGTCACCAGACCCGCTGCCGATTCGAATAGCCCCGCTGGACACACTGCTGCTGCTAGTACTCACAGCAATGTCGCCACTAGACCCTCCAGACACAACACTCGTCGACAAGACCACGCCGCCGCTACGCACAGCGCCACTGCCGCTGGCCAACACCACGGATCCACCCACAGTCGTCGCCGACGACCCACCGTCGATCGACACGTCCTCCAATGCCCTGCGAGTTCGCAGAACCGATGATCTTCACCTTTTGTGCAGCGGATGCGCTACTCACGCTTCCGCCACGCACCTCCACATCGCTACCAGCAGCGCTGCTGTCGCCTTGGACGAGACTCAAGTCGCCCCCAGAACCGCTACGGACCACGACACGACTGCCAGCCACACCGCTGCCAGAATCGCCGCTCGTCACGGTCACATCTCCACCAGAACCACTGGAAGACGACCCACCAGATACACGAATAGAGCCGCCAGAACCGCTTGACGAAGAAGACCCGCCACTCACATCCACGGAACCAGCTTTTCCGGCCTGGGTTGACCCTGCTTGCAATTGTATTCCCCCAGTAGTAGTGGTCGAAGAGTCTCCAGATTGAATTGTGATAGATCCGGGTGCTTTGGACTTGGATTGGCCAGTCTTAATGATAACATTACCTGAAGAAAAAGAATCGGACTGCTTTGTTCCAATAGCGATGGTTCCGCCACTTCCATGTGTTGCAGCTGGCGTTGAAATTGAAATATTTCCGGGTGTAATACGGCCACGTCCAGAAGTAATATTGACATCGCCACCTTTAAGAGCGGAATCACCGCCTTGTACAATTACGCTACCAGCTTCACCTGAAGGCAAAGAAGATATCGCGTCTGAAACTGATGCCTCCCCTGACTGGAGAATAATGTCACCACTTTGTACATTTCCCGTGCCAGTTTCAAAAACTAGTGAACCAGTATGACGAACACCCTCCATAGACGCAGTTGAAAGCCTTATATTTCCTGAACGTACATCGTTACTTGCGCTGCGCATGCGTATATCCGCTGCGACCTGGGACGATGAATCTGTTGCATGGTTCACCAATAGTCCACCAGATATCTGGGTCGACGAAGAGACAATATTCACACTTCCGTGTGCTGCAGCAAACGAGTCACCTGTACTGATCAGGATGGAGCCACTATCTCCAAAAGCAGACCAACCTGTAGTCACGGAAATGTTCCCGCTATTTTCTTTCCCACGAGAATCCGGTGTTTGCAAGCTTACGCCTCCTGGATTATCATAAGCTTCACCACTAGCGATAATCACACTCCCGGCTTTTGTGTCACTCTCTCGAGAAGACCCAGCTTCAAGAACCAGAGATCCGCCGTTGCCAATGTTGCTGTCGCCAGATCTAATGTTAATAGATCCAGCGTTTTCTTCAGCAATTCCACTCATAATACCAACATCCCCGCTCCCACTATATCTCGAGGCCCCCGTTTCGATGGAAATATCGCCACTTTTGCCCATAGGAGACGCGTTGGCATACGAACCACTATCTGCAGTTGTTATGTCAATGCGTCCGCTTTGCAGGTTGCTGTTAGGTCCAACTTTAAACCGTTTATGCTGAGCATGGATAGCAGCAATCAAATCTATTGTGATTTGCTGCTTGTTCACTTCGTGAAATTGATCCAGGCTAAAGTGTTTTTCTGGCAGCTCAAATTTTGACACGGTGACGTACTCTGGAAATGTCTGCCCCACTTGCTGAGCAATTACCCCACGAACCTCCACATCTGGGATACCGCGCACGTCTCGCCAAAGCTGGGAGTAGCGATACTTTTTCACTTCGAGAGTTTGAAGTCTTTGAAGGATATCATCCTCATCGATATCTTCTATATTTGTCTTGATTCGACGATCAGATGGGTACGTGATCTCGGTAAATTGTGCCGAGACGTGGGTGATAGACTTGTTAGGTTGTAAACGCCAGATCACTTGTCCTGGCACTACAGCTTGAGCATGCGACACTGTGAACTCACCACTTTCGAGGCTAACATTGAGACTATCACCACCTCTAATGTCCATTGTCGAGGCTGCGCTTGCCTTTAAACTGATCGATCCATCACGCGACATGCTCATATGAGAAGCAGTAACGTTTTTCCTGACATCGTCACATCTCCACCACCGGACTTGAGAGTTAGGTGGCCCCCAGTTCCAGTGACTTCAGACGCACCCCCACTTGCAATCTCAATGCTGCCACCATGGTAGGCGCCTTGCCCTGCCATCAAGGTAATATCACCACCGTACGAAGAATCACTTTTGCCCGACAACATGTTAAGCGATCCAGCTGACCCACTAGCACTGGAGCCGGTTTGAAGAGTGAAAGAGCCACTATCTCCTCTCGTCGTATCTCCGCTTCCAACTATCACTGCACCACTAGTCGAAGAATTGCCAGTAACAGCAGTCAAAGCGCCACTACTAGTGCCGCCGAAGCCAGTGGCTATCCTCACAGAACCACCATTGGATGCAAGCGACGAGCCACTTTCAACGACTATTTTGCCACCCGAAGCTAGAGTGCTGGATGATCCAGCAATAGATACTGTGCCTCCCATACCTCCTGCTGCGACACCTGATCCAGCACTTAACTCGACATTTCCACCCTGACTATTAGTCGACGTCCCAGACGAAATCTTCACGTTTCCGGAGGAGCCATCATTATTGGAGGAGGATCCAATTCGCACTTCCCCAGTATCGCCACCTGTTTCAGCTGTCCCGGACTGTATGATGACTTCACCACTGCTTTTTCCAGGCCCAGATGACACAACTACCGAGCCGCCATCAGCTACAGAATTTCCACCTCCTCTTAAATGAACAGCTCCGCCACCCGCTACAGTCCCGTTTCCCCTAGAATGTTAATAAAACCTGCTTTTCCACTCAAGGAATTCCCTGTATAGAGGTGAACTGGACTAGACGACGCACTTCCAGCAGAACCCGACCCAATTTCAACCAGACCACTGGCAGCGGTGCTGGCAGCAGATTGAATTGATACTCCACCACTGTTGTGGCTTCTACTCGCTCCTGACACGATGGAAACATTACCGCCATCATGTTCTATACCGGCTCCTGAACGGAGGGTTAAAGCACCCCCACCTCCAGTCGTTCCCGCGCCAGCTTGAATAAGAGCATCACCTCCAGTGCCCCCTTCTGAATCACCGGCAATAAGCTGCGCATTGCCACCATCACCATTAGATCCAGATGATTTTCCTGCGAGACCTATGAATGACGCCCCTTTCGCTTCAACAGAAGAACCTGCCGAAATAAAAACTTTACCCGCTTCTTGCCCAGAATTCCCTGTGACGATTTCCACAATCCCAGTGGCACCTTCAGGTGATTCTCCGGTAGAAATGGAAGCACCCCACTGGATGCTTTGTTATTAGCACCTGCTGTCGAAACAACAACACTCCCTGAGGACGCAGACCCTCCTCCAGTGCGAAGATCAATCAACCCACCAGTAGCTGACACCGAGCTTCCCGCGGCCAGAGAGATGTTCCCACTGCCCATGCCAAGCGCAACAGCGAAATTACCTCCAATTCCAGAGCTGTCACTGCCCGTTTTCAAAACGATCGAGCCTGGCACACCAGTACTAGTTGTTCCCGTGGAGACTAAAACAGACCCAGATACTCCATCAGTAATATCGCTTGAACTAAGAGTCACATTGCCAGTTTTACCAGCAGAAGACGGCCCCGAAGCTAAGGTTATAGAGCCCGATAAGTCTGCCCCACGTCCTGAAACCAGTTCAATAACCCCGCTGCTTCCAGCGACCGATACATCATGAGTTTTTATCATAATGTCTCCACTCGATGACATTACATTCTCACCGCTTATAAGGCTCACTGATCCACCCGACGCAGTGACAGCATCGCCACCTCTAAGAGCAACTGCCCCGCCAACATCAGTCATTGACGAGCCACCATAGCTTTTACCACCAATGAGCTCAACCGAACCGCCGCGGCCGCCGCCAGTTTCGTCGGCCCCGAACCCGATTCCGCCAGCAATACTTACGCTGCCACCGACAGCATCTCTGACCTGAAGGGCATCTCCAGCAGAAACACTAACCGCCTGGCCGTTCCGAGTGCTTGACTGCCCTGCAGCAACTTGAATCCCACCATCACCAGGAATCGCTCCTAAGCCCGTGTGAAGGGCAATGGCACCAGCCGAATTAGTGAGAGAGTCACCTGTTTTTAGCACGAATTGTCCAGATGAGCCATCCAGTCCAGAATCGGCCGTCTCAAAAGATATAGCGCCGCTTGAAGTTGCCCAATTGTACCCCGACACGATAGCAATGTTTCCGCCGCGATATTTTGAGGAAGCAGTCGACCCAGCCGACACGGAGACATCACCACCAGAAGTATCAGACCCAGTGCCCACCGCGATGTTGATCGAACCAGCTTTTCCATTATCGGAGTCGCCTGTTTGAATATCGACACTTCCAGAGCTACTCACACTGGAACTTCCAGTGTTGAGCTGCATAGCGCCGCTAGAGCTAGAGTCGGCTGTGGCGATCGTAACATCTCCACTCGTCGTGCTCAACGAGTCACCAGAGTAAATTAAGACTGCTCCGCCAGTTGACACCGCGGCAGTTCCGCCAGATATAGCAATCTCCCCCTTCATCCTGCGCTTTGTTCATCCCATCCGACGATCCTGCCAGAATCTCTACACTACCACCATTCCCCCATCCTTGTCGTCATTTGAGCGCCCGCGGCCGCTAACTAGGTGAATAGAGCCCCCAAGAGCGCGATTAGCTGTAGAATCCCCTCCAAGTAGGTAAATTTCGCCACCATCGCCAACAGAACCAAGGCCAACACCAACAGTGATATCCCCTCCGCCACCCTTTAAGGCGTCACCAGTGAGGACAGACACACTCCCGGAACCAGGCGCATCTGTGGAGCTTCCCGTTTGAATAACTATCGATCCGGAGGACCCCGCACTGTCTGTTGCCATACTTACACTTCCACTGGATGACGCCGAGCTCGTCCCAGACAAGATCTCTACACTCCCACCGCCGTCAGGATGGGTTGTAGCTCCAGCACTAATACCAACGTTTCCTCCTTGTTGCCCCACACCAGATCCAACCGCAACAATAATATCTCCTCCAGCCCCACGTTCAGATGGACCGGAACTAAGCGTCACGCTACCCGAAGTGCCGCCGCGAGTATCCTGAATACAAGCTGACTGCACCACTTCCACTGCTGCTACCACTGCGAGCGGAGCTGACACTAATGTCACCGCTAGATCCCGACTCAGAGATCCCAGAAACAACCGTGATGGCCCCCCTTTATAGATGATGTGCTTCCCGCCTGAACCAACACGTTTGATGCACTTTGGGAACTTGCTCCACCTTGGATGGAAATGTCGCCACTGGTTCCTTTCAATGCACCACCAGATCTCAATACAACAGACCCACTTATTTCGTTAGCAGCGACGCCACTACTGATGTCGATATTTCCAGATGAACGAGATAGTTTTTCAGCAGCGTCCCCGGTGAAGATCTTCACATCGCCACTCGAGGAGGAGGTCGCATTCCCGGTTAGGATCAACACAGACCCACCAGTCGCAGCAGTTGCTTTTCCACCGAGTGCGCGGATGGATCCGCCGACGTCTGTTGGTCTTTTCCCATTGCCATCTCCTCCAGATATGACTACTTCACCTCCATCACCGCCATCCTTTAAATCAGTGCTTAAGCCGTTCCCTGCACTAAGAGATAGCATTCCACCAATTGCTGCCGGTGATGAGGTGTCTCCAGCCCGTACGAGGATGTCGCCTCCGTTTCCCGCACGACCCATGCCAACTTCGATTTGAAAGCTGCCACCATGGCCTCCAGTCGCACTTCCGGTCGTCAGTGAAATCAATCCTGAATTTCCTTGCGAAGCTGTGCCAGAGAAAACTGCAATCGATCCACTAACCCCATTAGTTCCAGAGTTTTCCGTGTTCACTGTGATGCTACCGCTGTCTCCTTTCAAACTGTAGCCAGAAGAAACTAGAACACTGCCACCAGCGCGGCCGGCAGCAGAGGTTGACCCAGCCTTCACTTTAACATCCCCACCCCCGCCATCAAACTGTTGCCAACTGACATGTCGATAGAGCCGCTGCTTCCTTTATCGGAGTCACCAGTTCGTAGAGTTAGACTACCTGAATCACCCGCAGCACTCTTACCGGTTTGGATATCAACCGTCCCGCTGGATCCATAGTATGCAGAATCGGCACTCCGAAGCTCCAGGTTCCCGCTCGAATAATAGTCCGAGCTACCAGTTACAATAGAAATCGAACCACCGGTTCCTTTGTTTGCCCGACCACCCTGAACGCTAACTGGCCCACCTGGGCAATAGAACATCAAAACCTATTAGCATCTTTGTACAAGCATGGCAACTACAGGAGCTGGTCATACCGTTGTCACCGCCAGCTTGGCTTCCTGCTTGGCCGCCAGCAATATTGACAGGGCCGCCTTTACCTCCCCCTCCGGGAGAGCGATTAGTACCATGGCCACCCCTAACAGCAACTTCCCCACCGGTTGATCTCATATCCGTCATATCCCCTGCGGAAACAGCAACGCGACCGCCAAGTCCTGTTAAGCCAACGCCAACACTAACAATTATGTCGCCCGACGGACCAGGCCTTGAATTCCCGGTAACGATAAATAATGAGCCACTTGGGTTAGTGGTTGCATTTCCGGTCCGAAGAAGTAGGGTCCCTGATACGCCTTTTGTGCCAGAGTTGGCGGTCTGGAGTTCCATATCGCCACTACTGGAAGTAGTGCCTGCGCCCGAGTAGAGTTCGATTTTGCCGCCAGTTGACGTTCTACTTGTACCTCCCTCAATGTGAACCATTCCTCCAATGTCGGTTGCGGCTCTTCCACCCATACCTTGGCCTCCATGGACTTGGACAGCACCACCGTCACCACCATTGCTCGAGTGTATGCTTGTTCCGGAACCTGCCTGAAGTGATATAGTTCCTCCTACCTGGGCAACCGCTATACGAATAAACATGCAAAGCACAGCATTAAACTAACGATTTCCTAAGCAAAGAAGAATATAAAATATAACCGACCGGTAGTATCCCCTGCAGTTAGGTTCACGTCTCCCCCATTTCCTGTGTCACCCACACCAACTGACATAAGTACACTTCCTCCGTGGCCCTTCTTCGCGACGCCCGTGACAAAACTCATGGATCCACTGTTCGTTGCTAGTGCTTTGCCGGTAGTAAGGGCAAAAGATCCTGATCCGCCATGAGGGCCACTATTTGGCGTCTGGAGGACGAGGTCACCCGAAGTAGACCGCAAGGAACCACCGGTGGTAATGGTGATAGAACCTCCGGTAAACTTGTGCAGCGCAAGTCCAGCTTGAACAGACACATCGCCTCCCGGATTTTCTGTGTTGTTCCCGACGGAAAGTGCGATAAATCCGCCTTTGCCCTTAAGACCTTGGCCGCTGTACAGTACAAGCTCACCACTGTCCCCAGAAGTTGTGTCGCCAGTGTTAATAACGATGGCACCACTTGTGCCCTTGGTTCCAGAAGGCGCCGTCATCAGAGCCATCGCGCCGCTCGATGTTGCTGCACCAAAACCAGTCTCAGCACGGATATTACCACCGCGTCCTTTGTTCGCCCAGCCACCTTCGACAAAAACGCCCCCGCCAGTATTAGCTAGACTGCTTCCACCTTGCGAAGCGCCACCAGTTACCTTTACGGCACCGCCATTTCCACCGTTGGAGTACATTGTATTGAGGCCTTCACCAGCCTGAATGGCAACCGTGCCTCCGGTTCTGCCAGCGGCTTCAGTTGTCGCACCAGCTGTCAATTGGACCTGTCCGCCGTTTGTTCTAGCCCCAGTTCCAACAGTTACAATGAAATCGCCACCATGTCCTTGCGTAGCACCCCAGTTGAAATCACAACAGCTCCCGAGTCTGTTGCGGAAGCTGTTCCCGTCTGAAGTTTTATCCCTCCACTTCCTCCCACCCTGCCCGCGTTAGCGGTTACCACACTGATGTCCCCACTTGAAGTTGCCTGGCTTGCCCCAGACACGAGCGTTATGGTCCCTCCTGATCGCGAGTCGGTCGTACTGCCTGCTTCTAGCGAGATCAGACCTCCTTCGCCAAAGTCACCACCACCAACAAGTACCTGGAATTGACCTCCTTTACCATTTTTTGCAACTCCGGTAAAAGGTTTATAGGACCAGAGTTTCCACCTGTTGAAGTCCCCGTACCAAGCGTCACCGCGCCGCTCACACCGCGAGACCCCGCATTAGACGTGACAAGTAGAACAGACCCGCTTGAGCTGGCAACTCCCGTACCAGATGTCATAGTAATATCACCTCCATAACCAAATGCTGCTCGGCCTGCCTCAACATTGATGGATCCACCGTTATCTAGCGCGTTTGAGCCACGAGCTTCACCTCCGATAACGTCGATGCCACCACCATCACCGCCATCCACAGCATTTGTTCCCGAACCAGTTCCACCAGATAGTATCACCTTACCTCCGGTGCGGCCCATTCCTGAAGATTCACCTGCGTTAACCTGGACATTGCCACCATCGCTTGCATCACCGCTTCCAACAGCAACTTGTATCGAACCGCTGGTTCCTCTCGCTGCAGCCCCCGTATGCAACTTCAGGACCCCAGCGGTACCATCAGGGCTATTTCCAGTTGAGAGAGACATCGAACCACTCACGCCTCCATTCCCAGATTGGGCCGTCCCAATCTCAACGACGCCACTCCATGCTTCAGCACTGACGCCTGATACCATTTGAATGCGCCCACCAACACCACCTTGTGCTTCGCCGCCATTGATGATGACAGCCCCTCCACTATCTTGGGCAGAAGAACCAAATGACGATCCACCAGACAGTACGACGCGACCGCCATCACCTCCGTCTCCAGAGTTGTCACTCATGCCTGAACCTCCATTCAAAAGTAAAGCCCCGCCCGTCGTTGCAGCGTGTGTTGAAGAGCCGGACGCAATAGTAATATCACCACCATCTCCAATATCATTAGAGCCCACCAACGCCGTAAAACTCCCTGCAAGTCCTTCGGACACCCCAGTCCCGAGAGTAATCGATCCAGCCCGCCCTAACAGTGTATTGCCTGTCGAAATGCTAATTGGTCCAGAATTGCCGAACGCAGCAGCACTACCTGAGCGTAAGGTAATAGTGCCAGACGAACTCAAGCTTGATTCACCACTAATAATCTTTACAGATCCACCTAATGACGACGCGCTGCTTCCACCTTGTAAATTCAATGCACCTCCCGTACCATCTATCGATGCCCCCAACAAGTTCAATGTTACCACCGTCTCCTTCAGTTTGGGAGTGGAGCCCGTGGCCACTGCCTCCAGCAATTTGAACCACACCACCTGTTCCGCCATCAGAAGATGTACCAGATCCCCAGCTAGCTGAATACTTCCACCAATACCACCGTCTGCAGCGGTGTCACCGCTGTTAATGCTAACGCCACCAGGAAGGCTTCCGGACGAAGATCCCGGTTGGACCTGCACATGTCCTGCGGGGTGGTCAACAGTTTTTCCGGTCGTAAGGATTACAGACCCAGACACACCACTAGCAGTGGTACCAGTGGTAATTCTCACAGATCCTGTGCCTTTCCCAAGCGCACTAGTTGCCGTCGTCATATCGATACTTCCGCTCGTACCCGTCGTACTAGCACCAGATACAAGACTGAGTTGTCCGCCAGAACCACTTGCACTTGGGCCGCCCCGAAGAACAATTCCACCACCGTTCCCAACGATGGCCTCTCCCCCATTTAAACCGATGTTACCGCTGTTCCCTAAAGTTGAACTGCCAGTTGATATATTCACTCCTCCAGAATCCAATGCAGCAGACCCTGTTGACACATGGATAGAGCCACTTGCCTTCACATACCCAGGACCAGATGCGACGACGACGTCTCCACTTACCCCACTGTTGCTGAAGCCACTACGAATCTTGACGAATCCGCCAATTCCACCCGTAGCATTTCCACCCTCAAGAACCACATTGCCGCCTGCTGATGTGTTCATTGATCCCATTGAAGCACCACCACTGATCGTAGCCGTACCCCCGACAGAATCCTCAGAATTTATCCCATCGCCCCCGATACTTTTACTGTTCCCCAGTGCCGCTTGACTTGGTTGTAGATCCAGCAGCTGCAAGTATCCCGCCCCTTTGTCAGACTCTCCACGGCCAACTTTGAGAGTAATAGATCCAACTTTTGAACTGTTTGTGCTCCCAGTAAACAAAAGCAACGAACCTGTAGCTTGCGAGGACGAGTTACCTGTCCCAATAGCGATTGCACCGCTAGACGCATTGACACCTGAATTGGCAGTTGTCATAATCAGTTCACCAGATGATTTGGAGGCAGCCGAGCCAGTTTCCACTCGCACTGATCCTCCCACTTCATTTCCTCCAGACGAACCACCGCTCACAAAGACGTTACCGCCTTTGCTCGTACCAGACGAACCGGAGGATACCACAATCGACCCTGCTTGGCTGGACAATGAAGCTCCTGTGCGGAGCAGCATCGAGCCCGATGAACCGTTTTGCGCTGCTCCTGTATGAAGTATAACCCTGCCAGACCCACCACTCCCAGTTGCCCCAGAAGTTTTGATAGCAATGCTACCGCTTGACGATAAAGAACTGGCACCGGAGACGATATTAACCGATCCACCTGTATTCCCACCTGCACCACCAGAAACATCGATATCCCCACCGGTTCCAACTGTGGACTCCCCACCGGTTACTTTAACAGCCCCACCCGTGACTGAATCGTCAAAATTCTGAAGGCCTTCACCATTGCCACCGGATATCTTGACAACGCCGCCACGCCCACGGTTCTGATGCAGGCCATCTCCAGCAGCAATCGCAACTTCACCACCAGCCATATTGAACCTGTTATCATTACCACCGCGTAGCTGGATATTGCCGCCTGATTGCACGGATACAGTAGATTGGTTGACCACAACCGAGTAGTTTGTTGAGTACCTGGTCACACCCAACACTATGATACCCTTCCGCACATTTGGCGGCTTTTGGTTGATGATCACATCCCCAACAATGATCGTCTCTGGAGGAACCGACACCCGAGCGCATGTTAGCTACAATTATAATCTCAGAACATACCATTCACACAAAGCACTACACGCACCTGGAACAACCACTTTGGGGCATGGTATCTCTCTGACCAAGGCCTTGCACCCAGAACCGTAGCCCTCTTCCACCGCCATGCACGATGCATCCGAAGCACACCACACGCACTCGGTGGAACTGGCACACACCCGCAGTCCGTGATTGCGTCGCACTGTGGGTTCACAGGACAAGCTTCAGCTTCTGGGATCCAGTCACTGCACCATATCTGGAATTGCTGGTAGGGTCCTTGAAGGTTGCCTGCCACGCACGTCAAGGTCGAGCTGCAGAAGCCACACGACGGCTCCGCCGCGCAGCCGTAGCACCGGTCCATGGCTTCCCAGAACTTGGTGTTGGCAGGCGGAGAGAGGGCCGAGCAGTTTACCGTCGTCGATTCACCGTCGTCCCGCGTCCACGACTTGACATCCGTCTGCGCCGAAGAAATTCGAAGAAGCCAGAGACTCCACACGCTGATCAGACACGCGAACAATTCACCTACACGCGTCATACCACTCCACTTGCCTACCCGATCACTCCTGGCACTCTTTTTCACTCTCATCACACTCATTCAACTATGCAAAAGTTAGCTACTATTCTTTTTGTTTTGTTTTGTTGTTTCAATCAGATATATACACAGGAAATCAATCGACCAAAGTCTGAAGACAAATGGTCGGGATCAATCCTCTTTTTTCGACGCGACTCGATCGATAAACAGAAGTACCGATCGATACGTCTCGCGACACACACGCAAAAAACTCCTTTCACACAACTCAGAAAGCGTCCCCAGACGTCCACAAACGTGCGGAAGGCGGCTGTCGCCTGCGAAGACCTCTTCCACTCGAGAAGAAGCTTCTTGACGTCCGACTCTGTACTAGCTAGTTCTGTAACAAAGAAAAAAAAGCCCTCAAGTTCTTAACTGTACTGTAGTGCTGTAGCTGCTTGGCTTCCTCGCTTGTCGCTCGTGGCTCCAATCGAAGAATGATATGCGCCGAGTGGCTCCCGCAGCCGCGCCATATAAACGCCAAGATAAAAGCGGAAGATCGCGAATCCATGGAAAGAAAACGGCACTTAAAATCGCGTTGTTTAAAACATATTATTTAAAATGGTAAATAGTTTTAACTAAACACAATTTTCTTGCTTTTTTCTCAAAATAAGCGCAATTTAAATCTATTAACTTTGAAAGTCAGAGGCATCCAGACCAGAAAACATGATTCTTCGGGCTAGGTCCAAAATGGACTTCCTGAATTCTTACTCTTTCGAGCAAAACTATACATGAATGGAAAGATATGAAGATTCCATTTAAAGTGGGGGCACTCCCAGTTGGAAAGCGTCGGTATTTGACGAGATATCGCTCCTCGAAATTGGTGCTTGTCTTCACTAGAGCCAATTTGTCTTCACCTTTGCTGCCGCGTCTTTTTATTTCACAACAATATACGATATTCATATCAGATCTTTCATCTTAGCCAATCAAAACCACGTCTTCTCAACGACCGCACAACAATTGAACTGCAACCTACAGGCAACGGCGAAAGCAGGTTTTGGCAGCACCTCCACGCTTTCAATCATGATTCTTTAGAAGCCGCAACTAGTACTCTGGTGTAAGCACATATTATAGTTTACATTGCAACTAAGCTGGAGGCTGTAAGTTAAAAAATGGCAACAAAAAGGTGGAGACAAATTGCATTTTTAATGAGTTTTTCGGGTCGGTGTTTCTTCAAATGCATATTGCCTTGCGTACAAGTATCCTTAAGCCGTTTAGCTTCATTTAATGCTAGTAAAAGATACTAGACTTCTATTTAAGGTAGCTTTCATGTTGTGTAAGGCAATTGGAGCGATTTCGTATCCGTACTTAGCCCGAAATCTGGTCTGGTTCCCTCAGTCCCTCAGAGTTAATACATCAGTCTAAATCTTACCCTGTCTAAGTTAAATCGTTCCCTTTAAGGCCGGGAACCTGTGGACTGTGTGTCCACTGAGTACCGTAGTACTCGAGCTTCCTCAAGCGCAAAGCTGCTGTGTGCCTCGTCACAAGCTATCGAGTCTAAGTGCGGCCAGAACATAAGTGCGTACCGGGAGTATCGACTAGGTACGGATCTCGAAGGTCGCCGAAATTAGCTCGGCGAATGTGAAGGGTCGCCCGGCAAATGACTTGGTTTCACTATAGGGAGGTCTGAAACGACCCATTTTCATTACATATTTGTATAGGAACACAAAGGAACTCAGAGCAGCCCTGAAAGGGCGCTTAGGAAGATAACATGGAAAACAATACAGAGTAGATTATTCTGAGTCCAACACAAGGCGGCAAGCGCAGCATAAGTCGTCCCCGCCGGGCAAAGGGTATGACCACCGGTGAGACTGACTGACCTGAGTGAAGGAAGCAGTCTTACCCAAGTGGCAAGCCCAAGAAGAGTATTGAAGAACCGACCGAAGTGGCTAAACTACTCGGAAGAGCGCAGGTTTCATCGGACGTAACATACCCGTGGCTTGCATCCTAAACCATTGGCGCATTACCCACTGGCGTCAAGGACTCGTTAAAATTGTACGTTGGTACGCCGCCGTCCATTTTTAGTGGAGGGTACGAGTTTTGGGTTGAGAGAGAGAGTGAAGGTTGGAGTGAAGGTCGTCGGGGGTCGACGAACAAGAAAGAGAGGCGTCGAAGGTCGACGGACGTGTGCGAGAGGTGACAGAGGTCGGCGAGTGGAGAGAGTGTGTGTGGAGCAGATAGGTCAGCGAACTTAGCTGATTGGTCAGCGATTGAAGGAAGGAGAGCGGAATGTACCGGATAGCTCGCGGTACTACTACCGGAAGGACTTGGGTGGTGTCTGGAGTGTTATTACACTGCTGTAAACGGACTGGGCGATCTTCGGATTCGCCCTTAAAGCCTATTCGCTGAGCGATTAGGTGTTGTGGGGGCGTACAGTGGGAAACTAAGGTAATTTTCTACCTGTGCTATACCACAATCGTATCATACCGCATCGCGTCGTGTTAGGCCACGTGGTATCGTGTCACGTTATGTCCTACCGTGTAGTTTCGTTTAGTTTCAAACCGCACCGTATCATAGGGTGTCTTGTCATACCGTATTGTGTCATCCGGCGTGGTATCGTGTCAAATGTATCGAGTCATATGTGTCGTGTCATACCGTGTCGTGTCGTATCATATCGTGTCCGTCTCGTGGTATACTGTGTTGTATCCTATCGTGTCGTACCGTGTCGTGTCGCGCTATATCATTTGGAATCAGACCGTGTCATGTCGTGTGTTGTCGAGTCAAGTCGTGTCATACTGTGTAGTATCGTGTCGTGGGAAACCGCGGGTATGGTGTAGTATAGTGTCGTTCGCACGGCCCTCCAGGTCGAGTGGCGGCATGGCAATCGTGGCCGCGCACGTCGAGCATTTGACACGTTCCATATCAAAAAATCTCCGACCTCCGACCTCTCCGACGGGTACCAAAAATCGGTACTTAGGAAAAGCCAATCAGGATCGTTTTAAAGATAACATATGCAGATTTGGAAAAATTCAGTCAGCTCCAAAAGGAATGTTCATAGGCGTGTTCTGAGGCTCTAAAACAGCCTGTGGGCCAAGAAAATAGCAAAAACATAATATGCGTTTTTTTAGCGCATGAGCCATGTCTACTCGACATGGCAAATTGGCAAATGATTACAGAATTCCAAAATCGGAGGCCATTAATAGAAGCAATACTTATTGCAAGATTTTACGCGTAATTGCTGGTAAAACCTCACAAGCGAGGTTTTAATAAACGAATGGCTTGTGGCTCGTTTTAGGGCCGCCGCGTGTCATTCGTGATTTTTATCTCACAAGGGACAAGTCTCCACTCTTCCCCAGTGACCATGCGTGGCCCTGGGGCTACTGCATGTGTGTTTATGTGTGTGTGTATGTGTATGTTTGTGCGAATGGCAGCCATCTCTACTGTCAATGCTTGATGTGCTTGCTTGTGTTGAGGTTAACACTGCTGTTCCATTCGGAGGTTAAGTTCTGTGTTCAATGCTGCACCCAAATGCGTGTTGTGTGTACTCTGTGACGAGGTTAACTTTGCTGTTCCATCTGGAGGTTAAGCTTAGTGCTCAACGCAGCGTTGTGAGATGTATCAAGCCATGTTTAAGCATGTAATAAACCCTGATTTAGCCTCTTATGACATCCTATGTTTTCGTTTCCCTGAATATGCTGTTATCCACAGCTTCGATGTTGCTGAACTGTTTTCTGTCAAGAGGTAACGCGTTTATCTAAGGTGCAATAACTATCTCGATGATGTTACATGTGTGCGGTGGAGCAGGATCGATGATGCGGCCCGTACGCTGAAGGTTCTGGTACTGTAGGATACGTTCGTTCAGATGGCCAGACTTGTGGAGCTTACGCATGGACTTCAAGACGTTTTGGGCGCCGCGAGCAGTAATGTTGTGCTGCTGCAGGAACGCTAGCAAGGCCTTTTCAGCGGACGCACTTGTGGTGTAGCGATTCTGTGAAATGTTGCACCAGTGTATGTCTGGTGGCAGTAACCATCTCGGACACGGCGGAGTACACGACACCAACTGGAATACGGCAAAGTACGACGTTCGGCTAAAGTTCGGATCAGAACATGAGGTTAAAGTGCGGATCTCAAAGGGTCGCCGAGAAAAGTTCTCAAGCCCGGCGAACGTGAAGGGACGCCCAGCGAATGACTCGGAATTAGTATAGGAGAGGCCGTAGCATCCCATTTACATTAGATATTTGTATAGGACCCATAGGGAGGGCCGTAAGGCCCTCAAAGGATAACAGACAAGTATAACAGAGTGGAATTTTCGGGGTCCAAGACAAAGCGGCAAACGGTAGGTCGTCCCCGCTGGACTAGATTACGACCACCGGTGAGATGTGCTAACCGGAGTGACGGGAGTGATCTCACCCAACCGGCAAGTCCAAGAAGCGTTGAAGTGGTATTCTGGACATTGGACCTAAGGTCACGTTTCACTCGTCGAAGTAGGCGAGCGCGGGTTTTTCCATTGGCCCTGCAGCAACACCAGTCGGCGAGCACCCATTGCGCCGACGCCCCGTGATAAAGCTAAGGCAGCGATCATCCATTTTTTAGTGGAGGACACGGGTGCGGGAAGAAAGAGAGAGGGGAGAGAGAGGAAATCAGCGAAAGAGGGAGTGTACTATTAGCTCGTAGTACAGCTCCTGGGATAACTTGGTCGGTGTCTGGAGTACCACTACACCGCTGTAAACGGACTGGGCGATCTTCGGATCACCCTTAAAGCCTACTTGTAGAAGTAGGTGTTGGGGTGTACAGTGGGAAGGCTAACAAGTTTACCTGTCTGCTATACCACACACCTATCTCCAGGACTTCATCACGGTACCGTGAGGAACTCGTATCAAGTTGGAAGCCGTTCGGTAGGAACAGCTTCAAGAACGCGACTACCAGCTTGGTGTTCGACCTCATGTGCTTCGATTCCGAGTCCATCAAGCTCCACGTTCGCGGTTCCTGCGCATACCATGTAAACCAGGCATCCTTCAGGCTTGAAACTGGAGATGTACGTCGTCGCTTAGCTGGTGGTTCATTGTTACTTGTGTCCTCACCTGTTGTCTTCAACATTGGTGCCCGTGGATGTTTGCTGCAGATCTTAGCCTCCATGACAGACAATCGAGCGTCGACTGTCTTGTTCACTTGAATTAATTGTTCAATCAATGCGGTTTGATGAAGAAAAACGGGGTGTTTGGTGACGTCGTTTGATATGTCTTGCAAGGGTGGGATTTCAGCTTTCTTGGTGGTGCTTGTGTCACAAGTCAGGTGAGATGACCAAGCCAACAGATCATTGATGGAGAAGCCATTCTTGACAGCACAAGCTTCCAAACGCTTGACCACAAGACCGTCCGCCGCAAGAGCCTTCAACGCTGGGTAGTGGCGAAGCAGGTAGGCCGTGAGTGTGTCGAGAACACGTGAGTTGACGTTGTATTGTGTCGTGTCAAGTCCAGATGAAGCGACGAAGAGTACTGATGCGACCGAGCGGACTTTTTGCTGCGTGTCCGAATCGAAGCCATCGAGCGACAACAATGGGACTTCAGCGTCTGGGTGGCGGCTGCTCAAGACACGGGCGATCTTGTGGTCTTCTGCCGGGGTATTAAAGACATACGCGAATGCCTTGTTCGTGGCTGTCATGTTCCATGCGTCTCGATCGAAGATCCACTGGACACACATACCGGCCCCGTTGGCATGCTGTGCGCCTCCACGGCGAAATGAATGCGACGTCAATCGCTCGGTCACTCCAGCCTTCTATGCAACTCTGCCCAAGACTCGGTTGACGTAGCTGTGGATTCCAGGAACATCGTCAGCAGTCTTCTCTCCATCTTGTGGCGATTGCAGCGGGGCCACGTCTTCCGGGTGATCGATCAGATCGATTAGAGGTGCAGTCGGCGTTAAGGTGAACTGTGAGATTGCTTGTTGCTCAGGAAGCTGGCTCAGGAGAGAAGCGGTTGGTGCAGATTGCGTCGCCAGGGCAAGAGCGATGGCCAGCAATGGACACGTGGTGAAGTCTTCGTCGGGGAAAGCGAGAGGCCTTGTTCTTCGGAAGTCTTGACTCGGACAAAGCGGACGAAGAATATATTCCCAGAGCCGATGGACAGATTCGTCTTTCGAAGCAACGTGAGGTCCGACGCTCGTCCGAAGAGAAACCACAGCAAGCACAGGAGCGCCGCATCCTGATGGTCGGAAGCCGTAACTGTAACGGGGTTACACGAAGGTCCCCATTTAGGTGGTCCACACCTTAGACCACACGGTCCGGCTTTGGTACATGGTACCCTATGGTTATCTTAAATCAGTACTGATATCAGTACATGGGCGCAACGCCATTCATTTGTGCATGACTAGAACTAAGTATGCAATAGTTAGTTCTATACATTTAGGAAAAGAGATTTAGACAGATAAAAACATTCAATTCAGTTCGCATTTTGCAAGTTAATTAAGAAGTGGTTTCAACTACTTTAATTAACTAAGGAAGTCCAAAGAGTCAGTTTTGGACTGTGAAGTATTGTTATACTTGGTTCTTGTATAAGAACGTACAGTCGTCGGAACTCCGACTGATAGACGGACGTCTTAGACTCAAAGAGTCGCCCCTCTTCCTCTGTGCCAAGCACTTGTGTGGTGTTGTAAAACCCACGTGAATCTTCGGTAGTAGTGTAAATAGCTTTAACCCACAACAAATAGTCTACCAAGCCGGCAAACTAATAGTCGGGATGAATTCTGAAGGCCCAGACTCAGTCCCTATACCGGGCCAGACGTTGGACCGTGAATTCGCTAAGTACAACTTTCACCAGTAATACACCGCACACAACTACCACGAGCACTCGGTAGTATGCGCTACACACTCACACAACCCCGTAGTCCCAACAGCGGAAGGGTACTAGGCCTTGTCTAGGCTTATACGGGGGCGCCAAGGTAAAACCTCGGCTGGAAGCACTCAAATAAAGAGATATAGGCAATTCAGCCTTCACCCTATACAAACTCCCTATATAATCGGCCACACACTTCTTGGCCTTGCCAGGTGAACACTTCACAGCAATGCTCGGTGTTCACTGACGGGCATACCCACACAAACAAGCAAGTAGACTCACCTAAAAGGTCTCCACTTCACTCTTCGTGTTTGGTGGAATATTCCAATCTGGTTATACGTCCTTTCGGACCTACATCCTACTATGTAACTAATTATGCAACTATACAATTATGTAATGAACTATGACCCGTTACGGATCTCTGTGTCTGTTCACCGAAGAGTTGAACCCCCTTGAGCGCCCTTGAGCGACCACCGAGTACTCAAAATAGCCACCGAGTACTTGAAAGGTCGCCGTGTACCCATTTAGGGTCGAACTTACGACCACCGGGAAATCCGTACTTAAACCCAGGTAGGTTCGCACCGAGGACTCGGCAAAGTTCGATATCCACAATAGTGACCTCCTCGCTCGAGTGACCAGGTTCTTCAATATGGCCAATGAGTTGTCGGTCGTATGAAGTACGGACCAATCACACCCAATAATATAAGCCAATCACAGTGTCGGATACTTGACGTTTCCCCGGAAAGCGCGGCAGGTCAGTCAACTGGCGTATCTCCATACAGTGAGAAATCGCTACACCACACTTGCTACGCAGCCCCGCTGCATCTGGTAGCACTAGTAGTCAATCCGACACCTGAGTCATTGACTGTCCCTCTGTGAGGATGGAGCAGAATGCTTTCGCCCATCTGACTCCAAGTCAGCAAGACACGCTTAACAAGCTCATGTCTTTGCTAGGCCCTGAGGGCATGACGCATTTAGCGTCCCAAGGGCCTGACGTGATCAATGCGCGTCTCGAGGCCTTCTCAAGTTACGAGAATGCGCTCCTTGAGCACATTCAACAGAGAGTGAAGGCTGAGACGCCCCAGGCGTCGCCAAGCCAAGAAAGTAGGCTTTCGAAGCCGAAACCACTCATGTTGAGTGTGAAGATCTTTAATGGATCTGAAGGAGAGAGCCTCCTGTTGTGGACCCGAGAGGTCGAAATGGCCATGAATTCGGCCATGCTCCAAACGGAGCAGCAGCGCGTCGCGCTGGCAGTCTCCAAGCTCGGCGGGCGAGCGAAGGAGTGGGCACTCACGTGCCGTTCGTCAATAGACGAAGCGTTCCCATCGTGGGAAGAGCTGAAGCGTCAGCTGTCGCGAGTGTTCTCGCCGCCTAATGAGGCGTACCGCGTGCGATCACGCTTCCTTGCTTGTCGCCAAGGCAAGAAGGATTTGGTGGACTATGTCCAAGAGCTACGCACGCTCATAGCCGGCATGTTTGCCGAACCCTTGCCCGAGGCAGTCACCGTGACGGTGTTTATGGAGGGTCTTCGCACGGGCGTCGCCCGCACGGAGGTATTCCGCTCCCGTCCAAGCTCTTTTGAAGAGGCAGTGGACATGGCGTTGAACGCCGAGCACAACTTCAAGTCCTCTAGACTTGGAGCGAGTGCGGGCTCACATGGACAAGGTGGTCCTGAGCCTATGGATCTCAGCTACGCTGAAGATGAAGAAGCAGAGCTTCGAGCTGCAGAGCAGCGCATGAACATCCGAAGATGTTTCACGTGCGGGAGCACCCGTCACTTGCGGAACGGTTGTCCGCTGCGCAAACAGCGCCAGGCTCCGTCGAGCCAAGCCCGTCCGGCGAACCAGAACTCTGGGTCGTCGGCGGAAACGACGACTCCCAGTAGGTGCGGGGCGCCCTGCTGGGGAAGAACTAAGTTCTGTCGTACCTTTGGAAGGTGAGGAGCGACAGGGCTTAGCCCCGAAGAGAGCCGTATTCTCTAACACGGAACGTGTATGCAAGCCGGGCTTGTTGGTCGTCCATGTGGACGTGAAGGGCTTTGATAAGCCCTGGATAGTCTTGATAGACTCAGGAGCGTCTGGTAACTATGCCAGGCGCTCCACGATGGAAGGAAGTCGGCAGTATGCCGAGGCGCTGGAAGCGCGAACGAGTGACACAGTCACGGTACGTCTAGCGACGGGGGCACGGGTTACCGTGCCCAAGGTCCCTGTGGACCTGCGAGTGAAGTTCTTGGACTTCAATAGCGTTGAACGCTGCTTGGTCCTAGACCTTGATTCGAGGTATGACCTCATTCTAGGCATGGCATGGCTTGAACGCCATGAGCCATGGATAGATTGGCGGTCTAAGACCCTCGGTGCCACGCACCCTGCTCCGAGCGGAGCTTTGGCGAGTCATGAACCCACCTCCGCTCAAAAGCAGAAGCGCTATTGGCGCGAGCACTGGACCGAGTCGGTCAATGTGCTTGACATTGGAGTGTCGGAGCTGGTGGATAGCTCTGACACTGGGGACATTTGTCCCGAAGGGCGCGAGGCGCCGGTCGACGGAGTGTCGACACGTGGAGTGGCACGTAATCCACTGAGCGATGGTCACGGACCGAACAGTGCATCGCTGCGTGTTCAGCCGAACACGATCGACGAGACGTCGAGGCATCTGTAAGATGCACGCGGAGTGGCGCGTTATCCACTGAGTGGCGGTCGTGGACCATGTCAGCCATCGCTGCACGTTCAGTCGAACGTGATCGACGAGATGTCGGGGCATCGCGATGATGCACGCGGAGTGGCGCGTTATCCACTGAGTGGAGGTCGCAGACTGAGTGACACTCCGCTGCATGTTCGAGTGAACATGACTGGCGAGACGCCAAGGTATCAGGATGATACGTTAGGGGTGAATACACCCGAACTCGTCGATGGCAAAGTCGATGTGTTGTCCACGAAGTGGAGTGTCTCTGCAAAGAGACGGACTAGACGCAAGGCGTCATGGGAGAAGCGCAAGGCGCTTGCAGTGACGTCGTCGTCGGATGACGCGTCTAACGTGCTGAGCGGTAAGGCTCCACGCGACCGCAGCGAGCAATTGTACACGCTCGTTGACGGAGTGACAGGTGATGTCACTGGAGGCGTCCGCCTCGACGGACTACCCGATCTCAGTGAGCTCATCGTGCTCGACGAGATGTCGGTCGCCGAGTTTGGCGAGGCTTTGAAAGCCGGCGACCTCGCTGAGGCGGTCATGATACGACCTGAAGAGGAGTTGAACTCCTCGTCCTTAGTGGACGAAGCTGTCTTGGAGGATACCAAGAAGGCGCTCAATGCGCGGAGTGGATCAGCGATCCTTAAGGATCCCAAGGATCCCTTTTATCCTTTACTAAAGGAGTATGGAGACGTTGTCTCGAAAGACCCGCCGATGGGTCTACCTCCCGATCGAGGTGTACGCCACGAGATTGATTTGGTTCCAGGAACCAAATACTGCGTGACGCGGCAGTGGCCGCTGCCTAAGGAGCAGTGTGACGTCATAGACGCTTTCTTCCGTGCCAAGCACGAGGCCGGAATGGTGCGTGAGAGCAAGTCTCCGCACTCGACCCCGACATTCTGTGTCAGAAAGCCAATGGCAAGTGGCGCATTGTGCATGCTTACAATAAGCTGAATGCGGCCACCATTCCGGTGCAGACACCGATTCCTCGAAAGGATGTTCTTCAGAACAATATGGTGGGCAGTACGTTGTAAAGTGCCCTCGACCTTGTCGATGGGTACTACCAATTGCTCATGCGAGCGTGTGACGTACCGCTGACAGCGGTGAGAACCCCGAGCGGTATGCTCTGGGAGTGGCTGGTAATGCCCCAAGGGCTGTCGAACGCTCCAGCAACGTTCAATCGTCTTGTGACGCAATTGTTTAGGCCCCATCAGGCGTACGCACAGACGTATTTCGATGACATCTTCGTCCATAGTCGTGCGGAGCACGGAAGACGGATGTTGAGATGCATGTAGAGCATCTGCGAGCTGTGCTCGAGTGCATGCGCACCAACAAGTTGTACGCCAACGCAGACAAGTGCGTATTTGGCGCGGAGGAAATTCCTTTCCTCGGGTGCTTCATTGGGAAGCAGGGCCTTAGGGCGGATCCCGCCAAGGTCAAGGCAATCGTAGATTGGCCGGTTCCTTTGAACCAAAGGAGTTGCGCAAGTGGCTTGGCCTCGCCAATTACTTGCACAAGTACAGCGAGAATTACGCAGAGATGGCTAGGCCATTGTCCAACCTCCTTAAGAAGGATACGGACTGGTGTTGGAACACCGAGCATCAAGTTGCATTTGATGCAATCAAGGAGAGTCTCCTTTATGCGCCCATCTTGGCGTTACCGGGCCCTGATCGTCCGTTTAGCGTCGTGTGTGACGCGTCCGATTTAGCAATCGGTTGCGCTTTACTACAAGCGGACGCCGAAGGGCGTGAACGCGTCATCGCGTTTGAGTCTCGGCAGCTGAAAGCTGCTGAGAAGAACTACCCAGTTCATGACAAAGAGCTACTTGCGATGAAGTACGCTCTAGTCAAGTTCAGGGTTCACCTGCTAGGCTCTAAGCCTTTTGTGATCTACACAGATCATGCGTCACTACGCACAGCGACCCAGTTGCCCCATCTCTCTCAGAGAATGGCCCGATGGCTCTCCTTCTTTGCGGAGTATAACTTCGAAGTGAAGCATAAGCCGGGCAAGCAGAACGTGCTGGCGGATGCGCTTTCGCGCAGGCCGGACTACGAGCTGTCTCATGTCACGATGGTGACGTCGTCAGTGACGGATCTAATACGCAGTGCGTATGCGCAGGACGCCTCTTGCGTAGCGCTACTGCAAGCTCTGAAGAGCGAAGAGTCACCGGACTCTAAACCGACGTTGTCGGCGCGCACACGCGCGAGGCTCCATCGCTACAGCCTTAGTGATGGCCTGCTGTACTACAGCACCGGTCCCGAGGACCCACCACGTGTCGTGGTACCTCACGATGAGGACTTGAAATACAAGATCCTCTTTGAGGCACATGACGCTCCGGTGAGCGGACACCTTGGTCGTGAAAAGACCTATAGCGCTGTGAGCGCGATGTACTGGTGGCCCAAGCTCTATAAGTGGGTCAGTACTTACGTACGCACGTGCGAGACGTGTCAGAGGGTCAAACCCTCGCCGCATGCGGCTGCGCCTTTGGCGAGTTTGCCCGTACCCAGTGGGTGTTGGCAGTCCATGAGTATGGACTTTGTGTTTGGCCTGCCGAAAGATTGGGCAGGCAACACGGGCATTGTGGTCTTTGTAGACCGATTGAGCAAGATGGCTCACTTAGCGGCTGTGCCGGACTCCATTGATGGAGAAGGAACAGCCTCGCTGTTCTTAGACCGTGTCTTTCGGCAGCATGGGCTGCCTGAGACGATTGTCTCGGATCGAGATCCGCGCTTCACTGGGAAGTTCTGGACATCAGTCTTTAAAGTGCTGGGCACTCGACTGGATATGTCCACAGCGGATCATCCGCAGACCGATGGTCAAACCGAGCGCGTTAACCGCGTTGTGGAGGACGTCCTCCGCAGCGTTTGCGCTAAAACTCCTAAGCGTTGGAGCGCGATGCTCCCGCTTGTTGAGTTTGCATTGAACAATGCGGTTCGCGCGTCAACGGGCTTTACGCCGTTTTACGTGAACGGGTTAGTGAACCCACGTGTCCCATTGACACCGCCACGACGTGGCTCAGGGCTTGATGGGGAGGGATAGCCGAAAGGCTTGCTGATGTCAGCCCTGCCTCTGTGCGTAGGCACATTAGCGACTTTGTGTCGCAGCGTCTAAGTGTCTTAAGACACGTGCGTGACGCAATGGCTGAAAGCCAAGATGTTCAAAAGAACAAGCGGATGCCAAAGGCAGGGGTAATGTGGAGGAGTATAAGGTTGGTGACCTCGTATTGCTAAACGCAAAGAACCTCCCCACACACGCGGTGTCTGCTGTCTTTAAGACAAAGCTGCGCCCACGCTTTATTGGACCTTACGAGGTCGTGGCCAAGAAGGGCCTAGCGTATACGCTGGACCTTCCGAAGGCGATGCGTACGCACCCAACCTTCTACGTCGGCTTGCTCAAGCCATATCGAGACCCCACAGGGATGAGCAAAAGCGCTGGCGCCGCCGGCGCCGAGGTCCCAACGGACGCGATCGGCTATGCCGAAGAGAGGACCCAATGGCAGCGATGCTGCCGGCACACAGGCAGGCCACTACGAAGGGCCATGCCCTGATCCGGCCACAAACCGCCCGCCACCGGCACTGCTCGATGAGCAAGGAGAGCCGCACTATCATGTGGAGCGGCTCCTAGCGCGACGACGTCGCAAAGGCCACAACCAGTATCTGGTGAAATGGCGGGGGTATCCTCACTCAAAGGACTCATGGGAGTTCGAGATACCCCTTCGGCAAGATTGCCCTGACGTCGTGGACGCCTTTGATCGTCTTGATCAGATGCGCCCTTCGGGCGAACGACCGCACAAGCGGTCAGAACGCGCTTCCCACTTCTAGAGTGGGGAGCTGCTGGGTCATTGACCGAGCTCAGGCTCTGACCCTATCGCTGCAATAGCAGCACGCATCTTTGATGAGTAGGCACCCGGTGCCGGGCTGCTTTTGCAGCGTGAGCGAGCGAATCGCTAATAATAGGCGTTCCGCCGTTAGCTTCACGTATGAAGCGCAGACTATGTTCAAATGGAACATGTGTCTAGTAGGATGATAGTCATCCGAACCATGCCACGCGATATGGCGTGATGGTTAATGCTCCTCGAGCCGAAGCTGATGATCGAGGGTTCAAACCCCGCATCGACCAGCTTTTACCATACTATGGTATTGGACATTGTCCATGCACTCTTTGTCCACGCAGTGGCTGAGTGGATTGTGCTCGTCGAGCTCACGCTGTAGAGTGAGGGTTCAAACCCCATCTCAATCAGCTTTTACCATGTTATGGTATCGGACTTTGTCCGCACTCAAGCCCCATGCGTGGTGGCCGAGTGGATTAGGCTTGGTAAGCCTACGCCGCGGTGCACGGGTTCGAGCCCCACACCGTTCAGGATTAGCAATTTTGCTAAAGGGACATCGTCCCCACTTTTGGTCCACTCAGTGGCCAAAGGCGTGGTGCCTTAAGCACAAGCTGGAAGATGTAGGGTGCGACACCCTCATCCCGCAGCTAAAACACAAGGTGCTATGGGACAAAGATCCCACACTTAGCCACATGGTGGCGGAGTGGTTTGCGCTCTGAGAGCGCGCGCTGTGGATATAGGGTTCGATCCCCACATCACACAGCAATGCAGCATGTTGCTGACGGACTTTGTCCGATAATGGATGACTCAGTCATCATTAAGGTCGCGTAGAGCGACGAAGCGTCGTCATGGACGCTGGGGGTCGTATAAACCCCGTGTGGGGCTTCCCACTTTAGTGTGTGCGCTCGCACAGGCTCAAAGAGCCAAACTTCAGTGTGACGGGGCTCTCCGAGCTCGTACCACACATTCTAGCTCGAGTGAGCCGCTTCCCCATGGATGGGGTAAGCGTTGAGTAACACCACGACGTGTTGATCACTCATAAGCAGCTCTGCTGCGTACTGAGCCCACGAAAGGGCTGCAGCGATGCGTGCAGCACGCACCCACTTGTGTGGGGTGAGTCAAAAGACTCTGGCGCCTTGCCAAGGCCAGGTCCAAGACCTACTAGCACATGGAGTGCTGACACTGCCGGGAGGGGTGGTGTATGGAGCCCCAAGGCGAGGTGCGCATGCACGATGCGTCTAGGACGCAGATAAGGAACACCGAGATGGTGTTGAGGTTGGTCTGAGGACCAAGATGCCTACATGGCATGGGGCTGTTATGCCCGGGGTGCTGGTGACAGCACGGGACGCCTTCGAGGCGCGACAGAGGCCACGGGTGGCCGGACATGGTCGTAGTAGTGCTCATCGAGCAACGACCCTCACTAAGTGAGATGTTCCGTGAACAGGCGTGTTCACGGTTTAGTGGGGAGGGTGTAACGGGGTTACACGAAGGTCCCCATTTAGGTGGTCCACACCTTAGACCACACGGTCCGGCTTTGGTACATGGTACCCTATGGTTATCTCAAATCAGTACTGATATCAGTACATGGGCGCAACGCCATTCATTTGTGCATGACTAGAACTAAGTATGCAATAGTTAGTTCTATACATTTAGGAAAAGAGATTTAGACAGATAAAAACATTCAATTCAGTTCGCATTTTGCAAGTTAATTAAGAAGTGGTTTCAACTACTTTAATTAACTAAGGAAGTCCAAAGAGTCAGTTTTGGACTGTGAAGTATTGTTATACTTGGTTCTTGTATAAGAACGTACAGTCGTCGGAACTCCGACTGATAGACGGACGTCTTAGACTCAAAGAGTCGCCCCCTCTTCCTCTGTGCCAAGCACTTGCTACGCAGCCCCGCTGCAGTAACTGCAGTTGAATACAGGCGCGTGACCATCTGCTTCAGTGACTTCTTGGTACAAGCTGGGGCCTTGTTAACGAAGGTTCCCGACTCTCTCATCATGCAATAGCGCTCTAATACTTGTCCCTTCTTGAGTAGCGCCTTATCCGTTGCTGGTCAAAGTTGGGGGAATTGATCCAACAACCAATTCTTGGCCTGTCGATAGTACTGCATGACAGAGTGTCTTGCCAGGAGCTGCCCCTTGCGTCCCTCCTTGACAGCTAAAAACATGCCGAACTTGTCCACCACCGCTTCCAACACAAGAGGGGCATTCTCGCGCTTCATGCACACTTCTAAGTACTCCCATGTCACGCCCTCTGTTTCTAGAAACTTCTTAAACGAACGCGCCGCGTTTTCACGAGCTCGCTTCGTGTTAGTCGGCGCTAGGTCGTTGAGGCTCATCTTGGTCGGAGAGGTCGGAGATTGCGTGTTATTCTGGAAATATGCGAATGATTTGGTATTTGTATGGGTATATCAATAACATCAATGGAACCTCCGACCCGATATGTCGGAGTAATGGTTGTACAGCACTTACAAACTCATTATCCCTCTGATTGGCCAAAATTGGTCCTTTACTGTGATATGATTCGCTAAAACAGTCATTGGTCGTCCTGATTGGTCAGTAGCCTCGATACTGAAGTTAAGCATTGTCGGAGATGTAACGATATTCATCCATAACGTGAAAAATGCGTACCTATGCTGAATTATTCACTTTAAGTACGGTCCAGTTAGGTACGATTATGTGGCCACACAAAATTTATATTCACCTTTATGGCCAATCGCAGGCCGCCTTCGCTCCGCTCAGCAGCAAAAGGCAGTTTTAGCGAATGGGGCCGCCGTCGCTGCGCTCGGCAGGCAATCGGCTGTGGTTTTCTTTTCCGACGCTAGCGTGGGGAAGATCTCCGGCTAAATCGTCTCACGGATTACGGTGGCCGAATGCTGCTCAAGGGCCTCATGGAGCATTCCTCACTGACCAATCTCAACTTGAGCAGCAACATGCTCGGCAAAGACAGCGCTGAGGCGCTGGCAGAGAATCTAAGTGACACAGTTACGCCACTTAGTCCATTGATTTGAGCGGCAAGTCGCTCAGTGAGAGTGATGGTGACATGCTGCTTCAGGGGCTACTGCAAAACAGCGCAGTAATCGCCCTTGACCTGCGCCAGAACACGCAGATCCCCGTGGACGCGACTTGTCTTGTGCAGATAGCACAAAAGATCCGGCAAAACGAGGTGGACATGAAGGCCCCGTCAACGCCAGCCGAATGTAGCATGTACTTGTAATTGTTACGAGGCGGCAAAGTGAAGTCGCATTTCATCGTGCCAGGACAATAGTCGAAGGCTCCCGCAGCAACGACTTTCTCGGATCACCGGAGCGTGTCGGAGCAGTTTTGAACCGCATCTCGTCCGGTAGGCGTTGCTGCGACAGCGGCACGAGAATGAGATTGGAAGCGAATCCAAACGCAGCGATTAGGCAGCACCCAGGTTAGTTCGCTCTGCAGCATACACCTAAACAGAACAAAATGAACCTGCCACCACGCATCGCGATGGTGGAACAGCCACGGGAGACCACCCCATACCGATAACAGTGCCAAATGTTCGAGTTTACTGTGCGTAACAATTTTTGCAGCCAGTTATCAGGCCCTGATAGCAACAATACACTGGTGAAGCGACGGTAACCGTGCACCATTCGGTGTCAAGTGACCATCGGCGCAAACTAAACGAGAAGCAACGCCTCACGGCTGGGTGTACGGCAGGTTGATACTGTCCCAGTCTGATGCCTCCGAGACCAACCGCGCAACTTCCGCGAAAGTCCTCTCATCCTCCACTGAAAATCCATTCTTCTGCGGACAGTCGAGATCAATGAGCGCAATCACCTCACCCTGTTTGTCGAAGACAGGCACCACTAGTTCAGATTCCGAGGCGCCGTCACAGGCAATGTGGCCTGGGAATTCGTGCACATCGGCGATGCGCTGCGCGGACTTGGTCCGAGCGGAGGCACCACAGACACCGCTCTCAAATCGAATGCGGCTGCACGCTGGTTTGCCCATGAACGGGCCCAATATGAGGATCTGGGAATGATCCGTCTCTTTCGGGTTGGCCAGTGGCCGGACGAAGTAGAAGCCCGCCCAGTTGATAGGGCGCTCGGCTTCCACAAACGCGTTCCAGATGATCGACGCCACGTTGGCAGTATTGGCCACGTAGTCCCTCTGACCCGTGCTAGCAGTGAAGGCAGTCACATCGCCCAGAAGCTCGTCCACATCAATGGGTGAAAGGTAGTTCTGCAGCTCCGTCTCACTGGGGCAGTCTGCGCGAACCAAGAGCACCAGTCAGTATTTTTGCATAAGACGTGATCACATCAACGCAACATCACATAACCGAGACTAAATAGTGCTATACTCACCCGGACTCCAACCAATCTGGGCCACCAGTTTCAGGACGCGCTCTTTTAACGAGCCCTCCGTCGTCAATGTGGCCGCCTTGGTACCAGCCTTGAACACTGTGAAACTCGGCGCCTCAACGTCGCTCGAAGTCGACTGCACCAGCGTCTGCATAGGAACAAATACAACAATTAGCTTCTTCCCGACAGTCTCATAGCATTGTTTTAGGTGTGGGAACGACTCGTACGACGTCGACACGGTCGCGGAACAGAAAGACGAGGGGCAGGAGCAGCTTCTGCAGCTCGCGCTGCTGCCTGCGACTTGCTTCTTCAGGCAGAGAGAGCACCACGATAGGTTTGTCTGCCGACTGCCCTGCGAGTTGAGCGGCCGTCTCCTGCACGGGAGCAAATAGTCGCAGAGCGGTCTCTAGTCGAGTCTGTGCCATACGGACGGTGAAATCTAAAATGACGTCAGGTGTGCTCGCTGGCTAACCGAAGCACTTTGATTGGCAGATCACGTAGTAGCGAGTGGCATACAATCAGGCTTACGGTGTCTTAGCTTAACCACACTCAGACGGATGCAAGTATTTAGTAGCTGCTCACATGCGTTTTCGCCGCTGCGGCGGGTGCTTCAGGCGCACTGCTCCAAAGGTTCAGTCGTTTCGTCTGCCATGCCCACGGCAAGCGTAGACGGACTCCCGGTTCAATTTAGCTTGAAGCTCTCGCTGCGATTGACACTGTCGATCGAATGAAGTTCCAAACTCTGGAATACGGCAAATCTACCCCAGCATCTGCACTCGCTTCGCACTCACCCGTCGAGCGTCACTAACAAAACACGCACAGCTTAGCTTTTTCACGAGAGCGCTCCACAAATATATGGTTACGTGTATTCGTAAGGACCGACACACGTTGTGAAAGCGAGGGCACTTACTGTATCAATGGCTCCTGCAATTCGAAGCAAGCTACGCTGCCTTGAGGACACCGTGCAGTACATGCAGACACGATTTCGAATGCTGCGCGATAGTTCCTGTTAAAGTTGGCAGCGCCAACTTTGAAACGTGCTTGCCAAGTCATGCTCACCGACGACGTCGGCGACGTGCCATCATTTTGATGCGTGGATACTTCAACTGCGCACTTGGACATTGTGCAACCACAAATCGATGATGATCAGGGCCCAAGGCCGACACGATGTGGGAGCGAGGAAATTCCGCCGTGCTGCCACCGACAGTCTGCGTGCTTGTAGTGCTCGACCCACGTGCGAGGCATTCTGCCCAGCTCGATCTTCAGTTTGAGCTGGGCACGACTAAACCCCACAAAAATACGTGATCTGGCCACCCCAGTCCGAAGATTCAACACGAGCAAGGTGCTCACTCATCGTGGTTGATGCGGCATCGCCAGTCGCACCAGAGATTTGCCACTTTTTGCCCAATCTTTGAGTTTCATCTGCGCACGCCTGTTCGTGCGCAGATCCTTCACTCGACAATTTCGCTCGTCCCGCACATACAAGCATCTCCTCGTCGCCAAGATGCTCCGTCGACTGCTGCCGTTGGCGGTGGCCGCTGCAGCCACGTTGTTGGCCTCTTCAACTGCCGCCGCCGCTGAGAAGCGCTGCTTCGCTGACGACTTTCTCTTCGGCTCGGCCACTGCCTCCTACCAAGTCGAAGGCGCATACAAGGAGGGAGGACGTTCATCGTCCATCTGGGACGATTTTGCCGTGAGAAGGACCTGGCGTGCGCCAACGTGGCTGACGACTTTTACCACCGCTACCCGAGCGACCTCAAGCTCATGGCGGAGGATGGACTGCAAACGTTCCGCTTCTCCATCTCCTGGTCGCGCCTCATGACGTGGAACCCCAGCACACGTCACATGGTGCCCAACCCTGCGGGAATCGCCTTCTACCACGACCTCATTGACGAGATGCTGAAGAACAAGCTCGTACCAGTGCTCACGATCTACCACTGGGACCTCCCGTCGGCGCTGCAAGACGAACTGACCCCGAAAGGCTGGCTTAACGATGAGATCGTCGCGCACTACGTTGAGTACGCCACGCTCGTGTTTCAGGAGTTCGGTCAGAAGCTGGACTACTGGACCACCTTCAATGAGCCCTACTCATTCGTTACGCAGGGCTACGGCACTGGAGTCCACGCGCCGGGCTTCTCTGGATCGGACGTTGACACCTACATTGTTGCCCACAACCTGCTGCGTGCCCACGCCAAGGCGGTTGGTAAGTTCCGTGAATTCCGGAACACTGGAATTGTGCGTTCCACCGCACGCATCGGTATTGTGCTAGTTGCCCACTACATGTACCCTCTAGACCAGAGCAACCCAAAGGATGTGGCTGCTGCTGAGAGAGCGCTGCAATTCGACTATGGGTTGTACCTGCAGCCCATGGTCTCTGGTGACTATCCGGCGGTCGTGCGCGAGGTGGTGGGAGATCGTCTGCCGCACTTCACGCCGCAGGAGTCGGAGGAGCTCAAGGGCTCATACGATCTCTTCATGGTAAACCACTACGCGTCCAAGTCCGTGACAGACTGCGACTCCCCAACGTCCCAGCGCAGCTGTGACCAGCTCACCCCTGGATGGGAGAAGGACAAGGGTGTGGACGACACCCGTGCGCCCGAGGGCGCGCGCTTATCGAGCATGGACAAGTACGGCAACCGCAACTGCGGTTGGTTTACGGCCTACCCGCCTGGATACCTCGCGCTCATGAAGTGGGTGAGCGCTCATGATCCGTCGGCCGACATGTTGCTAACTGAGAATGGTTGGTGCGGCAACGATCAGGTCGACAACCCGGATCAGATGTGGTACTACCAGAACTACATGGAGCAGGTCTACAAGGCCGTGACGGAGGAGAAGATCAAGGTTATCGGCTACACAGCTTGGTCGTACTTGGACAACTACGAGTGGGGCTCCTTCGAGCCGCGTTTCGGTCTCTACTACGTCAATTTCACTTCGCAGACCGGCTCCAAGGACTATGAATCGGCGAAGCCGACGGAACTTGAGCGTATTCCACGCCCGGCAGCTAAATGGTTCAGCGAGCTGGCCAAGACCAAGTGCATCCCCGACGATTCCGAGGTGTTTGTGGCGGGAGTGGAGGCTAGCCCGAGCACCGAGGACTCGTATTCGACCTGGTCTGTTGTGGGGTACGTGGTTGCGGCCATCGTGGTGGTTGGTGCCACTGTTGTTGGCATCCGCAAGTTCACGGAGCGCCGCAGCTCGCGCGCGGAGCGCCGCCCGTTACTATAAACAGGTAAACGATTCCATCGTTGACTCAACGGTTGAGCTTGCACTGCGAGGTGGGCTCGTTTAAACCTTCACTAAATGGGAGCTCGCCGGTTCAAACGGCGGTTGTTGTGCTCAGAAGCAACCTGGGTCATTCTTGTCGGAGCTGTGGATATACTGAGGTAGATGCAATCTGAACAGTCCCAAATTCAGAGCATATCGACGTAGTTGTTCTTCAGACGTGATTATACGTATAGCTGCGCGGTGCCTTGGCCGAAAAGAAGGACCTTTTTACAGCAAACGTCGCAGGCATTAATGTCAATTGTCGTGCACCACGTGGACAGGTAGCTAGTTGCATCCAGTTGGCCTTTCAAGTAGCGTTGTTTGATGCATGCAGTTTGATGCACGGTTTCGTGCATCAATGCATATTATGCGGCGCATCAAACCAAGGATTCCACTCAATAGTCCATGTCGAGCTCATCTCCCTTGTCTCCCTTAATCGGCCCAAATGCATCTAATGCATCAAAGTGCGTGCATCTAACAACGCTACTTTCAAGGCTCTACTCCGCCTTTTGAAGTCTACTGTACAAAGAAGCATATACGGTAAAGCAGTGCATAATGGTAAATAATTAGTATTCATTTTCGATCATACACATTTCGGAATGATGATAAAATACTGAATGCTTGTCCCTCCAATATCATTGGTTTAAATTATTTTCTGCTTTCCCATTGGCCAATGCTGACCCGCAGGCAGAAAAATGAAGCCAACACTTCGCAACAAACTTGGACGAGAACACGCCCGCCGAGATGACGTCCGTGTTGTTCTCCACGCCCGTGGCAGCACCAGTTGCCGATATGGACGCCACGCAATACACACAGCAGACGGATCCCACCGACCTCTCAGCGCCACCAAACCTCAACCCACAGCAGCAGCAGCGCATGCTCGCGCAGTACCAAGTGCTCCAGACCTTGGGATCCGGTCTGCAGGGCAAAGTGAAGCTCGGAGTGGACTCGGTGACGCGTCAGCGTGTAGCGCTTAAGATCATCGACATGGCCAAGCTTAACCGCAAGGCGATGATCAACGTCTACCGAGAGGTGGAAGCCATGTCTCGCGTGTCGCACACCAACGTTCTGCGCCTGCTGTCGGTGCACGACGACGTGCCGTACGCCAAGAAGAGCGGCACCCAAAAGCAGGTGATTGTGATCGTTCTGGAACTGGCTACGGGCGGAGAGCTCTTCGACTTTATGATGTACACTGGCTGCTTCTCGGAGAACATCGCACGCGCGTACTTCCAGCAGCTCGTGGCCGGACTCGAGGCATGTCACGCGCAAGGCGTGTACCACCGCGACATTAAACCAGAAAATCTACTGTTGGACGAAAGCTTTGCACTCAAGATTGCGGATTTTGGGCTGTCTGGGTTACGGGAAGGAGTTGATGGAGCCGTGGCAGAACTGTACACGCAGTGTGGCACGCGGGGCTACATGAGTCCAGAGGTATTGTCGTGTCTGCCGTATGAAGGCGAACCAGCTGACGTCTGGTCAGCTGGTGTGGTGCTTTTATCATGCTGGCGGGCTTTCCACCCTTCCAGATTGCTACAAACCAGGATTGGTGGTTTCGTGCCTGTGCTGCTAAGAAGCACGATGCATTTTGGGCAGCACACCTTCGCTCCGCTGTCTTCTCTCCAGGAGCGATGTCTCTCATGAGCCGTATCTTTTGCGTGGCACCACAGGAGCGGATCACTCTTGCAGCGATCAAAGCTGATCCGTGGTTTAAGGAGAGCGCAATTGCCCCTAAGGATTTGCAGACGGAGCTTCTAAATCGCAAACTTCAGGTGGAAGAGGAGAAGCGCAAGGAGCGTGAAGAAAAGTTACGTGCATCTGCTAAGCGACACAGCCAGCAGCTACAAGATGAGGAGTTCGATCCTTTCGACATGAACGTGATGCGCTCAGTGGTATTGCCTATTGCAGCAGAGATGTCGGCAGCAGAGGTAAGTCCCAGAAAGGCGCCATCCTATCCGGCCGATAGTGTCGCACTCTACACAAGTTTTCAGTCGAACCGGACGGCAACGGAGTTGCAAGGGCGGGTGGAGGAGGCACTAACCGAGCATTCAGCGCATTTTGTGGTGCACAAAGATCGTTTCAAGACCAAGGCATCTGTGGCTTTGAAGGCCGAAGACGTGGGGTTTGCTGTGCGCATCTACTCACTAGACAATGTAAGGGCCTCTTGTGATGGCGACAGGCGGAAGCCTCAGCGCACCGTCGTTGCGAGTGAGCGGCGGAGGGGCGCCTATGGCCGCAACTAGCAGCTTCGAACTGTGTGTCGCTATCCTCTGGTGCTTACTTGCTGTGTGCTCACGACTGACTGCCACCTATGTTTTATAAGTATTCGATGAAGCCTCGAACGGGTGCTGACGTGACGTAATTGTGTGGAACTTGTTGTCTCTAGGCCCCAGGGCGGTGTGTGGTGGAGTTCCGGCGGACAAGCGGCGCGTGCCTCAAATTCCACGAAATATATAAGAAACTGAGCGCGTCGCTATCGGACTTGGTCTGGGACAACGATGAAACGGAAATGGCTGACGATTCCCTCGCCGAGGAACTCATCTCTGACGAGGCCATGATGATTTAGTAGCACTACGAGTCCCCATGCCGATCGCAAGTGATGCCAAGAACTGGAAACGACGCCATCCGTCTGAAGTCATAGTGAGTCAAGCCGAAGAACTAGGAAAGAACTGAGTCTGCATTATTGTCAGTACATATGTATTCAACTACGCGCCTTCAGAGGACTGCGTTATGTACAAGGTTGACGACTGGCTTGGCGTTCAGTGAGAGTTTGATCACTATTAAATAGCACAAGGCTTCAGGCTCTCTACAGGCTGCAGTTAGGCTACTGTAGCTACTGCATCGCCGCTGTCGACTTCAGGTACCTAAAATGAATGCCCGCAAAAATCGTTGGGTTGCAGTGAGGCCCGTAGTGGCAATCATGAATTTAATAAAATGCGTTTATTGCATATTGTAGAGAGAAATGCTGTGACAACAATTGCGAGCGGATGATATGCCATTTCAATGTCCGCTGATCAGACAGTGTTGCGAGCAATTCAACTGGAATTGCTCGCAACTAGGAATTATTCCAGCGACTGACATCTCGAACATGGCTACATTGTGTTGGTTACATTGTAACCATTCGTAACCCCGACGAGTTGAGCGATGGCACGCGCTGCATCTCTCGCAGAGGAAGCCTCGTTAGCAGGCGTGGAGCAGCATATTAATACGTCCGTGTTGCGCACAGCCGAGATGTTTGCGCTGACGAAGCGCAGCGCCACATCGGCGTACGACTATGCGCCCAGGTACAGCTAAACTCGGTGGCTTGCAACTCCCTCAAACGGTTGGATTAAGTTCCCTCCCTTGTCTTTTCTTGGTATTCCGCAGTAAAAGGTTCGCGTGCGTACAAAGCTCAACGACACGTACCTGCTGGACTTCCCCGATACACTTCTTGATCCAAAGCCGACAGAATCGACAGTTGATGACAGTGCGGCACCGCTGGAGGCCACAGGTGAAGCTCCAACCCCAGTTCTAAAGGAGGATATCATCTTGAGTGGACACCCAGTACCATCAGATCCTGGTGTGTCCATTGAGGACGACGCAGCAGCAGACAAAACAACGTTTGTGGACCAAGTGGCGAAGGAGGCGGAGGACGAACTGACACTCAAGAAGAGGAAGATGTACGTTGTACATACTATGATGCTGGAGCGTGCCTATCTTACATTCTATGTGTGTTTGAGAATAGCATGACGGCAAGTATCAACGGAGAGGGTTCATCTGCGGTTATTGTGTACAAGAAACAGGAGGAAACAACAGCGCAGTTTGGTTCAAGCGCAATTGTCCGTCGTCGCGCAACCCAGGTGCCTAAGCCTAAGTGGCATGCTCCGTGGAAACTCAAGCGCGTGATTGCTGGACACCTTGGATGGGTGCGGTCGATCTCTGTGGACCCGACAAACGATTGGTTTGTCACGGGCTCTGCTGACCGCACCATTAAGGTCTGGGATCTGGCGTCCGGCCAGCTGAAACTTACACTAACTGGCCACATTAATGCTATCCGTGGCCTGGAAGTGAGTCCACGACACCCGTATCTGTTCTCAGCTGGTGAAGACAAGAAGGTGCTGTGCTGGGACCTGGAGTATAACAAAGTCATTCGAAGCTACCACGGTCACCTCTCAGGTGTCTTCTCGTTGAATGTGCATCCAACGCTGGACATCCTAATTACTGGTGGCCGCGATGCTGTTGCTCGGGTAAGCATTTGTTTGAAATATGGCGTTGATTTTTATCATGTGTTGGATGCTAATTCATTTTTTTATAGGTATGGGATATGCGCACAAAAATCAAATTCACGTGCTCTCTGGGCATCAGGGGACCGTGTGGGCAATGGAGACGCAAGCGACGGACCCGCAAGTTTTAACGGGCTCGAGTGACAGCACAGTCAAGGTACAGCACTTAGACATCTCTGTAAGAGTCGAATCGATGATCTTGTTGCCTGACGAACTGTTGTATATGCCATAGTTGTGGGATCTAGCGGCAGGAAAAGTGATGACGACGCTCACTAACCACAAGAAAGCCATTCGTGCTGTGACGAAGTCCCCGACGGTAAACCTCGGGAGTCTTTAACTGTCACTGTCGCTATTTTGACATTTAAAGTTGCTGTGTGATTATAGGATCGCACCTTCATGTCTGGTGCTGCTGACAATATGAAAAAATGGGAGTCCAAAGAGGGAAGTTTTCTGCGCAACTTCTCAACGCACAACGCTATCATCAATTCGATTTCAATTAACCAGGATGGTGTGATGGCCTCGTGTGGGGACAACGGTTCGATGCGCTTCTGGGACTACCAGACGGGATACTGCTTCCAAAGCGACTCGACGAAGGCGCAGCCCGGCTCTCTGGACAGTGAGACTGGCATTTTCGCGTCGACCTTCGACAAGACAGGCCTGTACGTGCATATACCACTTCGTTCGCAACAGCGCTGGCAATTCTGTACATGACTGACAATGCTCATCCTTGCAGGCGGTTTATCACGTGCGAGGCGGACAAGACCATCAAGGTGTGGCAGGAGGACAGCTCGGCATCGGAAGAATCGCACCCTATCGACATGGCCCAATGGACGAAGGACTTTACAGCTCCGAAGCGATACTAAGTGCAGTCAGAGCCGCGTAAACGCAATGAAAATCCGTGTGAACGAATACGTTTATGCAGTCTGATTCAGATACTGCTATTTTGAACTTACTGTATTTATCATTATAGTGGACCCAAGATCCTTTGGTTCGAATCGTGGACCAAAACCCGATTTTGGTCGAAAAAAGCAAATCAAGCATGACGAGCGCGCCGATGAACCCCAAAAGATGAAGGTGAGCGAGCTGCGAGCGGCGCTGGAGTCGCGGAACCTCAGCTCCAATGGCCTCAAAACGGAGCTGATCCAGCGCCTGGAGCTGGCGCTGGACGAGGAGGAGTTCGGGAGCGAAGCGCAGGAGATGGAGGAGCTTAAGCCCCCAGCCCCAAGAAGGCCAGGAAGGACGCCAAGAAGGAGGCAGCACCCACTGCTACCGGAGCAGAAGCTAAGAAGTCCAAGACGAAGGGCCCCTCGCCGGTTATGAAGGCAGCACCGCCTCCCCTCGAGCCCACCCCTGCACCGGTAAAGAAGGAAGAGAACAAAAAGAGGAGGCAGAACCTGCTGCTGCTGCTGCTTCTGGTGCAGTTGCTGTCGCTGCTGACTCGGAGTCGATAGGGACGGAGAAAAGAGCAGAGACAGAGGAGGCATCAGCCAGTACAGAAGCAGAAGTTGGAACGAATAACGATGCCCCTAACAAACGCATTACAGAGGCGGAGAAACGCGCGGCTCGCGCTGCCAAGTTCGGCATTCCCCTCAGTCTGGATGACAAGAAGGTGGAGTGCAAACGGTATTGGTGACGGTTATGGTGATGTTGTCTAATGAACTATTGGGGTTATAACTAGGCACAGCGCGCGAAGCGCTTCCAGCTTCCTAGTGCAGGTTTGAAATCACGTCAAAAGCAACAACTAAGGGATCGGTAGCTGAGTGTTTTTTGTATTGTGTAAATGCGATATTGTCGCAGGGGCAGCAGAGGAGGACACAAAGAGATTACAACGAGCAGAGCGTTTCCACCTGGAGACCAAAGACACGGTGAGCGACGGGTTTTAGTAGAGATTTTGCTTGGAGCGATGCTGACTTTTGCTGCCACGTCACTTTGCGTCTATCCGCGATTTAGCTCGATAAGAAGAAGGAAGCTCGGGCAGAGCGCTTCGGGCTGAACGCCGAGGAGAAGAGACGTCTGGAGCGCGCCAAACGCTTCAACCTTGAGACCAGCGAAGTGGTACGTTTGTTAATTACTCTCTACTTGTCGACATGTCAACAGGTCACCGAGCCATAACCGGTGGCAACTTAATACTGATATGGCTTTCGTTTTTTGTGGTGTCTGTGCAATGCAGTTTGAGGAGAAACGACGAAAGCGAATGGAGCGATTCGCAGCCGCCTCGAAATGAAACGAGATCAGATGCCACCGACTGCCATTCAAAACGCTGTAGAGTCTCGATTTACGTGTCAACGTGACAAGATTGGAGCTACTACCTCCTCCAGTCGGAAAGGTCAAACCGTTTTAGTCTCTTTCGTACAAATGCAAACCTATGCGGATCATTCGGTTGCTTTCGCCTGCACGCGTCGTCACATTGAGTCGCTTGTCGTCGGTTGTTAGACAAACTTTCACCCAATCGCATGGTGTTATTACGTACTTTTCACCAATCACAGAGATTTTAATGGAGGGGGATCTGGACACGATTTCTTCTTGCCACTTCAAGCCTTGCTGTGGAACAGAGAGAGCCTGAATCTTCTTCTTGCTCGCGTTCCGCACCCCAACGTGGAACCCCGCAGCGCCAACGCCCCTTGTCAGGACCTACGTCCTCCCTCTTCCGACTGCAGTCTCTCTAGGCTCGTAACTCCCCTTTGTTCGCCCCAATCGAACTGACCATGGCGACGCCCCTCCCATCGCGAAGCAGGCCTCCAAGCAGGACACGGACGCCGAACTCCTGCCTGTGGAGGTGGGAAACACTATCTGGGTGCCGGGCACTGACCGTGTGTGGGACAAGGGAACCGTCATGGCCATCGGCGGCCTCAAAGTGACGGTGCGCACCCAGGCGGGCAAGATCCAGCAGGTGGATCGCGGCTTGGCGCTGCCTCAGAACCCCGCGAGGCAGACGACATGACGTCTCTCTACTACATCCACGAACCAGGTGTGCTACACAACTTGGAGGAGCGTTCCAAGCTCGACGGTGGAGATGGTAGTGGCCAGAAACCCTACACGTTCATGGCCAACGTGCTGATCGCTGTGAACCCGCTGCGAGATCTGCCCAATCCAGCCATCAGTGAGGTGGTGAACACTGCAGGCAGTTCCCCCACCCGTACTCTGTTGCAGAGATGGCGTACCAGCAGATGGTGTACAACTCTGGCACTGACCAACCGACGAACCAGTCGGTTGTCATTAGTGGTGAGAGTGGTGCTGGTAAAACGGAGTCATCCAAGATTGTGCTGCGTCATTTGACCACACGCGGTCTGTATGGCAAGAAGGCGCGTGGTGAGGAAATTGAGACCAAGTCTCGCAGTCGCCAGGACCACGGCACATCGCTAGACCACCGTTTGATTGAGCAGAATCCAATCTTGGAGGCTTTCGGTAACGCTAAGACGCTGCGTAACTACAACTCGTCGCGTTTTGGTAAGTTTATGAAGCTCCAGTTCACATCAGACGGTGAGTTTAAGCTTGCTGGAGCATTGGTGGAGACATACCTGCTGGAAAAGTCGCGCCTCGTGTATCAGGTGGATGGCGAGCGCAACTTCCACATTTTCTATCAATTGCTGGCTGGTGCATCACCAGCGGCTCAGAAAGAGTTTGAACTTACCAAGGCTGAGGACTTCTGCTACCTCAACCAGAGTGGCTGCTACATCGCGGAGGAAACAGATGACCGTGCATGCTTCGAAGCTGTTGTGCGCGGCCTGAGCTGTGTGGGTCTGGATACAGATATTCAACATGTGATATTTTCGGTGATCGCTGGTTTGTTGCATCTAGGCAACATCGAATTTGATGAAGAAGATACACCCGAGGGTGAAGCAGCTGTGATTGAGAAGGATTCAGCCAGGCGCGCGCTTGTCACGGCAGCAAAGCTGTTGGGTGTGAAGGAGGAGAACTTGTCGAAGGTTATCATGACACGTGATATCGTGACACGCGAGGAAACATACAATGTCCGCCGCAACGAGCAAAATGCTGTATACACCCGTGATGCCATTGCGAAGGCCCTGTATAGCCGCATGTTTGACTGGGTCATTAAGCAAGTTAACGCGTCACTGGGACACGACCCAAACCCACTGCCTTACATTGGTGTCCTGGATATCTTCGGCTTCGAATCGTTCCAGCGCAATGACTTTGAGCAGCTGCTGATCAACTACACCAATGAGGTTCTGCAGGCGACGTTTAACAACCAAGTGTTTATAGCCGAGATGGAGTTGTACAAGCGTGAAGGTATCACAGTGGGAAAGATTAAATGGCCGGATAACCGCGAGTGCGTGGACCTGATCGCATCAAAGCCGAATGGTATTCTGAGTTTGCTAGACGCCGAGGCCATGAACCCACAGCCTAACGACTCGAAGTTCTTGAGAACGCTGCACCAAAAGCACATGAAGCACCCGTATTTCCCACGACCGCATCCTAAGGACATGGAGCACATGTTCATCGTGAGACATTTTGCTGGCTCCGTGAGCTACACTATCGGTTCGTTCATTGACAAAAACAATGATACGATCCCGCCTGATATGGCAGGTCTTTTCTTGGGATCGACAAACAAGCTGGTACCGGCATTTTTACACAGGAGACAGAGAGTAGTCGTCCAGGCAAGAAGAAATTGACCCGCAGTGTTGCCGCGAAATTCTCGAACCAGATGCAAGAACTTGTCGATACACTGGATGCAACGCGATGCAACTTTATTCGTTGCATTAAGCCTAACGCTCTTATGCGCGTGGGAATGTTCGATCCGCGCTATGTGGTGGGCCAACTTCGTTGCCAGGGTATTATGCAGACGGCTCAGGTGCTTAAAGTTGGTCTGCCCACCCGTGTGAGCTACAGCGAGCTAGTTGGTGCTTATAAGAAGTACATGCCTCCCGATGCTCAGCGTCTGTTTGCTAACCAGAGCGACCCGACGCTGATCACAGCCATCTTGTGGGCATTTCAAGTCCCGATGGATGCCTATAAGCTCGGTATCACGAAGTTGTTCTTTAAATCTGGCAAGATTGCTGTGCTGGACTCCATTTTGAAAATCAACTGGGCTGTTGATGGCCCGCACATTGTGTCGCGCATGAAGTTATGGCTTGCGCGTCGCCGCTGGCGTGTGGGTTTGGCAAAGGTCATCGCGCAGAACAGCTTCTCGAAGCTGCTCCGGCGTATCCAGTTCCGCCGGAATTCGGTGGTGCGCATTCAACGTTGGTGGCGTGCTCTGTCGGTTCGTCGTGATTTTAAGAAGAAGCGCTCTGCTGTAGTGGTGGTTCAGGCTTTGTTCCGCGGAATGACTGCTCGCCGTCTATTCAAGTCAAAGAAGCAGGAAATGCTAGCTTTGGCTGCGGCTCGTGCCGAAGAGGCGAAGCGGCAAGCTGAGGAGGCTAAGCGCCGCGAGGAGGAAGCACGTTTGGCGGCCGAAATGGCTCGACGTGAGAGTATTGCTCGTGCTGCAGCGGAGGAAGATCGTCAACGTATGGAGGCGGAAGCACGGGCTGCAGAAGAGGAGGCTATCCGACTTGCCAAAGAGGCAGCGGCCGCAGTTGCTGAGGCCGAAGCTGCTGCTGCTGAGGCGACAGCGGCGGTGGAACATGAACGCCAGGCTGAGCTCCGTGCAATTGCGGAAGCTCGCGAACTGGAGGAGCGCATGGAGCGCGAGCGTGAGGATGGCGAACGCCGCAAGGAACAAGCCTTGTTGGAAGCCGCCAACGTGAGTGCTAGCTTGCTCAGCGGTCTCGCGCAAGTGAGGAGTATGTCGACTCCAGCAGGTCAAGTACACGTGGTGGAGATTCCGGACGATGTGTCGCAGGAAAATCGCGAGCAGTTAGAGCAGCTGAACGACTTACTGATGAGCGGCGCGATTGCGCAGTCCGAGTATGACGAGCTTGTGCCATTCTTGCTGGAGAAGCCTGAGGAGGTGCCGTCCGGAGCTGCACTCACCGCTGAGCAGGAGGAATCGCTAAGCCGCTTGTATTCCACGGGTGTGTACGGAATCCAGATCCGCTGCCCCGCTTGCGGTGCAACTAACAACACGGCCAATGGCAACACTTGTGAGGAGTGTGGTTCTCTACTCACCACAAGCGATGATTCCGCGAACGCGAGTGACCCAGCTTACTACGGTTACCGTGGGCAGTCTCGTCAGCAGAGAAGCATGTCGACACTAACAGCGCCGCTTGGTTCGTTCTCTACTGAGGGCGGACGCATTGTAATTCATGATGGATTCTTTGATGCTCAGATGCATCGTACACAAGTATTGCAGGACGACAACTACACCGAATACACGGTCTATGTACTGCGCTGCCAGTGGCAGCCGAGGGATTCGAGTGAACCTACCACGTGGCTGGTATCTCACCGTTTTAGTGTGTTCGAGAAACTTCACAAAGACCTGAAGCGAAAGATCCCGACGGCAGTAGCCACCATGCCTATATTTCCTCGCAAGCACGTACTTGGCGGAGTATTCAAAGGAAAAACGGGCAACTCCAGCGCAATCGTAGAGGAGCGTAAGCAAGGACTAGAGCGGTATGTGGCTCAGGTATTGGAGCTGTGCGCTCGTCTTCCTGAGACGTTGAATGTGCCAGAACTCGACCGCTTTTTGAATGTGTCACGCCAGGTCGAGCAGTCTCGCCGCCAGGCCGTGTCGGGAAGTGTAAACGGAGCGGAAGAGACTGCCGCGTTTGGTCGAGCACTTAATGTAAACGCCGGTGGTGCTGAAGGAATGGCTGCACGCGAGCAAGCCCGCTTGCCTACGGAGCTACCCACACCACTCGACGAGGAGGAGCTATCCCACACGGAACAGGCAGTGGCCCTGTTGAACGCATCAATTCGGAGCGCACGGGGTGACTTGCGTCGTGATCCAACGGTGCAACACCATCTCAAGGTTTGCGTACAACTACTTCCGCGACTGCAGATCTCGGCAAACTTGGACAACCCGTTTGCAAACGTGGACCTCATTCCGCGCGCGATGCAGTGCCAGGAAGACCTGGAAACGACTATGGGCTTGTACAACGATTCATTGCTTGCTGTCACGGAGACGTACGCACTCTCAGCGCAGGAGGGTGGCGGTGTTCAAGCACCACCTCCGTACGTTCCTGGCCAGCAGAACTCGTATCAGCCCAGTTACGGCGTCTAAGATGAAGCTGCTGAATACGTGCACATGCAAAGCATGCGTTGTAATCGACCGTCCAGAATGCACATTGAGAAGAGTGGAAGCCGTTGGGAGCTTTACATTTGATAATACACGTTTCGCATTTTCTTTTGAGCTGTATTTACGATGTCGAATGCTTTATACTACTGGATAGCGCGATGGGCATACACGGCACACTTAACACAGTTGGTCAAGCAGCACTGGCAGGAACAATATTTCGCATTGGCATCGCTTGGACGTGGGGCAGTGGCTCTTGTTCTGGCTGCTGAACGTGTTGAGCTTGAGCTTGAGCTTGAACTTGTCCGGCAGGATTCAACTCGGAGGCAGCCAGCAGGGCATCATTGTAGAGTGCAACAACCCGCTGTAGATCCTCCTGACACTGCATGGCGCGTGGAATGAGCTCAGTGTTGGCAAACGGATTGCCCACGTCAGCAGAGGTTAGCAAGGCGGGCGCTAATTGTACACACACGTCCAGATGATGCTGCACGGTACCGTCACCACGCACGTCTCCCCTTGCCCGACGCACAGCTTCAGTGAGTAGTCTAACAGCCCCTTCAGCTTGTGCCAGCTCCATTTCATCCATTGGCGAAGCTTGTGGCCGCGTCACGGGAAGCATCGCTGGTCCCGAGAAGGCTGGAAAGTGCGACGATTCCAACGTAGTCGCAGTGAAGATCGAGGCGTCCGATTGCCGTCGTAGGTCGGAGCCAACAATAGCAGGAGCAGCAGCCGTGGACGAATTTCGAGAACAGAAGAGTTGAATCTGCTGTGAAAGATCAAGAAACTCGTCTAGCTCAGGTGCAGGCTGTGCATGCGGCAAGTTCGCGCACATCTCAAGCAGTCGTGGGACGTACGCGGACAATCCCTGTTTGCGCTTCTCGAGGCGATCCGTGAAATGGTACTTGGCTGGGAACGGTGGCATCGTAGCCAATGACGACCGTGAGAGGCGTTTTTAAGCATTTTGTGCAGTTTCTCAAACTGGCTGAAGCGCTGCGAGACATACCAAATGGCTTCAGACTGCTGTCCTTGTTGTAGTAATAAATTCTCGGAAGCCCGAGGTTGCCAGTGGCAGCACATGACGTACACTTCACAAGTGTTGCCTTCCGATGTAGCCAAAGTCTGTGTATCTTGCACATTGCAAGCGAAGAATCCATTGTGAACGATGACACGTCCATCTTCTGATGTAGTAAACGCGCCATTCGGTCGCGGATGCGGTGCCGTTGCCGTCACGATTGGAGCTCTTGAGCTCGATCTGCCTCCAGAGGCAGAAAATTCGTCCCCAATAGTGAGCCGAGAGTTGCAAACGTCACAGCGTGGCCCATACAACGTGTCGTTGCACGTTCCGCACGCAGGACACCGTAGCTGAAGGCCCGCGCGTTGTGTAGACATCGGGGCAGCGCGAGGGGATGAGATTGGAGCTAGTATTGGCTCTGGGACTGGATCTGCAGGCTCTCCACCATCTGTGAAGCGGACATTGCGCTGAGAATTGGGCACTGGAGGAGTGACTGAGGCCTCAGGATCCCGCGCTTGGGCCAAAGCAGCCGTGAAGGCAGCAGCATCAGACTGATTGCCGGCCAAATTCGAAGTGTAATCAGTTGTAGTCGCAGTAGTCGGATCCTGCTGAGTGTTGACGGCGGCGGTGGGGGACGCTACAAACGGCAGCAGCTCGTCGTATTCTTGACGGGACAGTGAGCCGCTGACGAGCGAGTCGTTGAGGTGGCGAAGCTGGTCACGGTGCTCGGAGGCGTCTGTCATGGTGTCAGTGCTGGAGGTAATTGAACAATGGAGCGGCTTCTTTCAAGCGTTTGACACAGCTGATAATATCCTGTGGAAACAAATACGAGGTATGAACTGTTACAGGTTGCCGCAGTCGTAGTGCCAATCATCGGAGTAGTGTGGCGGTCGATCGACTACAGCGGTCTGCCACACGCGGTTCGTCTGTAGATTTCTTTAGCACCGCTCATTGTCCTGGTGAATTACGCTGAATGGAAGCTCTCGCTTTCATAGTCAAACACTTTCATCGACCGGAGTATGCGCTCATGTAGAATTGTCAGTTCGGATAAGAAAGATACCTGTCGCCATGCTCTAGTGGCGGTCAGATAGCACAGAGACTGCAGAAATTTTGCATCGGATACAGATCTTATTCATGGGGAGTGGGGGATTAAAGGTGCAAGTGGTGATCGAGTATTGAGTTGTGCCGTTCTGATTGGGTTGGATACGAGTCGCGTGGATCAACAACAGTACGAGACTCTAGGGAATGCCAATACAAAGCCCGTGTTTAATGCTCTTTAGCGTCGTAGTCACCACGAACTCTTTCGGTCGTATAAAATCGACCTCGATTCGTTGCTAGTTTGGCAGCTACCACGCATAAAGCGCCGCCGTGGGAGGCACGCTACATACTGTATCTTGTGTCTGCATCTCAACTTTAGTCTCAGCCGTGTTGACACAGATCTGTTAAAAGAGCACTCTCGGATGTTCCTTTTATTGAGGGTGTAATGTTACCTAGTTTAAACATATCGGCTCGACGAGAATTACGAATGTTTTAGAACCAGAAGGACTGTCATGACGAAGATCATCACGAGGAGTAAGCCAATGCATTTCATCGGACGACTGTTTTTCTGCGTCTGCTCGGCTTTTTCCAGCTCCTCGATACCCTTCTCGGTCTGCTCCACGACCTGCTCCATGTTGTAGTCGATGCGATCGAGGATCGTGCCCTGGTCAATCACGAGCACGGCCAATTCCTTAAATATTGTCGCCAACTCCGTGATGGATGTGGCGATACGTTGAATCTCCTGGTCTCGCTCATTAATTAGATCCTCGGCAATCTCCACTTCGGTGATCTGAGCCTGTGTAAACCCCTACAATAGATGATACGGAAACATTAGCCACTGAGATTACGCTAGAAGCGATCATCCCGTTTGTCGACACACAACAGAACCCACCGTATCTCCACGTCGCTTCTGCTTAACCTCATTCTCGGCAAGAAAGTCGAACTCTACGGGCCCCTCTTTCTGGTTTTTCACCCGTGCAAGATACGTCTTTTGGGACTTGCGAAAGTCCCCCGACAGTGTCTGCAGCTGCGTCGCGAGAGCTCTAGAATAGCAACAGCAACATCATACAACAACAGGATAAACACGGCATCAGCAGCAGCTTAACCATCTCCAAATCTTTCTTGTCACTCCAAAGATAAACGACGCCCTCTCACCTCTGCACATTCTGCCTCGTCTTGGCGTCTGCTGCAGAGAATTCTCCACTGTGATCACTCTGCGCCATTCGCCTCAGCCCCTTCTCAGCACTACGGAACTCATCCGTGATCTCCTGCGTCACCTGATCGATCTCCTGCTCGTATTTGGACTCAGAACCGTCGAAACGAACCATTAAGCGACTTGTATGGAGCTTATGGAGCTTTTCCACTGTGGTAGATACATAAGAACACAATAATTTTAATACTCCGTGACTGGTCTCCCTCCTCTCCACTCTACTCACTCATCTCTTTAATACGAGCCACGTGCTGGTTTGTGCCAGCTACAACGTCCACCCATCCAGGGGCGATCGTGACGCTCGTTGCCTCCTGATCTGCACTCTTAATCAGCGCATTCCCCTCCTCTCGGTGGCTCACGATGTTCTTTCGTCGCAGGACTTTGGCCTTCTCGTCTGCTCGCAGCTGCAGGAACGAACGAGTCAAGTCTCGCGTCGCCATCGTTTGCCTCTGTTTCAAGTTAACTGCTTGTGTTGCTGGGCGGAGTTGCGCTTGCTTCTTTCGGGCGAGTATTTTTGCCAGACGGAGGGGCACTATTATTCACAATCCAGTATGTTCATGTGGTCCACCTCGATTGTAAGGCGGTACTATTTTGACCGGTACCACTCGAGAACTTGCCAGTCATGGATGTCGAGGTGAAGAAGCAGCAGACGCTGATGCGCTCGCTGCGCGTATTCGTGGACGCTCTACGGGATATTAAAAAGCCAGAGGACGCTTCGAGCGTTGACCCAGACATCGTGGAGGCTGTTCGCGTCTTGTGCACTGGATCTGACGACCAGAGCGTCTCCAGTGAAGGTCTCGGATGGCACAACGAGGTCTGGAGGCGTGGCTTGGTGCCTATTTTCCAGAGTCTGTGCGTTTGTATGACGAGTCTGGACGAGCTGGAAGCTCACAGTAAAAATCAAATGGGACCATTGAGACAAGCAGAGCGACCGACCGCCCCCGCTGGACTGCTGAGCCTGCGGGACTATTCGGTACTGCAGGCTGCAGTGGAGCTGCTCTTCTGTTGGGGTGCCTACCCTCGCGTAGCTTCCGGAGTGTTGCTTTCTATCGAGAAAAGAAGACCTACGAAAACCTTAGAGAGTGAGAGACATCTGTGCCAAGGTAGCTAGGGTTTGTGGATTGCTCACTCGGAATTGATTGGTTGTGGCTGTTGATGTTGGGCAGTTTCTAAAGACGTGTTGATGTGGGGAGAACGGAAGTACAATTCTACTGATGAAGCAGTGAAGAAGGAGGAAGGTGATACAATTAATGATCTGCTACACATCACACAAGCATTGCTGCGCCTCCTGTCGTTGCCGCAATTGCAGCCGATTTTATTGCCCAAATATGTGGTGGAGTTGCTCGCTCTACTTGTATACGGAGATGTCGCATCGGAAGCGTCGACGTTAATGCAGACGGAGTTCGTCAGGCTGCTGGAGATGGTGCTGCGAACTCTTCCGCTAAGGATGAGTATGAGTACCCTGCGCGCAGTGCTGGGCCAAGTTGCGCCGGCAGTGAGCAAACAGGAGGTCTGTCAGCGATTTAAAGGTCGTTGTGGAAAATTGCTATCACGATTGTTGATGAAAGACGGTGGGATTGTGGCCACCATTGAAATGTTTCTCGGAGCAGTTGGGGAGGGCAATACGCAGGCAAGGGTGCAAGTTGCCACGCTGATCTGCCAATGTCCAAGTGGCGAAAATCCTGAAAGGTATGCAAGCGCTTTGTGTATGCAAGTACGCGACCTGCTGATTGCAGCAGTGACACCCGAGAGAGGAAACACGAGCAGCAAACTCCTGGGTGAAATGGCAGCGCTATTGGCCGATCAGTTGGCGACGCAACATCTTACACTTTTCGATAGGCACATTTTGTCGGCACTGTTCAACCGTTTGTTCATCTACGAAGATAGCAGGAAGGTTATTCCTACTCTTTCTCCAGAGACCAGCGACGTGAGTTTGACGGAGTGCGTTGGCATTGCCCGGTTACTACTGTGCGGGCCACCTCCTTCCCAGTGTTTTCTGCAAGCGCTTGCCCCGCTAATTCGGCCCCTGTTCCACATGTATACGTTTGCGATAACCAGCAGAAGTTTCCTTGTGGCCCCATTGCGTGAGTTGCTAACGGCGTGGATCCGGTCAAGCTCGTGTGCGGCATTGCTGCTCCAAGTGGCTGTACTTCCTGTCACACTGCCTCTACCGCATTCTTTGCTATCGTGCGGGTATGAGCGGACGTCTGCGGCAGAACCATGGAGGCCACTGCGTCGATTTTGTGCGGATGGCAATGGCGGAATAGCCTTCCAACTTGTAGAATCGTCTTCCCACCTCATGGTGACGGACGAAGATCTAACAGAGCCTCTGAAGCTAATGGTAACCCAAATGGTAGAGTTGCTAAGCTCAGAGGAACTCGAGAAGTCGGAGGTCGTGGGTGAGCTTTTGCGTCACTTCTTTTGACGTACATGCATGTGCGGAAACGCGATGAACCCACAAATCGTTTTGACCAGAAAGATGTGATCGACGAGGAATTATCATCTTGGGCATTATACGAGGGTGTGAAAACACCAACCAGCGCTGAAGGTGTTGAGATGGTACTGACGCTGCTGCTAGCTCTCATCGAGTGCTTAGGACCGTCTGTGCTGCGCAGTGCTAACGCCATTCTACAGTGTATTGGAACGGTTTTAGCAACTTATACTACACCTACAATGAAGCTCGTGGATCAGGAGGAACAAGATGGGGGATTAGTGCAATCGCTTGAAGAAGCTGAGAGTGAGGAAGAAGGCGATGAAATTCTGACAATTTGTCTGGGAGTGGTGATGACGATTTTGGAGGCAGGCACAGAGCATCGCAATGAATCTGAAGAGCAGCAGCTTAGTGCAATGCTGCCAGTCCTGGAAAATTTATCTCACAACCCTCGACCTGAGGTTGCTGAGCTCGCAAGCAACGCTCGTGCACAGATCTTAAGCCGCGATGCCGTTGACAGGACTAACTCGCTCATTAACAGTAAACGTGAGCAGAGTTTCGACGAGGCGCTCCGGGAAGCCGAGCAAGACTTGTCAAGCAAACTAGTTCCACTTCGTGCGCGCGGTATTGTATCACTGACGAAGCTTGTTCGTCGCACCCACTCACATGCAAAGGACGTAGTGTGGACGCCTCGTGTGCACGCTCTTGCTGGCGTCTTCTTGATTCAGTTGCATGATGCTGAAAGCTACGTCTTTCTAGCTGCTGTACAGGGTCTGGCTGTACTTGCTGACACACATGCTGATGTCGCAATCCCCGTACTGGTAAAGGCACTGGGTGATTCAAGTAACGATCTAGAGACGCGCATCAAACTCAGCGAGGCATTGTTGTTCTCGGCTAAGCGTTGTGGTGAAGCGTTACCGAAGTTTGCCAAACTATTCGTGTATGGCTACTTAAATTGTATTCGCCCTCCACCTTCCAAGAGAAGGCAAGTAGAGCGTATTCAGGCAGAAGCAAGCAGACGCGTTCAGCTGATTCAAGAGGTTCGGGGTGCCGAGGAACCAGATCTACCCGTAGAAGCAGGGGAGCCAAAACACGGACACGAAAGCGAAGAGGAATTACTTGCCATAGCTACACTTCGGGCAAGTTGCCTGTCAAACTTGGCCGAAGTTTGTGCACTGCTGCAGTGGGGATTACAACCGTTCCTGCTTGACGTGCTCACCTGTGTTTTCGGCGTGCTGCAAATGGAACTTGAGATAGAGGCGGAACAAAGACCGTATCTCCCTTGTGCTAGCATTGATACGAAGGATGATGGACAACACAATGCCAAGAAACATAAAGAGGAGGAGTATCAACAACGCGTCGTAGCTGTTCGGCGTGGGGCGGTTTTCGTATTGCGTTACCTTGTAGAACTACTGGGCTGGAAGATACTGGAGCTTATGCCGGACCAACTCAAGCCATTGTATCACACACTCAAGCATGTGGTGCGAGTAGACCAGGATCGTGTCGTAGTTTTCCATGCTAGTCGTGGTTTAACCGCTCTAGACGATGTCATGCGTTCTGAGCTTTTCCCACGCGTGGAGCAGCAAGACGCTGCGTTGGGGATTTCGAGTTTGCGCATCATCTAGATGTATTATACAATACAACATTTCAATCGCTAGTTAGTTGTATATTCTACTACGAGTATAGCGACTGAAGCGAGAAGGACGTGTGACCAGGTACGACTTCCATGTTCGTCCCCAGACGATGCGCTTGGATGAATCCCGTAGACCCAGAACCTTCCAGCGAGCTAAAGGTGATTTCACCACCGAAATAGCGAGCAAATAGCCTCGCCATTGGTAAACCATAGCCGCCGCCACTGAAATGTTGCCTGTAGCTGTGGTAGTTGTTCGAGTCGATAGGAGGGCAAGGCGAGCTTGTTGTGTAGTCGTAGTGCCACAACTTATTCCAGCGACTCCTAGGCACACCCCCACCTTCGTCGCTAACCTTGATAGTCAGGTCTTCGCTACCCACGCATATCACGATCTCGACGGGAGGAAGTTCACCACCTAATCGGTATTTACTGACATCTGGGAAGATTTTGACACCAGAAACGTCTTCAACCTGTAAAATAAGCAATTGCAGTGAGTAACCGATTGAAGTTGATGTGATACCACACGTACCGAGGGAAGGAAAAACCTAGCGACGGGCTCTCTGGGTTCATCACCTGTTTGAAGTGGTTCAGCTCCCCAGGTATTTGAACGGCAAGTCGAGCATGGTACTCCACCGTTGCGCGCATAGCATTTTTAACGAGCTCAAATACCATGTGGTGCAGATGCGACCGCACGTACATTAGCGGTGTGTTTGCGCTCGCGGTTGCGTGGATTTCCAGGGGAGGAGCAGTCCCACAATATTGTACGCACAGCATTCTAGCACGCTCGCACGCCTCCCGTACGATTTCCTCCACATTTACAAGATGCACACGCCCTCCTGGGCGCTCCAGCGACTCTACATGTTGGCCAATGAGCATGCGGATACCGATGCGGCCCAAGAAAAACTTGTCCAGTCGATCCTTTATGTCCTCTTGTGCGCTACTAATCTGCAGAGCACTGTGTCCAAGATCGGTAGCTTTGAGTTGTTGCAGACCGTAGCAAATCAGCGGTACGAGGTTCGAACCTCTTGCCTTCGCTTGACGCAAAGTGTCCGTGAACTCTCGATCCTCACTCTATCACAAACGTATCAGTCAGTCTTCCACTCCCACCTCTTCTTGCTATGATTTTCATATCATCGTACAACGTTTCTTGGTGGCTTAGTAGTGTTGATCCACTGCAGTTCACGCCGATACACATCAATGGCCTGGCGGATGGGCGAGGTGTCATTCAATCCCAACGGAAGATCCGAGAGCTCCACGATCGCTCTACAGACACAAACACAAACATCTCCTGTAAGCATCTACCTCATTACTTATCTTCTATCTGCAGCAGTGAAACACAGTAAAGAAGATCGAGCAGCTGACTGACCGAGCAAAACGCGCCTGTAGCTCCTTGTGCAAAAAATGGCAGAGACGAGGCGTAGCTTGGCACCACCATCCGCAAACGTCCGCATCTGCTGCAGAGACAACGGCATGGGCTCCGTGTCTGCGAGTTCGCGCACCTGATCCATTGAAATAGGTTCTTCAAGCCTGTTATTGTACGACAAACGCCAAGGCAACCGACCACCAAAAGGATCGGCTTCAATCAGCTCCTTCGCCCTCCAACTTCGACTGAGCAGAAACACACGCACAGCTCAGGCACGAACACGCGCGTCTGAAGACAACGCACGAGGCGTTTGTGACTCTTGGCAGCAGCAAGAGAGCGAGCTGCGCCGCCACGCCGTGGCATTTTCATGGCTGGGCGCCGTCTTTGATGGCGAGTTCTATTGTGAGCAGGAAGACAATCCCCGTTGTCTTGGCCAATCAGAATCGAGAAGTTTTGCCCCACAAGAATTTGCGATCCAACTTCAAGGAAGACGTCACGGGGTCTCTGAACAATGAGATCAAGTCTGCGGATGAAGCTGCCTAACACGCGCTGAAATCTCTGTCACCCAGAAGTGGCACGTACAAGTTCATGTCGTGGCCCTTAGTGATTGCGCAGTCGGATGGGAGAAAACGAATCGCTGGTTGTCAGCCAAACTCCACTTGGACTTCAAGCGATGTCCGGTCCAGGATGTGATCATCGTCGGTTTGATAAATGCTTGGATTATCCATTCAAGTTGGACAGATGGAACATTGTGAACGCAGTGCTGATCTCAAATACCCACGTACTGATTAACCTTATCGCCCTCTTACTTGGCCATCGTGACCAACAGTCCGTCCTGTTGATAGAACAGACGCGTACTGTAGTCACCAATCGATGCACCGATGGTGCCGTTGACCCTCATCAACAGACCACCCATCAACGAATGAATAATTGTTGTAATGGCCTCTGGGGTCAAAAAGCTTTGCATGTCGGCGCTCACGCATTGACCCACCGATGCCCGCGGGCACATTGCCACGTGATCCTCGCAGTGTTTGCCTTCGCAGCATGAGAAGCATCCGTTCGTGTTGGAGGGAATAAAGATGGGCTGAAACTCAGCAGGAGAAAACCGAGCAAGGGACTTGCTGAAGTACTTTTACACTTCAGGCGGCGATTATCCTCTGTACAAAACAACAGCAGTGATGCTTGAGCTGATTTTCAACATGGAAACTTTCGAACACAAGACGAAAATTCAGCAAATTCGTAAAATACGTGTCGCTTACCTGAGACTTGGTCTTCGCATGGATACAACTCTAAGTCCACCATGGTTACCGTGATGCTTTCGCTAAACGGGTTTCGCAGTTCTAGAGCTGTCGGTATTTGGGCCAAGTGGAAGAGCGACGGGATATACAACAGTGACGAAGTTACCAGAGTTGGTGTCGCCGGAAAGAGCTCTGCAAGGGTTGGTAGCTTCGAGGGGATCGAAAGAGTCTTCATCGCCGGTCGTAAGAGATCTAATGAGGTACTCTTCGCCGAGCCCCTAATCGTAATCTGCAAACGTCACCACCACACCACATCGCGTTATCATAACTAACAATATATCACGAGCTTTGTACGAAATAATGCAAATACCTCCTGAGCACTTCCGTGCGTGAAGAAACCGGAAACGAAGTTGGACAGAAATCTCTCCGCAATCGCAAGATCTGTCATCCGCGGGTTATATTCGAAACTCCCTTTCAGAATAGTCTTTTGGCCGCAACAATTGAGGCTAAAATCCGAGATTTTGGCGGATCCCATACGTGTACCATCGAAATACACGTCCAATACGAGAGCGCCTAACTTGGTCTGCACAATGGAGGGATTCTGCAGAGAAAACTCCATTGTCATCATCATAGAAGATTTCTTGCCTTGCTGAATATCGATACTCAGAACCCTGACTGGAGGGTGCCGAAACGAATCCATCGCAGGGATAAGTGGTTCACCTGTCACTGGGATGCCACTCAAAGCAAGCACCCCCATTCGGGTCTTGACATCGGGAAAGGCACCTTGGTTGGCGTGAATATCGCTTGCTAGGCGCATCATGATGCTTCCGTTGTTCGTGAGCAAGCAGTCTATGAAATCGGACATTCCGTCAATATCCTTTTGATCATTGAAACCAATCTGATAGAAGTGGCTCATATTTAATCGAAATACCCCGTCGTCAGATTGATTGAACTCGCAGACCTCCCGTCCAGACACCAGTGAGCCGAGGTGAACGCCACTCGCATTCTCAAGCGCCAGCACAACAGACAAATTGGGTATCTGCAAAGGGATTCGAATGGAAGCTGGCATTTTCACTCTTGCCCTCATGTCAGTGCGAACCCGCATGCGCGTATTTGTCATTGCACCCCCTCTTCTGGCAGGGCCTCATCCAGGATTACATCCAGCTGGTTCATTTTGATATTTGAAATCATTTGAAATTCTTTGCTAACGCCGGGGAACGTGGTTCCAATTGTCAACCCCAATAATGCTTCTTGCATCCAAACACAGTTGCCGTACTGCGTGCTTGCAATCTTAGCAACCAACTGCGAGCTACTCCCTTGAAGATATCGCGAAAAAATCTCGCTACGCCCGTGCTCACCTGGCCAGATGCGTCCGTAGTCGGCTTTAGATTACCAGTCATCTGTAACTCATTCCCACCTGGACGCAAATCCATCATACCGCGAAGAATGCCAAACTCTTCTCGGGGTCATTCAGATTCAACTCCATCGCTAGCGTGCCAACGGAAACCGAAAACACCGACGGATTGGGAACTTGTATGTGTGCCTCAATTCGTTCTCCATGTTCTGTTGAGCTATCTGTTCCCGGAAGAAAAAGCTTTCCACCGATACACCGAGAAAATTGTCCATTCCATTCAGCGTAGTAGTGGTGAGAAGAGGCAAACCAGAAAGCTTCAATGTTCCTAAAAGAAACGAACACATAATCGTCAGCTGTGGCAATACTGAGCGAGCAATAGTAACTGAATCACAGCATACCAAGAGCTCCGTGACACACTACGTCCATGTGTCCAGCAAGCGATAACTTCACCTTCTTCATCACCACCGATGCACGAACGAATTTACCAAATGGTTCGCCTCTATCTACAAAAGTGAGTTCAGTCAAGCAATCTACAGAAATGTTGCTTCGGCCCACCAGTTTGCCATCAAGGACCTTAGCCGAAACGGTTGATAGCGAACCGAGAGAGATGCCTGCGCCGACGAGGTTTACGCCCATGCGGACTTTCGAAACCGTCAAAGCCGAATGCAACCCCAATGGACTGGTAGTTTCCACCTTAACCGCTGTACCCAGGCGCACAAGTTTGTTTTCCTTTCCTTCTTCTGGAGCATGAAGCGAGATTCCTTGAAAGAACATATTCCCAACAAGCGGTTCTTTCTGCGGCGGCAATGCGCTCGAGATGGTCAAATTGTGCATAGCTTGGTTAAACAAACCAACTGACGTCGCCCGAGGGTCGCATGTCACGACAGTGAGAGGCGCCGACACGTTGCTGAGGTACTTCGTAATAAGTCCACTGATAGCTTCTGAGTTTGTATCCAGCATTTCACCGTACAGCGCCAGCAAATTGTACCCTGTGCTCATATCTACGCCCCCAGTATCGCTCAACGAAGCGCAGTATGGATGCGATGGTTGACTATTTGCGACCGCTAAATTCGTGTCCGCTGGCGTCGTTAAATGTGCGATTAGAGTGTCGTTCCCTAGTCTAGGGTAATGAGCCATGAGGCACAGTGCTCCTACTGGGTGAATTGTCGTGATAGACGGATTCCGAACGCACGTCTTGATCCTGGCCAGCACTTGCATCTGTGTGGACTCTGTCATGTCCACCTCCGCAATCTGCATTTCCTTCAGCCCGTTCATCCCTTGGAGCGTCATACTTTTCTCCAATGGAACATCCGAGGCACTGAGCTTTACAAACCCTAGCATCCGGACGTGGATATTTAATCGGCCTTGAATCTGATACTGCATGCTCTCTCGTCGCATCATGTCGCCAGCAAATTGGTCCCAAGCTGTTCTGTTGGTTATCTGCAGTGTAGAGTTCGGGAATACCTGGCGGCTGACTCCGTGGCTGATCTTCATGGCAGGGGACAAGAAACTCCCCACGGTCTGGTCTTGGTATAGAATCAGGAAGGTTACAGGCTCCACGTAGGCTGCAAACGGCGACGTCGACGTCAGCTCCAAGCTGAGGTTTAGGACCACGCTGCTGTCCTTCGGAAGAGATAAATCCATGCGATTGATGCTCATTTGAGTCGTTTTAATGGCTGCGGAAGCGATGCGCTGTATCTGGCTGGACACGAGAGCGAAAATGACGATCAGGAGGACGACGGAGACACCCAGGACTTTCACGGGACGGCTGCGGTACCAGGTCTGCGGTTTGCTCTTGCGTGGGGTATCATGCTGCCCCAGGAGGGGCTCCTGCGACGCCACATGCTCGTCCAGAAACTCGTCGTCACGGTCCATCGCTTTTGGCTCACTCTTGGCGCTTCTTCAACGTTTTTTTGTGTAGCCGAATTTGTTGTGTAAACCACATTTAATGTGGTTTTAAAAATGGTACTTTTATGTATAATAAGAATTGTGGATCAATTTATTTGCATTATGCGGTCAGGACAAGAAGGAGGCGAGACCAAAGCGGACGTGGAGAGTGATGGGCCAGGATATCCTGTGGGGGCCACACTAGTGGCGCGCTGGATGGGCAAGACGGAGCGTGCGTGTATCGTCATCGACCGCAGTACGTTGCCTGCTCCTAAAATGCAGAGTATGAATGGCTGTAGTTGTTAACCAAGTTACGTCTGATGTTTGCTCATACAGCGGCGCTAAGTAACGACAGATTCAAGTATTATGTACACTGGCACGACGTATGTCAATCGATTCCTGACTGTAGACGCCTCACACCCCTTTTGTTAGTAGCCTGATCGTACTAATAACGCAACGATGCCGTCGTCCAGTTCAACCGCCGCATGGACGAATGGATCAACGAACACGAGATTGTAAGACGAGGGACGGACGAGGAGGCGCTAAAACTGCAGGAGAAAGATGCCAAAGAAAAGAGAAGGAACAAAGAGCTGCCAAGAGCCGCAGCCAAAGCAAAGCGACAGGCTCGCTAGAGAAAAGCTGCAAAAGGACGGAAGTGCCGACGCCGCAGCTCGCACCCGTGGGCAAAAGCGCAAAACTCCAGATGACCAGGATTTTACTCCGCAAGAGGAGGAGCACGATGAGCACGAAGGCATGGATGCTGCCAGCATCAGAGAGCATGAAGAGGTCACAAAAGTGAAGGTGGGTATTACAGCGAGGCGGGTGACGGGTATCTTGTTTCTGATGTGTTTTTATTGTGGTTGTTGTATGTTGTTGGCTTGCAGAATGTGCGCTTTGTTGAAATGGGGCGCTTTCGGATGGCAGCTTGGTATTTTTCGCCGTTCCCCAAAGATTTTTCCCTGACGGCTCTATCGATTGTGTACGCTGATGTGGATATCCTCCTTGTGTTACTGGTATCTGAATGCTGATTTTGCTGCTATGCGTATGGTTCCGAAGCTACATTTTTGTGAGTTTTGCATGGCGTTCTTTTGCTACAAGCGTGAGCTGGCATTGCACCAAGATCGTCGTATGTGTAGCCGGGTTCGTAGATACTTTGCGTGTCGTCTACAACTGCAACTCAGATCAACTAACATGATTTTCACAGCACCCACCAGGAAACGAGATCTATCGCCACGAAAACGTAAGCGTGTTTGAGGTCGATGGCGCAATCTCCAAGATCTACTGCCAGAATCTATGTTATCTTGCAAAGTACGGGCTGGTCATTTAACTCTCTTTGAATCTGCTTGATCGAAGAATAACTTTTATGCTGTGGTGACTACGTGTGAACTACGCCAGATTGTTCCTGGACCACAAGACGCTGTACTACGATGTCGATCCGTTTCTCTTTTATGTGGTATGCGAGGTCGACTCCGCGGATTCCACCCTGTCGGTTATTTTTCTAAAGAGAAGTACTCGGAGCTTGGTTACAACCTTGCTTGTATCCTCACGTTTCCGTGCCACCAACGGAAAGGCTACGGTCACTTCATCATCCAGTTCTCGTATGAACTGAGTAAGAAAGAAGAAAAAGTGGGCTCGCCGGAGAAGCCACTATCGGACCTTGGTCTCGTGAGCTATCGGAGTTACTGGACCCGTGAACTGCTTCGTATTCTACGAGACTATCCCGAGAAGGAAGTGTCCATTATGGAACTGACACGAGTACGTGGGTTAGAGGCCTCGTGGTTTTCTTGCAATATTAACCTAACTAACTGCGATGACGATATTTGCCGATTTCAGATGACATCCATCAAGAACGAAGACATCATCGGAACGCTCCAGCACCTCAACATGATCAAATACCTAGGCGGGCAATATGTGTTCGTGGTACCGACACATATCGTAGATGCGCACCTGACCAAGCTCACGAAGAAGGGCCCGCAAGTGATGTCTGAAAAGCTGCATTGGGCGCCACTGCACTTGGATATCAAGCGGGACAAGTGGTCACTAAAAGCCATGACCGCTGACAAGGAAGACTAAGGAGGTAATGTAAGCGTTGGCTTTGCTTCATCTTTCTATCTACTCTTTCATGAGGACGCTGCTTTTCGCGTCGCGGCCCGCAGATCGGGCATCACCTATTGTGCTATTGACAACAACTAGAAGTACTTCATTTTCGCGACGGCACTGTTACACTACTTGACATCGACACATCGACTGCCCAGGCGAGTCAGTCACTGGCAGAGGGGGTTCTGCGTTGGGGGCAGCAGGTCACACAGCCGATACCTTCTGGCAAGCGGACTGGAACTCCTTCTTCTGTGCCGGGTTCATTTCACTTTGCACGGTCTCCAGAACGTCAGACAAGCCGCTGCCTTGGAGCGTCTTGGAGCATTGGAGGTGATACCACTCCATGAGCATGAACCCCTCAACGTGGATGAACATGAGGCCGAGCTGCCACTCGCCCTTGGCGATGCAGGACGAGCAGACTTGGCAGGTGGTGGTGGCGATGGGCGCGACGCGGGCCACCGCTTGGTCGCAGCGACTCCACGAGGTGCTGGAGCGCGGGCTGGTGCCTGGCGGGGGAACCTGGGGGAGCTGCTCGATGGGTGTAGCCATTTTTGTGTCGTTACTCGCGCCACGTCTCGACTGCAGTGGGAGGTTCACGCGCTGGAGTCTGAAGCAGACAAGACTTGTTTTAAGTGGGAAGAGGCGAATCCAAAACTGCAGATGGTGTTGCAGTGTTGACCGGCGTTCGGGTGGTTGGGCCCGCTTGATTTCACTTCTGTGGCGACCGAGCGATCAACGAAAGGAGCGGGTGCAGATTCTGTCTTTCCAGCGGGTTCCGCTGCGGCTGCGGCTGCTGCTCTCGGTGTTCCGGCCTCCTTCTGGAGCTTTGTCGTTTCGTGTGGAAAGGAAAATGAGCCTCCAGACGCCGCGCGTTTGACGCTTGCCCTGCCAAACAAACCGCGTCGCACACGCCTGTTTCTCCTCGCCCGTCAAAAAGTGGCTGGAACTTGTGCAAATGGACGAAAGGTGACAACGCAACGAAGCGACTTAGCCAAACGCAATCTCGCAGGGAGAAGTGGCCGATATGCTGTGGTCGAGGCAGTGTAATGGGCGACGCGCACGTATCAATCCAGCTGCCTCGGCGGCCAACACTAAAGTAGAGTAACTAAAAGCTAGGTTTCTTCCTCGCTGGCGTAACGCGCCGTCTGAGCGCCGTTCGTGGCTGGGCTCGCGAGCGCTGGTGATGTCGAGCCGGTCGGAGCTCCCAGCTGGTTTTCCTCCGTCCAGTTGACACCGGCGCCGGAGATAGCTCCGTCCGCTCTGCGCTCCGCCAGGGGTGGGACTGCATGGTCCGATGCACGCTTGAAGGAATAGCTCCGGAGCTACTGGGGCAAAATTTTCACCATACAATTGCACCGATCGCGTTCCGGGGCTAATCCGGGACCCGATCTTTCGCTCATGATGATGCGATCTACACTTTTTCGGAGGAGCGGTCTTGAGGTCGGCAAAGCACCTTCTGCGAGGGTGAAGCCACCCTTACCATTGGCAATTCCAACAGGCGGCGGTGGACTGATCGCGTCGAGAAATCCCCTAGCTCAGGAACGTTTGATTCATTTTTGGATTTTATTTCCATGGAGGACGAACAACGTGTTTGGCCGGTGTCTGGGATGACAATTCTTTCGTGTCCGCCCCGGCGCCGTCCAGCGCCCTATATCATATCGCCGCTTGCTTCTCTAGTAAGCTTTGCCTTCACGCTCACTCATGCCTTTTCTGTCATGCTCAGACGGGCAAAAACATGTTTACCGGGGACGGTGGGTCCTATCGTCACGTTGCCGAGGTGGACCGATCTCCTGAAACTGCTGCCTGGTCTGCCAGCGAAGTGAACTTTCTTCATAGCGACTTGCCCCTCTCGACGCTGACCAGAGTTCATGACATATTTCGTGGCTTCCAAAATTTGCTTGCGGATCTGCTCACACATCCAGTAGTTTTCCTACAACGTAGTAGCCCAGGCTGAGCCCACGTGGCTCCGTAGGGGGTTGTTTGCGTGAAGCGTATGTTTGCTGTTGCTCATGTAGTGTACAATAATATAGCTAACTTTATAAAGTGACTGAGGATCGAAATTCATGTAAACAAATAGTTATGCTGCAGCGCTAAGATAGCGTGGAAAAACGTTAAGCCAACGATGGCCACCTCTTGCTGGCGGAGTGCGAGAAGAAAATGGCAATAGGACGCGACTCGCGCGAGATCGCCTGGGTTGAGCACTGAAAAACGTACCCCAACAATAAAATCCCAATGACAATTATTCGTTTTATCAACCAATTCACCTCCATACAACTCTCTCCGGCCTCGACGATGCAGTCCGCCGCCATAGTCGGGATGCAAGTGGCAAATGGCTACATAATGATAGTCTGCGCTGAGTCACATGAAATCATCTGTGCCACTGCCGTCTTCCTGGGACAAATGCACTGCCCGGAAGCGCTCATTGCTGTCACGGATCTCGTCCTCGCTGTCGTCGTACTCCACGGTTTCAGTGTCTGCATCCACGTCCACGGTTTCCACAACCATGTCAGCGGAAGGAGCGGTTGGGGCACCAGTATCATCGACATTCTCAGCGAAGTTGCCTCTTGCTATGAACCCGATGTCACCGTCAGATGCATCAGCAGCGTCTCCCTCGCCATCCAATGCTGCCACAGTCGAACTGTAAAGGCGCACGGTCGGGACGGGTGGCTTTGCCTTCTCGTTCTTGACCCATACCTTCCAGCCATCTGCAGGAGGTGATTCATCGTCCACGTGTGACTGCACGAAATAAAAGTCCTCGTCCGACATGGTACCCAGCAGACTCTTGTTTGGTGAATACGATATGTACCAGCGCCGCGCCTTGCTAGGCATGCAGCAGCGGAAAAGGGTATACTCAATGTCGGGCTTCATACAAGCATACGTCAAGCAATTATCATGTGCATGGGACGTACTAACGTACACGCCATTCACAGAAGAGTATCCTGCCCCTCCACCACGTAACGTCGCTGTTCTTCTTGGTAAGGAACACCCAAAGCTTCGCCTAAACGCCACAGCGTCTCCAGCTTGGCTGGCTCGCGCCTCAATAGAGCTAATCGCCCACCTAGGCTCGGTAGCAGCGACTCCAGACGTAACCACTCGTACAACCACTCCCACTCGTTACGATGCGCTGTGAGCCATGTGCTTACTGCAGGCACGCGTGCACGCAACTCAAGCACCAATACTAATTGACGGTATATAAACAGCGGGACTTGCGCCGTGTTCCCATATCGTGAGCGCAGATTCTCTCGGCTGCGTGCTGAGCTGAGCAAACCACAGTCATTGTGTACCAGAGCTAACTCTACCAACTGTGGCTGGTAAGAACACTCATAGCTTAACACACGTTGGACAGCCAGTGCACAGGCATCCACAACAGGCTGACCCTTCCATCCTGTTTCCGTGCTCTGCAGGCAGTGCATCAATGCACGTAAGAGGCGAATAGATATATCGTGGTCTCCTAAACTCAACCGCAACAGTAGCTCAGACGCCGTTTCTGCTTCCTCTTCAAGCGCCGAATCGAAGAAGACGTCGTTCAGGAGAGATCCGCGACTGAGAGCGCTTAGACCCTTCAGAAGTTGAGCTGCAGTAGGTAATTCATCATGTCCAATTAAATGTCGCTGGAGATCCTCACCAAAGCCAAAAACGCGCAAATCTTGTAGTACAGATTTTGTCGAAGATGCTGCCATGTCCGTGTAGTAAAGCAGGAAACCATCGAGATTAACTCGCGACGTTGCCACGCCAGAGTTGTCTCCTACAGCGTCCGCGTTCGGAGTACCATATTTTGCCAGCATCCCCGAGCCTGCTGCTCAACAACAGGGCTACTTGTAGCACTGCTTAGCGATACGCATAAGAACTTCTTAAGTTCTTCAATGCCCAAACCAGGCTGGCCATTTGGGCTACCAGGAGCTTGATACTCTTCAAAAATTTTTGTGATTGCATGCTCGGCTCTATCTGACAAGATGACACGATGGGGTACTGCGTACTGCTCTCCATGAGCAGAGGCTCCGTTGTGCGTCTCGGTATACCCAGTATTGCGATAACAGCCTCCAGTAAATACTGATAATCGGGAGATGCGTATCGCGAGGACGTCGGCTGCAACGTCGAGGACGGGAACGCGTCTTTCAGCTCGCTGGGACCACGGTCACACAAGAAGAAATTGATCAAGCGAGCAATCATTTCCAGTTGCTGTAATTGCGTGCGAGCTGTAGCACTGATTTCTGCGCAGTTTCGTAGCAGCATGAAACACTCCTCCAAATGAGATTGCTGCATAATGGATGTCTGATCCAAGAAAGAAACAATTGCCTCCAAAACCTGCGGATAACACTTGTATCCTCTGCCGCTGCTACTTCACCATTCTCCGTGTCACACGTGTCCTGCTCTTCCTTCCGGTGAGTTTCGTACGCAGTTAACGCACGCGACACTAGGTGTACGAATGACTGACGGGCAATCGAGTCAGGGCATTCGAACAGCAATTCACGTAACCATGAGATGCACTTAGACGTTGATAGCGCTGTAAAAAAACGAACACAGATACTCTTAGACTTTGTGAACTTGGATGCCAGCACTGTGATCCAACGCGCAATGCCGTGTTTCTCACGTGAGTGCAGAAGCACTTCCAACACAAACTCAACCCCGATTTCTGTTAGTGTCATCTGGATATCTTCATCGGCTCGCAATGTTGGCACCGCTATAGCTACTGGTGCAGCAGGTGGGGTTGACGCTTCAGTTATCTGTGACGGTGGCAGAGCCATCGGCGTAGTATCCTCTGTCAATTCAAGAGAGGCCTCCTTAATATACTGGGATTGTACCATCTCCCGCAGGAACTCGTGAAATTCCACATCGAACAGGTACGAATTTTGGAGGAATACCTCATTTGATTTCCACACTTCAGATTCATAATCGCAATGCTCCTCGTCGGGGGCGACGTCGAGTACATCGGCTGGTAATGCAGATTCAGTCCCAGCGTTTATCGCTGCTAGTGCGGACATAGGGTCAACAGGGACAACCTTTTCGTAGAAAAGCATGAGTGCATTGCTGAAAACTTCCATTTCCATAGAATTGCTCGAACCATGCCAAGAGCGTCGTTGCATACCTCCGAAGCACTCGGCTTCAATGTTAGCGGGGTCAAACGGTGTTACGTCTTCGTCATCATACTTAAACCACTTTTCAGACATATGATCATAAATAAACGAGTAGTAATGACCACCCTGTGCCACGCCGGAGTGCACTAAGATACCCTTCAGCCGATACTGGTAGTTGGGGTCAGCCTTGGCGCTGCTTTTGTCGTCACCCTCGCCGATTTTTCAACGCTTGCACTCCGTGGTGACGCAGACGAAGTAAGCTTAATCCTTGATTGGGGAGAAATCACAGGTGATGATGAAGAAGCTGCAATTGCTACTGTGTCACCATTGACATCAGCCATAAACTCATCAGAATCACTTGACTCATCTGAAGCCATGTCCTCATCAGCAGAATTTTCCTCGCGGTCTTGCTGGAGGTTAGACCGCGCTTCTTGCTCTTCAATGCCTACCTTCGTGTATGGCTTCATACTTAAATGCATGGGGAAAGAGCAGCGGTTGTTCAGCTTCACTGTCTCGAAGGTCGTGTAATCCAGATCGAAACGCTTTAAATGCAAAATCAGCAAATTCGGCAGTGACCCGAAACACGTGCGACGCACAGCAGCCTTCTTGGTTCCACATAGTTCACATTCCACCTTATTGTCGCCGTCCATCAACTCGCCTTCAACGAACGCGGCGAGTGATTCTTCGATGCTCTCCTTTCCGCGAATCTGTAATTCTAAGCGAATAAAAGGCTCCTCGCGTTCGTAGCGGTGACCACAATCCTTTGGAAGTTTTTGAGATACAAGCTTTCCACCGAGAACATCTTGAAGACATCGCGTACCCTGTGGAGTTGTTTTTAAACCAGTCTCTAGGCGGTCCAGCAATTTATCGCAAAACTCAGTGGCATCATTCTGCTGGTAGACTGAAAACTCAAGGTTCAGACACGTACACGAGTCTACAAACGCCTTGGGGTTAAAGTAACGCATCTCGCTGTCACGCAGATAGCAGAACGTGCGCTGAAGTTGACGAAGAACTTCTAACGTCGCATCAATACCCGTCAATTCCGGCTGCAGAATCACATATCGCCCGTTCTCATTCCCTGGTCGGCCCTCTGCCAACACAAAGCTTGCGTCGCCGCCATCATCGTATCGCAACGTGTGCCGACCAGTGAGGTCATCATATCCAACAACATTTGCTTCGTAGACACGACCACCTAGGCACTCTAAAGCTACACGGCAGCCTATTAAACGGTCTGGGAATTTTTCAGCTTCCAGTTTCGTGGGTTCTGGAGGAGTGGAAGGCGGTGCGACCTTAGCACCAAGCAGCCCTTGGCGAAGCGTTGGGTGCATGAATAGCTGCTGCAGGAATGAGTTCATGTAGCACGAGCAACCTTGATTCTTCAATCCGACGTGCTCGCCGTTGCCACGCGTTTCAATGTTGTTTTCTTGACCCCATTTCAATCGTAAAGCATCGCTTCTAGTGAACAATCGGCTTAACCGGCGTTGCAAATCGTGCAAAATGCTAGCATCTGACGAGATAGCGCTAGCGAGTAATTTGAACGCTGGGCGTCGCGTCTCTAGAGATACACACAGAGGACAGCGGCGGCGGTCTTCAGAAGGTAGAGTGAACAGACACTCCTCGTACACGACATCTACAATATCACGGGCAATCCCAGCCCGCACATCAGCATGCACTACCAACACTTCTCGTAGAAAGTCCAAAAAGCCGATAAGAACGTCACCCGACCGCTCATTACAAGCGAGGAACTTACTCGAAAATCCTTGACGGAGCTTGGCCACAACTGCTAGGGCTAAATTCCGACAATACTCAGACGACTTGCCATTCTCTAGGCGCGCCAAAGAGCACAACATGCGTGTGTACTGATCACACGGAGCGACCACATTTTCAATGCGATCGATAGATTTGATACACTCCTCAGCTATTGCTTCGGTCGCTGTATCAGAAGCTTCGCAAACCGATTTTAACGATGCGAGCCACTGCTCCCGCACTTGCTCCGACTCAAATTTCATGAAAATATCAACAATGATGGCACGTGGTTCCAGTGCCTTGATGTACTTGACCGCCGCGTCGTGTGCTATGGACACAACAGACTCCACAGTCTTGACGGCATCAATTAAAATACGGTATGCCGTCTTCTTAGGTGGTGGCTTATCCTCGATGCGCGCGTACTCTGATACCACGAGCTCGGCGATTTTTAGCACCAACTGGTCGTAGCGACTCTGCTCCACTATAATTTTTGCTTTTGGCTTTTCCAAATCCACCTCTGCACCAGAAGTGCTCTCAACAAGGACCTCACTAGGGGCAGTTCCATTAGTAGTTGCCGAATAAAGTCCGTTGCCGTGACCAGAGTCGAACAGACAAAACTTCAGAATACGGAGAGCCACCGCTGCACCTTCATTAAAGGAACTTTCGTGAAAATTTGCGGTGATAAAGTACGATAGCACTTCATGAAACCCACCACCAGATATAAAGCGCTGAAGATACGTTTGCGCGAATGAAGCCTTTTCGTCATCCGATGGGAGAAGCAATGCATCCATGATCTGCAACATGTAAATGGCCTGATGAGATGATATGCCCTTCATCAGAGATGACCACTCTGCTTTGCTTAGCTCCGAAGGATCTCCGCTCCTAGCCGAATCGTCAGATGAAGTACTCATAGCCGCATCACCATCACTCGTCTCAGTCGTACCGATGTTGGACACGCGATTTAGAAGATCTACACTCGTAGGAATCTGCTTTAAGAAAGCCCACAGTAATTCGTGAACGGAATGACCTTCCACGATGTCGAGCACACCAAAGAGTATGTCGAAATATGTTCTATCGCGAGCAATTACTAGTCCAGGGTGCTGGAACGTTGCCGACGAAGACGGTGAGTCTTTGCCAGCCAAGGTCATGACTTGATCGTGGTTCATTGGGCTGTTGCTGGAACGTTGCACCACTGAGTTGAACATTAAGACGCGCAGTTCGCTGGATTCTGTTATCTGCAAATCTGCGAGTGTTTTCTGGTCGCCAGTGATCGCGGAACCAGACGACAGGATCTTTGTCTGATGCATTGGGTGACCAACCAACTTCTCAATGTGCTTTCGGAAAAGCCACAACGTCTGGTTTGCATATGCCGATGCCTGCATCGTCCGCACAGTATTATCGTGATATCCAGCCGCAGACGACGATGAACCACCGGTAGCAGCACCGGTATTGGATGCAGGAATGCGTTGAGCTATAATCTTAATCGTAAAATACGCCCCGCGGCCGCTCAACCCGTGCGGAACAAACGTTTGCTTCTTGCGAGCACTAGCCACCAATCCAGTCAGCAGACTGGAGCACTGTCGCACCAGTTTTAATGAATCGGGCGAGCTGTCCTTCACTTCGGATAACTGTTTAAATACGCGAGCCAGGAAATCTTTGACACTCGCGTCTGACTCATCGGACTTCATATGGATAAGTTCGTCTGATGACCGCTCGTAAACACGAAGCAACTCTCGTGTAGCCATTTCAGAGACGTCAAGCGGGGCTTCAAATGCGATACGCCACAGAGCATCCATCCCAAGTAGATCTAACGGATTGGTCCCAGCAGACTCGTCAACGCGTTGAATCAACTTCTGCTGTGCATTAAGCCCAATGAAGTAAGTGTTAAAACACTTGTACCCCATGCACCCAAGCGTTCGGAAATCGGTCTGCTTGCACAAGAGCTCGTTAAAAACATAAATACATACGTCCAAGTTGAAAGCCGAGCTAATCGACCCACCCACTACCCCCATACCAGATGCTGCCCCAACTGATTGGTGGCTGCGCATACTCGTCTGGTTAAAAAATATCAAGCAGAACTCCCTTTCTGTAGGTGATGACGATAATACTTGCCACAGGCGCTCAATCTGTGGGATTGAAAGTTCCAGTTTCGGCGACTTGACGTGGATGTAATGAATCAACTCTAGCCGATGGCCAATTGCTGTTCGATAGCTCGGAGACTGCTTATCTGTGCTTCGCGCAACAAATGTCGCTAGCTCATCAAACAGCAGGCTCACTAATCCATGCTCCAAATTAAGCGATTCCACGACTAGAGCCTGGTCCATTCGGTACGAATCGATCAAAAATTTCAGCAACTCCAATGATTTCGATGCTGACGAATCTTTCCCCGCCACGTCACTGGACGTTGGAGGTGAGGTACCCACAACAGATCCGCTGCTACCAAGAGCAAATGGAGTGTCTGTACCTGACGAGGAGGTCACCGGATCACCTGTCGAGCTAGACATCAGGCACGAACGCTTAATTCCATCAATGCACTCATTCAAGAATGCCTTCCGTAACGGCTCGCCGTACTCGCTCCGTAGTCCTTCTTGAAAAAATCGCGCAAGCTTCTGCTTAGCCGAATATTTGCAATGCTGCAGTGCATTTGGATCGACCAAAGAAGCTGCAATATTGCCGTCGTGGCGTTCACGCTACGCTCCATCAGAAAGCTCGGTGAATTAGTCGCTAGGCGCTGCAAGAAGGCGATTAACTCTGGAAAAGACTCGTGCTTTTCCAGACTTCGAAGAAGTGAAGCATGAATGCTTTCCACAAGATGCAGTAGAAGCTCGTTCGACAGAAACGGAACTGTCGCGATAAGCAGGTTGTGTATCTCGTGAACCAACGTCTGGTCTTTCTGGATGCAGGATTGCCAGATCACATCGATCGAGTGGGTATCCAGCTTGTTGGACTCCGCTAGAAATTTAACTAGCAACGCGCTGCGCGACACGATCTCACGATGAATTTTGTCGCCAAAAATTTCCTCAATAATCTTTTTTCAATCACCCACGTGCTCAAAATGTAGTCGAGTCGAGTTTGATCTTCATCACCGTTATCTTGGACACTTTCTACTATCAGTTCAGGGGCAGGTGCCTCACCTTTTCCTGTGGGCATCCAGTTGTGTGTAGGCGGCAAGTACTCCTCATACTGCGATTGATGCTGGTAGTAATCGATGTCTTGATCCGATCCAGGTTGCATCTTGTCGGCTTCCGAGATGAACCACCACTTTAAACCACTTTTCATAGTACAACAAAAGAGTGTGAACGTCTGGTCAGTCTCTTCCCGCCGCAGCACGTATGTTGCTGATGTGGAGTTCGCCTTCAGATTGTATACACCATTGACCACGTCGGTACCAGCGTTACGAACAAAATATCGTGGTGGGAACGCGCGCGATGCTCGCGCACAATTAACAATATGGTTAATCTGTTCCAAACCGAAGAGCCGCAGTGGCAATGACGTTGATTGCACGTATCTCTCCGTGATATCGAGCCACAGAGCATTAATTGATTCTGACGAAACGATACCTGCGTCCACTAATCGCCGGATGATGGCGATCACAGCACCAACGGCGTCGCTCGACTCTTTCTTTAGCACCGAGTCAGAGATCTTTGTAAAATATGTCATGATTAGCACGCAGACCTTGGTACATATGCTCTCGGGTACCAAAGTTCGGAACTCCAGCAAGGCTTGCAGAAGGATACGGATATCTTCACTATCCATGGCAGCCTCCAACTCTTCGCCATCACGGTGGTTCTGCATCAACAGCTCTAATGTGCTGAGCAGCAAGTTGAAACCTTTCAGCTCGCAGAATGCCTCAATGCATTGCGCACGCACCTCCGGTGAACCTGGCACTTTGTTCCAGTAACTTCCGATCATCGCTGACGTGCGCAAATCTTTGTAAAACGTCTTCTTCTTGCTGAACAGCATGACAAGCACCGGCAGGGCCTGGAAGTATTTACCTCCTTTTAATTGTGCGACCACAAGCGGTATAGCAAGTGACAAGCACTGTGTCACACACGATTTTTCATACGACCCGATCTTGCTGGCGCTACAAGACCAAAGCAACATAAATGACAAGAACGACACCGTCAGAAGTCGTATCAACCAGCCAAAAACTGGTGCAGCATGAGCAATGAGAGACGCACTGTTGGTCCAGCATGATACTGACGATCTTGGAGAAGGCGTCGTCAAGGAAAGCCTGACTCTCTGGTCTGTCGAAGTGCGAGAATGCCGAGTTCAGCACCTTGACGGCGTTCTGCCAGCCTACTGTGGATTTGAGGCGCAGATCTTCCTGCACCTCGTGGAACAGCTCTAACTCTTCCTCCTCCATCTCTGGCCAAGTACATGAAACAAAAAAAGAGCCGTCAGTAGGAATTCTTCCAGCAATACGACAGAGTTCTCTCTAGCCAGCCAACACCCACCGTGGGGACTATCTTGAGACTTTTGCGTCGCTTCTGACTGTCTTTATCTTGGGCCGGGGCACGTTCCATGGATCGCACGTGCAGCTTCTTCTTCTCCTGCCCGCCGCTGCTCGTGGAAGGGCTGGTGGGTTGAGTGGGTATTGTGGAAACAGGAGCGGCGCTGTCAAGCCCCGCTCCAATGACTTGCTGTTTCGGTCTCTGCTGCTGACGCTACGGCGGAGGACGCTGCTGCTGCTGCTGCTGTCGCTGCTGCGGCTGCTACTTCTCCCGTTGACTGCTGGCTCGCTTTTCTTCTTCTTCTTGCGCGGCTCCCGCGCCCTCGATAGGATGTGTCTGCTGCTGCTGCTGATGCTATAGCTGCTGCTGATGCTTCTGTGGATGGCGCTGGACCTCCTCTTCCGAATCTCCCGCCGCCGTTCGCTCTCGTCGACTGCCGTCCTTCCTCCCTCGCTTTTCCGCGTTCGCGTGTGCGAGAATCACTTTGGATTTCCTGCCTGGACTAGGAATCTGCCTAGACTAGGTTGGCGGTAAATGTGGCGAAGGGTTTCTGCTGAGGAGTTCTCTTGATGGTAATAAGCGAAAACATGCCTTCTTCGCGGGTTGTGTGTGTGATATTCTACCACTAACATGAGTGTGAACAAATGGAAGAAATGGCAGTGTTTAGACACTAGTCTCGTCCGTTGGGTCCTGCAGACGTCGAGATTAACATCTTGCACTTCGGTATCTTCAACCCGGATATTCACATCATCGACTGCGGTTGGTTTCCGTCCATCTGCATGTGCGTTATGGGTCACGATATCGCCGACGAAGTGCGGTGACCGGTGACAAAGAGAAGGATCTTAAAGCCGAAGACTGGATGGGTGTTGGGCTCAGGTTTGGGCTTGCTTCAACAAAGACCTGAGTTACGACTGCAAGCTGTGCACCACCGGCGACGACACCTACTGTCGACGCAAGGTGGACACGTATAATTCAAGTACAAACACTCGACAACGCCGGTGTTTACGGCAAATACGCTGAGTATAATTTTTTGTTTTACGAGTACGCGTTCAAGATCCCTGACAATTTACTGTCGGGTGCCATCGCACTTTGTAGTGTGCCGGCACGACGGTGTTCACACCTTTGAAGAGGCTATGTGAAGCCTGGTATTGTGTGTTGTTGGTGATGTCGGTGAGCTGCGTCATTCAGTTCGCCAGGACTATGGGCGCTGACGCTGTTGTGGCGTTCCCGCGTTCGGCCAATAAGGACGCGATCGTGGACCACACGGCTTCGTCGTATAAGCGGGTAAAGAAGCAGGCTTCCGCAGCCGCCGACAAGGTGAATGTCCTGCTTAGCTATGCCAACGCTGAAAACATGCCGTACACGAAGTTCTTGAGCGCCCTGGCTGTTCGGGGCACGTGCATCACGGTCTCTACCCAACGATGATGTCAAGTTCGGTATTTTGTGTATTGTTTGCATGAACACCAAGGCAACATCGGCAGCATGCAGGGCATCCAGGACATGTTGAAAATAGCGTCCAAGAAGAACGTGCGTGCGGTGATCCAGAGGCTGCCAATGTCGAAGGCGAACGAGAGCATCAAGTTGGCTTGCGACGGCTCGGTGCGCTACTATGTACTGTCATCCCTGATCAGTACGTCGCCATACGGCATTACGGCAGTGCTGAGCAAATGTTTCTTCAAGGCCAAGAGCGGTAGGCATAGCTGCGGTAGCTTACGAGGATTGCGATCTGGGAGCCCAAAGGCCCTAGGCAAGCTATGTTTATCATTATTATTATTATTATTATTTTGGCTAACTTTCTAATCTACTTTCAAGCATACCGAAAGTCATTCGCTTGGTGCGATAAGTGGTGCTCAAAACCAAGATAGCGGCGACAATTCCCTGATACTTCTGTTGGTACACCAGTAAATCCTAGTAGTCAAGAGGTGCTAGTTCAAGCTGCAAGGTCGAACTGAAATATCGATTTAGATATCTCTCTGTGATACATTTCGATTCTGATCAATAATCGAAATTCCCAGCGTGTTTCCCTCGTAAATTTAAGCTCAAAGGATGACATTGTGTTCACACACAATGGTCGTGCGGCTTGGGCTTGAAAAGATACAAAAATGTTCTGGCACGGTGGGTGGGGACTAGCTATCGAAAATTCAACTTACCATGAGATGGCTCATGTAAGTACTAATACTTGATACTTCAACGTGGCATATCGTGTGAATAGCACTTGTATCAACGGCTGGGAGTCGGTATTTAACTGTCTATTGTCATATAGCATACTTGCCATCATTAACGGACAGAGGAAGTACTAGTTTAAGAAAGTATTCTGAGCATGAATCGGCTTGAAGTGCGAGCGCTGCTCGTGGCGCAAGAGCGTGGCCTTCCTCGCCCCTCTCGTGGCGCTCTGCAGCTCCAAGGTATCTCAATCGAAGACTGTCTGGACGAAGAGGCGTTCCTGAAGACTCTGGAGGAGTCTCTCCAGCAGCATGTGGCCACGTTATCGCAACAGTTTCTCGTCCTCAGTGCGTCCCAAGTGGATCGGCTCGCTTTCCGTCTCCATGACGCTCTGGTGCCGAAGCGCGATGTCGACACGCGCGTCATCCAAGCATGGACGATCCAGCCGCAACTGCAGCTCAAAGTGAAAGCCAGCGCCCACATCCAAGTGCTTAAACTGTCAACAATTCTACGAGAAGTCCAGTGGTTACGAGTGCATCAGCCCCAGATCTTCGACATGGCAGAGGATGAAAAGGAGGAGCAGCAGAAGGCTCGAGCTCCTATCGAGATGGAAATCTTCCCTTCGTTGAGAGTAGTGGAGGCACTAAACACTAAGGTGACAGCGCTGCGCAACGTGCACTTCTTCGCGCATCAGCTACGCGAGTTGCACATTGAACACACAGAGGTGAGAGCTCTGTATCTTTTGTTGGCGCCAGAGGCAGAGAAGGACGAGAATGGAGCGTTGAAGGCAGCGGGCTGGAGAAAATTGGTGAAGTTCCAGATGAATTGCTGTGCATTAGCTACTGTGGACCAGAGTGTCAACCTGCTGCAAGCAGTGCGAACGCTCGACTTGGGCTGGAACCAAATTGAACACTTCAATACGGCCATGACTACGAAATCACTTGAGGTGCTTAATTTGTGCCATAACCAGCTGCTTCAAGTGCCACCGATTCAGTCGCTGCGTTCGCTGAAGGAGCTGGACCTGGCAGTAAACCAACTTTCGTCGCTAAAGGGCATTGCAGCGCTGACAGCACTTGAAAGGCTGGATGTGTCCCACAACCAGATCGCTGACATTGCGGAGGTTGAGCTTCTGACAAGATTACCAAGGCTGGCATTCTTGAAAATGGAGTTTAATCCAATCGCCCAACGACCAGATTATCGGCGAGAGGTGTTGTTTTTCTTGGGTGGGCAAATCGAGTTAGATGGCCATGAGTGGAGCGATGCAGAGCTCAATAGTATGGAAAACCGGCGCAAGCTACGGATGATAGAGCACGTTAAAGAGCCCAATGTTTTGTGGGGTCAAGCTGCAGACGTTCCGGGGTATCCAAAAGTGCGTTTTTTCGACACGATATCGTAGTGAAGAACCCCAAGATGGTGTTGGGGTACCCTTCGCTAGCACGATCACGGTTTGTCCCCGCCAACTACGCGGAAATAGAGAACCCACCATCGAAATTGCCAACTAAACTGCGCGACCGTGTGCCTACTGTAGCAACAAGTAGAGTAACAGGGCGCAGCACTTTCTGATGGGAAGGACAGCAGAGACTCCGAAGGTGGTTCGTTACAAGGACCTCATGGTGGACAAATATTAATTCAGACCGTCGACGATTATTTCAAAACGCAGCGCGACGTAATCATAACATCGGAGAGGACATGCAGCAAGAAACAAATGAACGGTACGTAAAGGGATATTGTGTTGCAAGTCGTCTTAGCCATTCCGCTCTGACAAATGTCTTCTTTTAGGTGACGAAGACAGCAATGTATCAATCGTGCGAAAAAGAGTCCGGACACGCAGTCGCAAGTACACAGCGAGCGACTTCATGCGCGACTTTGAAGAGGAAGAGTCGTTGCTGCGAGAAGGCAACAATGTGAGCAATGAAATGGAAATGCTGGTTACCCGCTCTTCTTCACAGACGCACATGACATCACTACAGGTATGTGGCGGTAACATGTATATTATGCTTATGGGGGAGTTTATTCGTTCGTTTTCATGATAGTAGTTAATGAGAATACTTAATGCATCAATCACAGAGCACCGGACAACGTATCAACATCCGCGTATTGCTCAGCGCAAAAGAGGCCGCCGAGTATGACCTGCACTTCGGAATTGACGGCGTCCCAGCGACAATAGAAATCAAGGTACTTGTGCGATAGGGATTTCCGCCAACTATTGTATTCGCGTAATTGAGCATACATATTGCCTGCTGCTTGTAGGCTCGCGAGCTGATCGAAAGGTTCTTTGTCACTGATGGAAAAGAGCCAATAACTATTAGTCGATGGCTTCCGAACGTTGTAGCAATCGGCGCGTCAATCCAATCAAGTCGGGCGAAGATCGTTACGATGAAACTGCGACCACGAGGGACATTAATTATGGAGGACGCTGCGTACCAGATCGACGCGATCGCGTCGTTGGGAGCGCTCTTGTCATCTCTGATTGCTCGTCTGTACCACCGGTACAAAGATCGAGTCGTAATTTGCACCTGTGCCAACTGCGGTGCAATTTCACTGCTCGCGAATAAGGATCGTAACCGAATTGGTGTCGACAATATGGTTCATGTTTATGCATGTTTGCTGTGTTCGAGTCGTAACGTGCGGGAAGTGTCTTTCAAGAAGCTGGTCGCGATCTGTGCCAGTGAAGAAATTATCATTCCCAACAGCATTCCCCTAGCGCCGCCACCGTGGGAAACTTTGTCTGAGGGTTTTACATTGAAGAGCCTGTAGCCGATGCAGCCTTCGGCATGCATGAGAACCTCATGATTTCCTGTCATGGCATTCGGGAAATCGCAGCTCCATCTGAAGAGCGCTTGGATGAGAGTGGCACTCAAGAAGTACACAGTGATGAATGGAATGATGCTGTTTTTCAAGCAATGACTGCGGCAGGCTAGATCAATACTAAGGCTTAGCTTTGCCATCAAAAATGATTTGTTTTGCTGAAAAGCTGATCAACCTCTCTATTCAAGTGAAGTGGACGATTCTATCGTGTTTCAAAACAGGGCAAACATTACAAGTAACAGCGCCTCTGTGATCAATAGCACGAGTCCGTCGAAAATAAACTTCGGTGCGAAGATGGCCCAGACCATCAGGTGTCGTCGCTGCAACGCTACAAACAGCGTAGACACGAGTGTATTGAGCGTGAAATAGACCGAGAATGCTAGGGCCATTCTTGTAGTCTCAAATTTCAGGCGTTGTTGGCTCAAGTTAAGCCAATGGAGCGCTAACACACCTAGTGCGAAGCAGCCAAAAGTATTAAGACCCAGCAGCACCCCAGCCGCGTAGAAATTGAAATTGTCGAACCCCACAAAACCTGCTGCATTCTGCAAACTTGTGAATGTGTTCGCATGGCCAGTTGTGAAAAATGTCTGGTATGAGCACGACGCCAAAAGCAGTACCCACGGTGTGATGCTGGCTTGGCTATGGTGTTGTGAAGCGTCAACACCATCCGCTGTGGTCATTTTGCTGCGGTTCGAAGCACTAGGCCGGCAGCACACGGCCACATACACGAAACTTTTAAATTGTAACGCCATACATAACACCGAAAGTGGTGACGTGGGTCCCAGTACTAGCATGAATGCAGGAGCAAGCTGCCACAGTAGCATGAGAGCATCATCCACTGTTGAACAATTACCATCGATGGGTTTTCCACCTCTCGAAGGCCGTGCAGTACGCCAGAAGAGGGAACATAGCGAACACACGAAATTCAGGTACACGAGGCGAGGCAACCAAAGCCGCCACACAGCCACCTTAATAGGCGAAGCTGCCCAGAAAGTTGCACATAAGCAACAGCTTACCACCGAAAAGATGAGCATAAGCCGCCCAAACGAGGACAACCGCTGGCCAGTTCGACTCGTGACTTGTTTGATGGAGCTAATCATGAGTAGTACTGTAGCAGCTAGCGGCAAAACGTCCGCCACAGCGTCGCTGTGGACTTGATAATGTTAGGAGGCTCCAGTGCACTGCTCATTCGCGTGGCGACGATGAAGACTATTGCAGCAGACGAAGCGTTATTTTGCTCGAATCCCAAGCGCAGAGCGCTGAATAGCAAGAAGAATCCAGTGGTTGCCGATAAAAACTGCATAACGTTGCCCTCAGCAACGATATAGCTATTGGAGAGTAGACCAAGGGCGTGAAGCACCACCACCACACAAGTAACAACTCCGACCGCCGCCGGTACGGACGGTAATGTGTGTGCTTGGCTGCGTTGGATGCTTTCACCAACTTCGTTTTTCCTCGATGATGCAATGCACCAGCTTATGTGGATGAGACTAGCACAAGAAGCTGCTACCAAAGCACGCGATAATGATGCTGTTGGGAGAAGGGGCAAGTTAATGCTTGCTGGGCAGAGAAGAAAGAGCCCGCCGAAAATTGCAGCCACAGCTAACAAAGTCCTCATGGATCCTCGCTTTAATGCTGGATTTGCACTGTTTGTAAACAGCACTTCCACAAGGAAAGTCCATGAAAGTATCAGCATTCCCCAACACATACTGCACAAATCAAACTGCGTCCAAATAGAGCGCCCAAGCGCCAAAGCTTCGCGCAGGTAAGCTTGCTGCCGCTGTGCTAAGTCTTCGTGGAGTCGCAGTAATAGTGGAAGATCAGCCTTTGAGCTAGTAGGGCTGGATTCGCTTCTAAATCCTTGTTGTAGTTGCTCTTCAATCCGCGTGATGTCCACCAAGAGCTTTTCTAGATGTTCATATGCTCTCTCAGGCAACTTGGATGCAGATGAATACCTGAAGAGATACCGCCGCACCTGACCAAGATTTAATTGTAGAGCACGATTTAGTGCCTGGAACGCAGCCAGAGTGCTGCTCATGCAATCTATACGCGATGTCGGCGGTGACGGTGGCATAAAAAATAGAGGCGGAATGATGCTGCCCAAGTTGCCAAATGGGATTGGCAGTCCACTCAGTAGCGCTAACGTCGGGACGAGATCCACCTGTGGTACTTCTCGCGCGCCATCAAGAATTCTGGCTGCATATTTTCGCATCTCTTCGGCATCATCGTTGTCGCGTTCATCTCCTTCATCTGTTGCAATCAGTGGAGCCTTGCTATACAGGAAAAGTGCGGCTCCAGTCTCTTCGTCACTGGCACCACCATGATTTCCATCAGCTGACATGCCGTGGTCTCCCAGCACGGCCAGTAGAACATCGTCACCATCCGGCATAACCCGAAGCTCCTGCAACAAGTCCGCCAATACACCATTCATCTCGTCCAACTTTTCAGTCATGAAGACCGAG
>JAAVTJ010000285.1:0-10108 GCA_011947355.1 Phytophthora boehmeriae | reverse complement strand
CATTGGCCTCGTCAGGCATCATCGGTGTCATGGCAGAGCTTGAACAGACCTTCTTTCATGAGCACCGAGCTTCCATTTTCAGACCCTTTGCTTCCGTGAAGCATCCGTCGCTTCGAAGGTGACTGGTCCAACATCCTTGGTGAAGCGAACGACCGAGAACAAGTTGCGCGACAACTTGGGGATGTGCCACACGTTCGTGAGCACACTTCTTGATCCCGCGAGGCGTCTTCATCGTCATCACGATGTCGCCGCTGCCGATGCTTTCAACTGCACCCTCGTCGTCTGCGAGGCTCACGTTCACTGGGTCGAAGCTCTTGTAGTTCCGCATGAACTTCTTGAGCTCGTCATGTGCTGCGTCGCACCTGAGTCGACCAGCCAGTCTCTACTCGACTTGGTGCCCCTTGCCACCAACCGAGAAGAGGTAGTCGCCAGAATCTTCGTCCTGCGCGACGTTCGCACGCTGCGACCGAAATCGCTCAGCGTCGTTCTGGATCCGCGAGGGACACTCCGCGATCCAATGTCCTGTTTGCCGCAGTTGTGGCACGCTCCGGCCTTCTTCGCCGGACGTCCTCTGCGCTTGTTGTCGTTGACCATGAACGCTTGACCTTGCCCGCGCGGCTCCTTCAGCACCGCCACCTTGTTCCTTGCGCTTCATGTTCCCAGCAGCCGAGACGTCACGAGTTCCCACGACAGCGAGTCCGACCTGGACTCCAACGCCGTGATGAGGAACTGGTACGACTCGCTCAGACTGCCCAGAAGCGTGATCACCAAGTCGTCCCGCTGACCGGAGCGCCCACCGCGTCGAGCTGCTCCGCCAGAGTCTTGAGCTTGTTGATGTGCTCCAACACATCATCACCTTCGTCCATCATCGTCGTGAAGAAACGTCGACGAAGGAAGAGCTTGTTGGCCAGCTTCTCTTCTCGAAGTGTCCTTCCAGTCTTGACCATGCATCGTGCGCACCACTTGCCGATCGGACCAACGGTAGCTGCGAGTCCTCCATCGCGAGACATGATCGCCAGCGCCTTGCGCGACTTCCTGTTGAACGTCGCTTGATCAGCCGTAGTCAGGCAAGTCCAGCTTCGACTTCTCCGCTGACGACGTCCCACAGATCGCGCCTCGAGCACCATCTGCATCTTGAACTTCCACGTGTGGAAGTTGGTTCCATCGAACTTGCTGGATGCGGCTTGGCGTAGAAGAATCCATGGCGAAGGCGTAGTCGGAGGTTGAGGCGAAGACAGAGTCTGCGGGGCTTGGGCTCATAACTAAAAGACTTGAGTGGTTTAGAGCAAAATGCAAAGTGATTGATTTAGGTCCTTAGTTCGCAAACTGCTTGCTACCTCTAAGCCTCTTGTCCTACCTACTGGGTACACTCTACTGGATTCTTTACTGGATACTGAGTTACTTAGCCAATCAGCGAGTGCCACGTAGATCCCATCTTGTACCCACAATCTTGTACCCACATGTGGCGTAAACATCGTCCCGTAATCACAGGAATGATTGCGGTGCCACTGAGTGAAGGTCATACCGGTATCCTACCGGTATACCGCAGCTGGTCGAGACGTCTTCTTGACAACACTCCCACTGACTCGACAGCTGTTGCACCCTGAACCCCGAGCTTGTTTCGAAGAACCTCAAACTGCACCGCAGTAATCGGCTTGGTCATCAAGTCTGCCAGCATGTCGGTAGTCGAGACATATTGCAGCACCACTTGACCGTCTTCCACCTTCTCGCGCACGAAATGGTAGCGAATGTCGATGTGCTTGGTGCGCTTGTGGAACTCCGGGTTCTTGGCCAACGCGATGGATCCTTGGTTGTCCTCGTAGATCTTGACCGCCGACTTGGTCTTCATCTCGCCGATTTCACGCAGGAACGCCTTGAGCCAAATCGCTTCCTGTGCTGCTTCCGTCAGCGCCATGTACTCTGCTTCCGTCGAAGACAGCGCCACCGTCCGCTGCTTCTTGCTTCTCCAGCTGATGCATCCGCCGTTCATCATGAACGCGTAGCCGCTTGTACTCCGTCGAGACTCGATGTCGCCGGCCCAGTCCGCATCCGAATAACCTTGAAGTCCGTCCTCGTTGCCCGCTTGAAACTCGATGCCATGCGTCTTCGTGCCTTGGATGTATCGGAACACCCTCTTGAGCGCTTGCCAGTGTGTCGGACACGGATCCGCAGCAAACTGGCTGAGAACTCCCACTGCGGCTGCGAGGTCCGGCCGAGTCCCCACCATCAGGTACATCAAACACCCGACGGCGTTCCGGTACGGCACCTTCGCCATGGTCTCTTCGTGCTTGCAACCGTCTTCGCACATGGCCTTGGTCAACTTGAGTCCCGGGTCTTGTGGTGTCTTCACAGGCTTGCTGTCTTGCATGCTGAACTTCTCCAGGATGTCCTTCGCAAACTTGGTCTGCCGCACCGACACCTTCCCAGCTGTGAGATCTTGATCAATCTCCATGCCGAGGAAGTACTTGAGCTGACCCATGTCCGTCATCTCGAAGCGGTCACCGAGCGCCTTCTTGGTCGACTTAAGCAACTCGTCCGTGCTGCTGGCCAGGACCAGATCATCCACATATAGCGCCACGAAGATCATGTCTTGATCATCCCGCTTGACGTAGACGCAGTGGTCCGACTCGCACTTCTTGAATCCCAGCTCCAGCATGAACTTGTCGATGGTCTGGTTCCACATCCGCGGCGACTGCTTCAAACCATACAACGAACGCTTGAGTTTGCACACATGGTCCGGGCGCGCCTCATCAACATAGCCATCCGGCTGCGCCATGTAGATGTCTTCATCCAGCACGCCGTTCAGGAACGCCGTCTTCACATCCATCTGGTGCAGCTTCAAACCATACTTGGCCGCCAGACTCAGCACGATCCGGATCGACGTAAACTTGGCCACCGGCGCGAATGTTTCTTCGTAGTCGATGCCGAACTTCTGCGAAAACCCCTTGGCCACTAGTCGCGCCTTGAACCGCTCGATCTCTCCGGCCTGGTTTTCCTTGACACGGAACACCCACCGACAGCCGATCGCCTTGCGTCCCTTCGGCAGTGGCACAACATCCCACGTGTCGTTCTTGAGCAGCGAGTCACACTCCGAGTCGCAAGCCTCCTTCCACTTGGCTGCGTCGCTGGATTCCATCGCCGACTTGAACGTGGTCGGCATTTCTCCCACTGAATCCACGACGTACGCAGCTTCGAAGTCTTGACTTTCTTGTGCTGCCGCAGACATCTCGTCCAGAGTCTGATGTCGGCTCTGCGACGCAAACCGCTTGGCACTTGGAACTTCCACGGCTTCCTCCAGCGACTGCGTCCGCGGGTGTCGCTTGCTGCCGGGTTCGAAGTCTTCATCCCGCGCATCTTCTTCTTCATTGTCGTCCTCATCCGACTGCGACGAATCTTGATCTGTCGCCTCTTCATCTTGAATGACTATCTCACTCGGAAAATAGTCGCGTCTCCCACCGTCGAAGACGTCTTCCATGAACTGCGCGTCGCGGCTCACTAGCACACGACCGCTCTTGATCTCTTCGAAACGATACGCTTTTTCATGCTCCGAGTACCCGAGAAAACGGCAACGCACCGACCGAGCGTCAAACTTGGTGCGTTTTTCCTTCGGAACCGTCACATATGCATGGCAACCGAACATTTTCAGGTTCGCCAGCAGTGGCTTCTTGCCGGTCCAAACTTGGTGCGGAGACTTGTCGTGGCTGATGGCTCGCGTCGGACACCGATTACGAAGGAACGTAGCAGTCATTACTGCTTCACCCCAATACGAATTGGACAATCCGGCATGTTCCAACATACAGCGCGCACATTCCACCAACGTTCGATTCATTCGTTCCGCCACCCCATTCAATTTCGGAGTATAGGGTGGCGTGAACTTCTGCTCGATACCGCGACGCTTGCAGAACTTGACCATCTCACCCGACGTATATTCGCCACCGTTGTCGGTGCGGAGTGTTTTCACACGTTTGCCAGTCTGAGTTTCAGCCCACGCTACAAACTCGGCAAACTTGTCTGCCACTTCCGACTTGTTTCGGAGCAGATACACCACACAAAAATGCGACTTGTCGTCAATGAACGTGACGAAGTAGCGCTTGCCACTAAAAGTTGGTGTCTGCATGGGACACACATCACTGTGAACGACCTCCAGCACTTGCTTCGCACGGTTTGGAGAGGACTTCATGTGGCTCACTCGCGTTTGTTTGCCGAGTGAGCATCCGTCGCACAGCTCCCACTGCTTCACCGACGTCATGTCGATGCCAGTGCCGTAGCCCTTCTTGACGATGGCGTCTAGACCGCCATGGCCAATGTGACCAAGTCGAAGGTGCCAGAGGTACGACGTGGTGTCCCCTTTGCGATCCTTCGAACTTGCCGCATTGGCCTCGTCAGGCATCATCGGCGTCATGCAGAGCTTGAACAGACCTTTGCCCTCACGAGCGCCGAGCTTCCACTTGAGACCCTTCGCTTCCGTGAAGCATCCGTCGCGCTCGAAGGTGACTGGTCCAACATCCTTGGTGAAGCGACCGACCGAGAACAAGTTGCGCGACAACTTGGGGATGTGCCACACGTTCGTGAGCACACCCTTCTTGATCCCGCGAGGCGTCTTCATCGTCATCACGATGTCGCCGCTGCCGATCGCTTGGACCGCACCGTCGTCTGCGAGGCTCACGTTCACTGGGTCGAAGCTCTTGTAGTTCCGCATGAACTTCTTGGAGCTCGTCATGTGCTGCGTCGCACCCGAGTCGACCAGCCAAACTTCACTCGACTTGGTGCCCTTGCCACCAACCGAGAAGAGGTAGTCGCCAGAATCTTCGTCCTGCGCGACGTTCGCACGCTGCGACCGAAATCGCTCAGCGTCGTTCTGGATCCGCGAGGGACACTCCGCGATCCAATGTCCTTGTTTGCCGCAGTTGTGGCACGCTCCGGCCTTCTTCGCCGGACGTCCTCTGCGCTTGTTGTCGTTGACCATGAACGCTTGACCTTGCCCGTGCGCGGCTCCTTCAGCACCGCCACCTTGTTCCTTGCGCTTCATGTCTTCATGCAGCAGCCGAGACGTCACGAGTTCCCACGACAGCGAGTCCGACCTGGACTCCAACGCCGTGATGAGGAACTGGTACGACTCGCTCAGACTGCCCAGAAGCGTGATCACCAAGTCGTCCTCGCTGACCGGAGCGCCCACCGCGTCGAGCTGCTCCGCCAGAGTCTTGAGCTTGTTGATGTGCTCCAACACATCATCACCTTCGTCCATCATCGTCGTGAAGAAACGTCGACGAAGGAAGAGCTTGTTGGCCAGGCTCCTCTTCTCGAAGTGTCCTTCCAGTCTTGACCATGCATCGTGCGCACCACTTGCCGATCGGACCAACGGTAGCTGCGAGTCCTCCATCGCGAGACAGATGATCGCCAGCGCCTTGCGCGACTTCCTGTTGAACGTCGCTTGATCAGCCGTAGTCAGGCAGTGCTCCAGCTTGACTTCTCCGCTGACGACGTCCCACAGATCGCGCTCCTCGAGCACCATCTGCATCTTGAACTTCCACGTGTGGAAGTTGGTTCCATCGAACTTGCTGATGCGGCTTGGCGTAGAAGAATCCATGGCGAAGGCGTAGTCGGAGGTTGAGGCGAAGACAGAGTCTGCGGGGCTTGGGCTCATAACCAAAAGACTTGAGTGGTTTAGAGCAAAATGCAAAGTGATTGATTTAGGTCCTTAGTTCGCAAACTGCTTGCTACCTCTAAGCCTCTTGTCCTACCTACTGGGTACACTCTACTGGATTCTTTACTGGATACTGAGTTACCTTAGCCAATCAGCGAGTGCCACGTAGATCCCATCTTGTACCCACAATCTTGTACCCACGTGTGGCGTAAACATCGCTCCGTAATCACTGGAATGATTGCGGTGTCACTGAGTGAAGGTCATACCGGTATCTTACCGGTATGTCGCAGCTGGTCGAGGCGTCTTCTTGACAACACTCCCTCTCGACTCGACAGCTGTTGCACCTTGATCCCGAGCTTGTTTCGAAGAACTTCGAACTGCACTGCGGTGATCGGCTTGGTCATCAAGTCCGCCAGCATGTCGGTAGTCGAAATATACTGCAGCACCACTTGACCGTCTTCCACCTTCTCGCGCACGAAATGGTAGCGAATGTCGATGTGCTTGGTGCGCTTGTGGAACTCCGGGTTCTTGGCCAACGCGATGGATCCTTGGTTGTCCTCGTAGATCTTGACCGCCGACTTGGTCTTCATCTCGCCGATTTCACGCAGGAACGCCTTGAGCCAAATCGCTTCCTGTGCTGCTTCCGTCAGCGCCATGTACTCTGCTTCCGTCGAAGACAGCGCCACCGTCCGCTGCTTCTTGCTTCTCCAGCTGATGCATCCGCCGTTCATCATGAACGCGTAGCCGCTTGTACTCCGTCGAGACTCGATGTCGCCGGCCCAGTCCGCATCCGAATAACCTTGAAGTCCGTCCTCGTTGCCCGCTTGAAACTCGATGCCATGCGTCTTCGTGCCTTGGATGTATCGGAACACCCTCTTGAGCGCTTGCCAGTGTGTCGGACACGGATCCGCAGCAAACTGGCTGAGAACTCCCACTGCGGCTGCGAGGTCCGGCCGAGTCCCCACCATCAGGTACATCAAACACCCGACGGCGTTCCGGTACGGCACCTTCGCCATGGTCTCTTCGTGCTTGCAACCGTCTTCGCACATGGCCTTGGTCAACTTGAGTCCCGGGTCTTGTGGTGTCTTCACAGGCTTGCTGTCTTGCATGCTGAACTTCTCCAGGATGTCCTTCGCAAACTTGGTCTGCCGCACCGACACCTTCCCAGCTGTGAGATCTTGATCAATCTCCATGCCGAGGAAGTACTTGAGCTGACCCATGTCCGTCATCTCGAAGCGGTCACCGAGCGCCTTCTTGGTCGACTTAAGCAACTCGTCCGTGCTGCTGGCCAGGACCAGATCATCCACATATAGCGCCACGAAGATCATGTCTTGATCATCCCGCTTGACGTAGACGCAGTGGTCCGACTCGCACTTCTTGAATCCCAGCTCCAGCATGAACTTGTCGATGGTCTGGTTCCACATCCGCGGCGACTGCTTCAAACCATACAACGAACGCTTGAGTTTGCACACATGGTCCGGGCGCGCCTCATCAACATAGCCATCCGGCTGCGCCATGTAGATGTCTTCATCCAGCACGCCGTTCAGGAACGCCGTCTTCACATCCATCTGGTGCAGCTTCAAACCATACTTGGCCGCCAGACTCAGCACGATCCGGATCGACGTAAACTTGGCCACCGGCGCGAATGTTTCTTCGTAGTCGATGCCGAACTTCTGCGAAAACCCCTTGGCCACTAGTCGCGCCTTGAACCGCTCGATCTCTCCGGCCTGGTTTTCCTTGACACGGAACACCCACCGACAGCCGATCGCCTTGCGTCCCTTCGGCAGTGGCACAACATCCCACGTGTCGTTCTTGAGCAGCGAGTCACACTCCGAGTCGCAAGCCTCCTTCCACTTGGCTGCGTCGCTGGATTCCATCGCCGACTTGAACGTGGTCGGCATTTCTCCCACTGAATCCACGACGTACGCAGCTTCGAAGTCTTGACTTTCTTGTGCTGCCGCAGACATCTCGTCCAGAGTCTGATGTCGGCTCTGCGACGCAAACCGCTTGGCACTTCCACGGCTTCCTCCAGCGACTGCGTCCGCGGGTGTCGCTTGCTGCCGGGTTCGAAGTCTTCATCCCGCGCATCTTCTTCTTCATTGTCGTCCTCATCCGACTGCGACGAATCTTGATCTGTCGCCCTTCATCTTGAATGACTATCTCACTCGGAAAATAGTCGCGTCTCCCACCGTCGAAGACGTCTTCCATGAACTGCGCGTCGCGGCTCACTAGCACACGACCGCTCTTGATCTCTTCGAAACGATACGCTTTTTCATGCTCCGAGTACCCGAGAAACCGACATCGCACTGCTCGAGCGTCAAACTTGGTGCGTTTTTCCTTCGGAACCGTCACATATGCATGGCAACCGAACTTTCAGGTTCGCCAGCAGTGGTTTCTTGCCGGTCCAAACTTGGTGCGGAGACTTGTCGTGGCTGATGGCTCGCGTCGGACACCGATTACGAAGGAACGTAGCAGTCATTACTGCTTCACCCCAATACGAATTGGACAATCCGGCATGTTCCAACATACAGCGCGCACATTCCACCAACGTTCGATTCATTCGTTCCGCCACCCCATTCAATTTCGGAGTATAGGGTGGCGTGAACTTCTGCTCGATACCGCGACGCTTGCAGAACTTGGCCATCTCACCCGACGTATATTCGCCACCGTTGTCGGTGCGGTGTTTTCACACGTTTGCCAGTCTGAGTTTCAGCCCACGCTACAAACTCGGCAAACTTGTCTGCCACTTCCGACTTGTTTCGGAGCAGATACACCACACAAAAATGCGACTTGTCGTCAATGAACGTGACGAAGTAGCGCTTGCCACCAAAAGTTGGTGTCTGCATGGGACCGCACACATCACTGTGAACGACCTCCAGCACTTGCTTCGCACGGTTTGGAGAGGACTTCATGTGGCTCACTCGCGTTTGTTTGCCGAGTGAGCATCCGTGCACAGCTCCCACTGCTTCACCGACGTCATGTCGATGCCAGTGCCGTAGCCCTTCTTGACGATGGCGTCTAGACCGCCATGGCCAATGTGACCAAGTCGAAGGTGCCAGAGGTACGACGTGGTGTCCCCTTTGCGATCCTTCGAACTTGCCGCATTGGCCTCGTCAGGCATCATCGGCGTCATGCAGAGCTTGAACAGACCTTTGCCCTCACGAGCGCCGAGCTTCCACTTGAGACCCTTCGCTTCCGTGAAGCATCCGTCGCGCTCGAAGGTGACTGGTCCAACATCCTTGGTGAAGCGACCGACCGAGAACAAGTTGCGCGACAACTGGGGATATGCCACACATTCGTGAGCACGCCCTTCTTGTTTCCCCGTGGAGTCTTCATCGACATCACAATGTCGCCTGTTTTGAACCACACCGTCGTCCGCGAGATGCACGTTCACTGGGTCGAAGCTCTTGTAGTTCCGCATGAACTTCTTGGAGCTCGTCATGTGCTGCGTCGCACCCGAGTCGACCAGCCAAACTTCACTCGACTTGGAGCCCGCGCGCCACCACCGAGAAGAGGTAGTCGCCAGAATCTTCGTCCTGCGCGACGTTCGCACGCTGCGACCGAAATCGCTCAGCGTCGTTCTGGATCCGCGAGGGACACTCCGCGATCAATGTCCTTGTTTGCCGCAGTTGTGGCACGCTCCGGCCTTCTTCGCCGGACGTCCTCTGCGCTTGTTGTCGTTGACCATGAACGCTTGACCTTGACCGTGCGCTGTTCCCTCAGCACCGCCACCTTGTTCCTTGCGCTTCATGTCTTCATGCAGCAGCCGAGACGTCACGAGTTCCCACGACAGCGAGTCCGACCTGGACTCCAACGCCGTGATGAGGAACTGGTACGACTCGCTCAGACTGCCCAAGCGTGATCACCAAGTCGTCCTCGCTGACCGGAGCGCCCACCGCGTCGAGCTGCTCCGCCAGAGTCTTGAGCTTGTTGATGTGCTCCAACACATCATCACCTTCGTCCATCATCGTCGTGAAGAAACGTCGACGAAGGAAGAGCTTGTTGGCCAAACTCTTCTTCTCGAAGTGTCCTTCCAGTCTTGACCATGCATCATGCGCGTCCTTGGCCGAGCGAACCAGCGGCAGCTGCGAGTCCTCCATCGCGAGACAGATCATCGCCAGCGCCTTGCGCGACTTCTTCTTGAACAGCGCTTGGTCCGCCGCAGCCTGGCAGTGCTCCAGCTTGATCTCTCCACTGTCACTTCCCACAGTTCGCGCTCCTCGAGCACCATCTGCATCTTGAACTTCCACGTGTGGAAGTTGGTTCCGTCGAACTTGTTGATGCGGGCGGTCGTCGTCGGGCAGCGTCCATGGCGAAGGCGTAGTCGGGGTCTTGAGCAGAGAGAGTAGCGGGGCTTGGGCTCATAACCAAAAGCTATGATCGATTGATGGCAAAATGCAAAGTGATTGATTTAGGTCCTTAGTTCGCAAACTGCTTGCTACCTCTAAGCCTCTTGTCCTACCT
>JAAVTJ010000284.1:0-18569 GCA_011947355.1 Phytophthora boehmeriae | reverse complement strand
CCATTCAATTTCGGAGTATAGGGTGGCGTGAACTTCTGCTCGATACCGCGACGCTTGCAGAACTTGACCATCTCACCCGACGTATATTCGCCACCGTTGTCGGTGCGGAGTGTTTTCACACGTTTGCCAGTCTGAGTTTCAGCCCACGCTACAAACTCGGCAAACTTGTCTGCCACTTCCGACTTGTTTCGGAGCAGATACACCACACAAAAATGCGACTTGTCGTCAATGAACGTGACGAAGTAGCGCTTGCCACTAAAAGTTGGTGTCTGCATGGGACCACACACATCACTGTGAACGACCTCCAGCACTTGCTTCGCACGGTTTGGAGAGGACTTCATGTGGCTCACTCGCGTTTGTTTGCCGAGTGAGCATCCGTCACAGCTCCCACTGCTTCACCGACGTCATGTCGATGCCAGTGCCGTAGCCCTTCTTGACGATGGCGTCTAGACCGCCATGGCCAATGTGACCAAGTCGAAGGTGCCAGAGGTACGACGTGGTGTCCCTTTGCGATCCTTCGAACTTGCCGCATTGGCCTCGTCAGGCATCATCGGCGTCATGCAGAGCTTGAACAGACCTTTGCCTCACGAGCGCCGAGCTTCCACTTGAGACCCTTCGCTTCCGTGAAGCATCCGTCGCGCTCGAAGGTGACTGGTCCAACATCCTTGGTGAAGCGACCGACCGAGAACAAGTTGCGCGACAACTTCGGGGATGTGCCACACGTTCGTGAGCACACCCTTCTTGATCCCGCGAGGCGTCTTCATCGTCATCACGATGTCGCCGCTGCCGATCGCGGACCGCACCGTCGTCTGCGAGGCTCACGTTCACTGGGTCGAAGCTCTTGTAGTTCCGCATGAACTTCTTGGAGCTCGTCATGTGCTGCGTCGCACCCGAGTCGACCAGCCAAACTTCACTCGACTTGGTGCCCTTGCCACCAACCGAGAAGAATAGTCGCCAGAATCTTCGTCCTGCGCGACGTTCGCGCGCTGCGACCGAAATCGCTCAGCGTCGTTCTGGATCCGCGAGGGACACTCCGCGATCCAATGTCCTTGTTTGCCGCAGTTGTGGCACGCTCCGGCCTTCTTCGCCGGACGTCCTCTGCGCTTGTTGTCGTTGACCATGAACGCTTGACCTTGCCCGTGCGCGGCTCCTTCAGCACCGCCACCTTGTTCCTTGCGCTTCATGTCTTCATGCAGCAGCCGAGACGTCACGAGTTCCCACGACAGCGAGTCCGACCTGGACTCCAACGCCGTGATGAGGAACTGGTACGACTCGCTCAGACTGCCAGAAGCGTGATCACCAAGTCGTCCTCGCTGACCGGAGCGCCCACCGCGTCGAGCTGCTCCGCCAGAGTCTTGAGCTTGTTGATGTGCTCCAACACATCATCACCTTCGTCCATCATCGTCGTGAAGAAACGTCGACGAAGGAAGAGCTTGTTGGCCAGGCTCCTCTTCTCGAAGTGTCCTTCCAGTCTTGACCATGCATCGTGCGCACCACTTGCCGATCGGACCAACGGTAGCTGCGAGTCCTCCATCGCGAGACAGATGATCGCCAGCGCCTTGCGCGACTTCCTGTTGAACGTCGCTTGATCAGCCGTAGTCAGGCAGTGCTCCAGCTTGACTTCTCCGCTGACGACGTCCCACAGATCGCGCTCCTCGAGCACCATCTGCATCTTGAACTTCCACGTGTGGAAGTTGGTTCCATCGAACTTGCTGATGCGGCTTGGCGTAGAAGAATCCATGGCGAAGGCGTAGTCGGAGGTTGAGGCGAAGACAGAGTCTGCGGGGCTTGGGCTCATAACCAAAAGACTTGAGTGGTTTAGAGCAAAATGCAAAGTGATTGATTTAGGTCCTTAGTTCGCAAACTGCTTGCTACCTCTAAGCCTCTTGTCCTACCTACTGGGTACACTCTACTGGATTCTTTACTGGATACTGAGTTACCTTAGCCAATCAGCGAGTGCCACGTAGATCCCATCTTGTACCCACAATCTTGTACCCACGTGTGGCGTAAACATCGCTCCGTAATCACAGGAATGATTGCGGTGTCACTGAGTGAAGGTCATACCGGTATCCTACCGGTATGTCGCAGCTGGTCGAGGCGTCTTCTTGACAACACTCCTCTCGACTCGACAGCTGTTGCACCTTGAATCCCGAGCTTGTTTCGAAGAACTCAACTGCACCGCAGTGATCGGCTTGGTCATCAAGTCCGCCAGCATGTCGGTAGTCGAGATATACTGCAGCACCACTTGACCGTCTTCCACCTTCTCGCGCACGAAATGGTAGCGGATGTCGATGTGCTTGGTGCGCTTGTGGAACTCCGGGTTCTTGGCCAACGCGATGGATCCTTGGTTGTCCTCGTAGATCTTGACCGCCGACTTGGTCTTCATCTCGCCGATTTCACGCAGAACGCCTTGAGCCAAATCGCTTCCTGTGCGTAGCTTCCGTCAGCGCCATGTACTCTGCTTCCGTCGAAGACAGCGCCACCGTCCGCTGCTTCTTGCTTCTCCAGCTGATGCATCCGCCGTTCATCATGAACGCGTAGCCGCTTGTACTCCGTCGAGACTCGATGTCGCCGGCCCAGTCCGCATCCGAATAACCTTGAAGTCCGTCCTCGTTGCCCGCTTGAAACTCGATGCCATGCGTCTTCGTGCCTTGGATGTATCGGAACACCCTCTTGAGCGCTTGCCAGTGTGTCGGACACGGATCCGCAGCAAACTGGCTGAGAACTCCCACTGCGGCTGCGAGGTCCGGCCGAGTCCCCACCATCAGGTACATCAAACACCCGACGGCGTTCCGGTACGGCACCTTCGCCATGGTCTCTTCGTGCTTGCAACCGTCTTCGCACATGGCCTTGGTCAACTTGAGTCCCGGTCTTGTGGTGTCTTCACAGGCTTGCTGTCTTGCATGCTGAACTTCTCCAGGATGTCCTTCGCAAACTTGGTCTGCCGCACCGACACCTTCCCAGCTGTGAGATCTTGATCAATCTCCATGCCGAGGAAGTACTTGAGCTGACCCATGTCCGTCATCTCGAAGCGGTCACCGAGCGCCTTCTTGGTCGACTTAAGCAACTCGTCCGTGCTGCTGGCCAGGACCAGATCATCCACATATAGCGCCACGAAGATCATGTCTTGATCATCCCGCTTGACGTAGACGCAGTGGTCCGACTCGCACTTCTTGAATCCCAGCTCCAGCATGAACTTGTCGATGGTCTGGTTCCACATCCGCGGCGACTGCTTCAAACCATACAACGAACGCTTGAGTTTGCACACATGGTCCGGGCGCGCCTCATCCACATAGCCATCCGGCTGCGCCATGTAGATGTCTTCATCCAGCACGCCGTTCAGGAACGCCGTCTTCACATCCATCTGGTGCAGCTTCAAACCATACTTGGCCGCCAGACTCAGCACGATCCGGATCGACGTAAACTTGGCCACCGGCGCGAACGTTTCTTCGTAGTCGATGCCGAACTTCTGCGAAAACCCCTTGGCCACTAGTCGCGCCTTGAACCGCTCGATCTCTCCGGCCTGGTTTTCCTTGACACGGAACACCCACCGACAGCCGATCGCCTTGCGTCCCTTCGGCAGTGGCACAACATCCCACGTGTCGTTCTTGAGCAGCGAGTCACACTCCGAGTCGCAAGCCTCCTTCCACTTGGCTGCGTCGCTGGATTCCATCGCCGACTTGAACGTGGTCGGCATTTCTCCCACTGAATCCACGACGTACGCAGCTTCGAAGTCTTGACTTTCTTGTGCTGCCGCAGACATCTCGTCCAGAGTCTGATGTCGGCTCTGCGACGCAAACCGCTTGGCACTTGGAACTTCCACGGCTTCCTCCAGCGACTGCGTCCGCGGGTGTCGCTTGCTGCCGGGTTCGAAGTCTTCATCCCGCGCATCTTCTTCTTCATTGTCGTCCTCATCCGACTGCGACGAATCTTGATCTGTCGCCCTTCATCTTGAATGACTATCTCACTCGGAAAATAGTCGCGTCTCCCACCGTCGAAGACGTCTTCCATGAACTGCGCGTCGCGGCTCACTAGCACACGACCGCTCTTGATCTCTTCGAAACGATACGCTTTTTCATGCTCCGAGTACCCGAGAAACCGACATCGCACTGCTCGAGCGTCAAACTTGGTGCGTTTTTCCTTCGGAACCGTCACATATGCATGGCAACCGAACATTTCAGGTTCGCCAGCAGTGGTTTCTTGCCGGTCAAACTTGGTGCGGAGACTTGTCGTGGCTGATGGCTCGCGTCGGACACCGATTACGAAGGAACGTAGCAGTCATTACTGCTTCACCCCAATACGAATTGGACAATCCGGCATGTTCCAACATACAGCGCGCACATTCCACCAACGTTCGATTCATTCGTTCCGCCACCCCATTCAATTTCGGAGTATAGGGTGGCGTGAACTTCTGCTCGATACCGCGACGCTTGCAGAACTTGGCCATATCACCCGACGTATATTCGCCACCGTTGTCGGTGCGGAGTGTTTTCACACGTTTGCCAGTCTGAGTTTCAGCCCACGCTACAAACTCGGCAAACTTGTCTGCCACTTCCGACTTGTTTCGGAGCAGATACACCACACAAAAATGCGACTTGTCGTCAATGAACGTGACGAAGTAGCGCTTGCCACTAAAAGTTGGTGTCTGCATGGGACCGCACACATCACTGTGAACGACCTCCAGCACTTGCTTCGCACGGTTTGGAGAGGACTTCATGTGGCTCACTCGCGTTTGTTTGCCGAGTGAGCATCCGTCGCACAGCTCCCACTGCTTCACCGACGTCATGTCGATGCCAGTGCCGTAGCCCTTCTTGACGATGGCGTCTAGACCGCCATGGCCAATGTGACCAAGTCGAAGGTGCCAGAGGTACGACGTGGTGTCCCCTTTGCGATCCTTCGAACTTGCCGCATTGGCCTCGTCAGGCATCATCGGCGTCATGCAGAGCTTGAACAGACCTTTGCCCTCACGAGCGCCGAGCTTCCACTTGAGACCCTTCGCTTCCGTGAAGCATCCGTCGCGCTCGAAGGTGACTGGTCCAACATCCTTGGTGAAGCGACCGACCGAGAACAAGTTGCGCGACAACTTGGGGATATGCCACACATTCGTGAGCACGCCCTTCTTGTTTCCCCGTGGAGTCTTCATCGACATCACAATGTCGCCTGTTCCAACCGCTTGAACCACACCGTCGTCCGCGAGATGCACGTTCACTGGGTCGAAGCTCTTGTAGTTCCGCATGAACTTCTTGGAGCTCGTCATGTGCTGCGTCGCACCCGAGTCGACCAGCCAAACTTCACTCGACTTGGTGCCCTTGCCACCAACCGAGAAGAGGTAGTCGCCAGAATCTTCGTCCTGCGCGACGTTCGCACGCTGCGACCGAAATCGCTCAGCGTCGTTCTGGATCCGCGAGGGACACTCCGCGATCCAATGTCCTTGTTTGCCGCAGTTGTGGCACGCTCCGGCCTTCTTCGCCGGACGTCCTCTGCGCTTGTTGTCGTTGACCATGAACGCTTGACCTTGACCGTGCGCTGTTCCCTCAGCACCGCCACCTTGTTCCTTGCGCTTCATGTCTTCATGCAGCAGCCGAGACGTCACGAGTTCCCACGACAGCGAGTCCGACCTGGACTCCAACGCCGTGATGAGGAACTGGTACGACTCGCTCAGACTGCCCAGAAGCGTGATCACCAAGTCGTCCTCGCTGACCGGAGCGCCCACCGCGTCGAGCTGCTCCGCCAGAGTCTTGAGCTTGTTGATGTGCTCCAACACATCATCACCTTCGTCCATCATCGTCGTGAAGAAACGTCGACGAAGGAAGAGCTTGTTGGCCAAACTCTTCTTCTCGAAGTGTCCTTCCAGTCTTGACCATGCATCATGCGCGTCCTTGGCCGAGCGAACCAGCGGCAGCTGCGAGTCCTCCATCGCGAGACAGATCATCGCCAGCGCCTTGCGCGACTTCTTCTTGAACAGCGCTTGGTCCGCCGCAGCCTGGCAGTGTTCCAGCTTGATCTCTCCACTCGTCACTTCCCACAGTTCGCGCTCCTCGAGCACCATCTGCATCTTGAGCTTCCACGTGTGGAAGTTGGTTCCGTTGAACTTGTTGATGCGGGCGGTCGTCGTCGAGGCAGCGTCCATGGCGAAGGCGTAGTCGGAGGTTGAGGCGAAGACAGAGTCTGCGGGGCTTGGGCTCATAACCAAAAGACTTGAGTGGTTTAGAGCAAAATGCAAAGTGATTGATTTAGGTCCTTAGTTCGCAAACTGCTTGCTACCTCTAAGCCTCTTGTCCTACCTACTGGGTACACTCTACTGGATTCTTTACTGGATACTGAGTTACCTTAGCCAATCAGCGAGTGCCACGTAGATCCCATCTTGTACCCACAATCTTGTACCCACGTGTGGCGTAAACATCGCTCCGTAATCACTGGAATGATTGCGGTGTCACTGAGTGAAGGTCATACCGGTATCCTACCGGTATACCGCAGCTGGTCGAGACGTCTTCTTGACAACAGGTGCCACTGCCGAAGGGTCGCAAGGCAATCGGTTGCAGATGGGTGTTTCGCGTGAAGGAAAACCAAGCTGGAGAGATCGAGCGGTTCAAGGCGCGACTAGTGGCCAAGGGGTTCTCGCAGAAGTACGGTATCGACTATGACGAGACGTTCGCGCCGGTGGCCAAGTTTACGTCGATCCGGATCGTGCTGAGTCTGGCGGCCAAGTATGGTTTGAAGCTGCACCAGATGGATGTGAAGACGGCGTTCCTGAACGGCGTGCTGGATGAAGACATCTACATGGCGCAGCCGGATGGCTATGTTGATGAAGCACGCCCGGACCATGTGTGCAAACTCAAGCGGTCGCTGTATGGTTTGAAGCAGTCGCCGCGGATGTGGAACCAGACCATCGACGACTTCATGCTCAAGCTGGGGTTCAAGAAGTGCGAGTCGGACCACTGCGTCTACGTCAAGCGGGATGACCAAGACATGATCTTTGTGGCGCTATATGTGGATGATCTGGTCCTGGCCAGCAGCACGGACGAGTTGCTTAAGTCGATCAAGAAGGCGCTCGGTGACCGCTTCGAGATGACGGACATGGGTCAGCTCAAGTACTTCCTCGGCATGGAGATTGATCAAGATCTCACAGCTGGGAAGGTGTCGGTGCGGCAGACCAAGTTTGCGAAGGACATCCTGGAGAAGTTCAGCATGCAAGACAGCAAGCCTGTGAAGACACCACAAGACCCGGGACTCAAGTTGACCAAGGCCATGTGCGAAGACGGTTGCAAGCACGAAGAGACCATGGCGAAGGTGCCGTACCGGAACGCCGTCGGGTGTTTGATGTACCTGATGGTGGGGACTCGGCCGGACCTCGCAGCCGCAGTGGGAGTTCTCAGCCAGTTTGCTGCCGACCCCTGTCCGACACACTGGCAAGCCCTCAAGCGCGTGCTACGGTATCTTCAAGCGACACCAACGCACGGACTCGAGTTCTCACGGGAAGACGGCTGCGAAGTTGTGTGCGGATACTCGGATGCGGACTGGGCTGGTGACATCGAGTCAAGACGGAGTACAAGCGGCTACGCGTTCATGATGAACGGCGGATGCATCAGCTGGAGAAGCAAGAAGCAGCGGACGGTGGCGCTGTCTTCGACGGAAGCAGAGTACATGGCGCTGACGGAAGCAGCACAGGAAGCGATTTGGCTCAAGGCGTTCCTGCGTGAAATCGGCGAGATGAAGACCAAGTCGGCGGTCAAGATCTACGAGGACAACCAAGGATCCATCGCGTTGGCCAAGAACCCGGAGTTCCACAAGCGCACCAAGCACATCGACATTCGCTACCATTTCGTGCGCGAGAAGGTGGAAGACGGTCAAGTGGTGCTGCAGTATATTTCGACTACCGACATGCTGGCGGACTTGATGACCAAGCCGATCACCGCAGTGCAGTTCGAAGTTCTTCGAAACAAGCTCGGGATCCAAGGTGCAACAGCTGTCGAGTCGAGAGGGAGTGTTGTCAAGAAGACGCCTCGACCAGCTGCGACATACCGGTAAGATACCGGTATGACCTTCACTCAGTGACACCGCAATCATTCCAGTGATTACGGAGCGATGTTTACGCCACACGTGGGTACAAGATTGTGGGTACAAGATGGGATCTACGTGGCACTCGCTGATTGGCTAAGGTAACTCAGTATCCAGTAAAGAATCCAGTAGAGTGTACCCAGTAGGTAGGACAAGAGGCTTAGAAGTAGCACAGGGTTGCGAACTAAGGACCTAAATCAATCACTTTGCATTTTGACATCTAGTGCTCAAACGACTTTGACTTTTGCACCTTCACTCATTCGCCATGATAGAGACCCTCGTTTCATGAGTGAAGTATTCCAGACCTTCTCAGAAATGATGCAATCTCGATCTCGAGCCACATTGAGTTACCGTCCGCTAGCTAATGGACAACAAGAAAGGTCGGTTAAAACAATGATCCAGACCGTGAGAGTGTACGTGGAAGATCCATTGCAAGCTGACTGGGATGACATTGCAGAGAAACTAGTACACGCAGTCAAAAACGCACGTGATTCGACTCGGCGAGAAACACCTTTTACTTGGTACACATTTGGAACGCTCAAACTACTCTCAAAGCGATAACCTCATCAATTCGACGAGCTTCGAATAGCTCGTCGAGCCCAGTAAGCGCAGTAGAATGGCACCGAGAGTCGAATCGACAACGAGAAGTTGCTTTGAGGTTGGCCAAGCAGTATCAACTGGCAGAGAAAGCTTGTCGTGTTCAAGTACACAACGAGTAGTTGAGTAATAAAGAGAAGAGGTCGGTACAGGATCCAGCAGACGGATGTCGTGGAGAAGAAACGAGTGAAATCAACTCAACTAGTGCGGAAGCCGGCTCAACGAGCCCTGTATCAGACTCAGCGAGTTTCCTAGCCAACTCGGCGAGTATTTGTGACTAATCGAATGGGTCGACGAGCCAACAAACTAACTCGGCGAGTCGAATCCACGTGATGGACACTGCTCACTTGACAAGTCAAGTTGATGCGGTGGTGTTTGAGAACTCAGCAAGCCAAATGTACTCGACGAGTACAGGAAACTCAGCGAGCCGAGCCTTCTCGACAAACACAGATAACCTAGCGGGTCAAGCTTGCTCGGCGAGCCGAACTCACTCGACCAGTTACGACTTCATGAACTAAGTGGACTCAGCGAGTGTGGAAACCGAGATCGAGAGAAGGATGATCCTTGTCGTTCTCTCTTCAAAGAAGGTGATCAGGTGTGGTTATTCATGGAAAGAGTAAAACCAGGCCTGGTGAAGAAACTCGCTCATAGGTGGCATGGTCATTTCAGGATCAAGACGAAACTTGAAGAATTTGCCTATGAGCTTGAGTTGCCAGACCGCAGCGGGTATCGATTTTACCCTGTGATGCACGTATCTCGGTTAAATGGCGTAGTGGAACTCGACGAAAGGCTGACCACGCGTCTCGTGGATGGACTCGGCGAGGAAGACCGATTTGACTTTGATGAAGAACTGCTACCAGAAGACAGTTGGGAACCTGACGAAGAATCGGGAAAATATGAAGTCGAAGCCATCCTAGACGATAAATGGCCGAGCTCGAGGAGTACAGAGCGAACTCAGCGAGTCTTCAAAGTTAAGTGGGTCGGCTATGACGAACCAACGTGGGAACCCCTCTCAAATTTATCATGCGGGGAGTTGCTATTTAACTACTTGAGTGGATAAGCAACTTAAAGTTCTTGAACATGGGGAGAATTCCCTCCGCCAGTGGAACCACTCGGTGAGTTGACGTGAGAGTCTGGGGGCTTGCTGCGGACTCGCCGAGTGAAAATTGCGGTGAAAATATCGAGACCCTCTCGGTTAATAGGCTCAGGCGCATTGGGAGCCGGGTCGGAAATTGACTCATCGAGACCTTCGTCCTCTTCGATCGCCTCTTCCACAGCGTCTACACCAAAGTCCTTAGGAGTGAACACGGGACACTCGCGGTTGCACGGGCGAAAATGAGTGTTGTAAGGATGAGACGCTGGGTCGAAAAGCCACCAACATCGCCAAGGTTCTAACGCATCCAGTTCAGAGACACTGTTTATCCAATCAGGGCCCTTGGGGTACCAAGCAAGGTTCACATTCGAGAACAATGGAACGGTGGGTTCGAAAAAGACTTCAGCATCCAGAAGAGGGGCAGGTCCGTCGCTGTCCGACTGGGTAACTGCAGGCATGAACGCTTCCACCAAAGACTTGTGGACTAGTCGAAGGAGATCTCCACGACGACGACACTCACTGCTTTATTGAATCCAACGTTGGTATTGCTCGGCGAGTTGTTTCCCAGAACATCCGGGATTTAAGTCAGGATGAAGACCGACCATGACACTGGAGTCCACAATCCAGTGGTTTCGCTCCCAGAACGCCACATAGTATTTGGCCACTACGTTGTCTGATTGATTCGACGAGTCGAAGGCATCAGGGCCCTCGCCGAGATACTTAAGCCACGCCTTCAAGATAGGGTCCAAAGGGGTCCTTTTATCAGAAGAGCTGCAGTCTCGTGAGAACGAACACGGTCCATCATCGCGGTCGAAACGAATACACGGTCATCTGGAAATCGACTAAGAGTTTTCTGACACCGGTATCCGGGTCGAAGACATCCAGGAAAGCATCGAGACCATCGGATGAACAGAGTGTTGCCGGAATACATTTCTTCCCATCAACGAGTTCCATCTTAGTGGCTGTAGAACGAAGCTCCAAGATTCGAGACCAACACTGTAACGGGGTTACATGAAGGTGGCCAGTAAAGGTGGACCACACCTGGTCACCTTGGAGACACATCGTCCAGATAAGATATCCGGATCCCTCCTCAAAGAGATATTGGTACCTGGTACCCTCGGATTACCTTAAGTCAGTACTGATGTCAGTACATAGTTCTATACATTTTAAAAAGAGATTTAGACAGATAAAAACATTCAATTCAGTTCGCATTTTGCAAGTTAATTAGAAAGTGTTTTTAACTACTTTAAATTAACTAAGGTAGTCCAAAGAGTCAGTTTTGGGCTGTGAAGTATCGCTATACTTAGTTCTTGTACAAGAACGTACAGTCATCGGAACTCCGACTGATTGACGGACGTCTAAGACTCAAAGAGTCGCCCCCTCTTCCTCTGTGCCAAGCACTTGCTACGCAGCCCCGCTGCAAACACCGGGCAGAACCGTAATGAAATAAAGGAATTTCACGTGTGGTCTTGATGAAAGGTAACTCACGAGAATCTCGAGAGACAGCCTGGGCAGCCCGGGTCCGAATGTGAATCTCAGCGCGGCTGGCAAGTCCGGTAAAGTTGATCTACTGGCTTGTGTCTTACCGCCACGCCGACTTGGAGAGCTCGACAAGTGAGTCTTGCTCGTCGAAGGAGCCTTACTAGACGAGTTATTTTTACTCGCTGAGTGAACCTTGCTCGCCGGGTGAGTTATGCTCGACGAGCCGCTCTTACTTGACGAGCTATTTTTACTCGACGAGCTGGTTTTACTCGCCGAGCCCACATTACTCACTGAGATCGAGTCATTCGTCAACCCGGACGTAGCCGAAGGGGAAATATTAGCCACTGAGCGCGAAGAATCGTCCAAAAGGACCGACCCTGTACCAGATAAGGCAGCTTTTGCCTTGCCGGCCAAAGTTGAGACGGGAGTTCCAGAAGCTCGGGTTGAACCGCGGGAAGTAACCAGTTGAGACGTGCGCGCACGAGAGGTGATCTTCTTGTTAGAGGTGGGCTTGCCACGAGGCGACGATCGTTTGGTAGAAGACGAAGCAGCCTTTCGCTTCCCAGCCGCTTTCGAACTCCGAGGCGGCCTCCTTAACAAACACACTTTTCGGTGGTCAAGACGGGAAGTGGAGATCTTGACTCACTAAGAGGTGACCCCTTAGACGCCAAACCATCGCTCGCTGGGACAACTGCCGATGAAGCAGGAGTCTCAGCTGATGTACGAGGCGTTTTGGACGGCGGAGTAGAAGCAACTGCTGGAGATGCCCTCTTGCGAGAGTTAGCAGTGGATGGACGAGGCTTGTCATCATCGTCACTATCCGGCCCGAACATCTCCATAAGTAAAGTCGAAGATTTGTATGGCGAGGAGCGAGCTTCGCCACCCGAAGGAGCTGGGGAATCTGCGACTGAGGTAGCGTATCAGGCGTATTACCCAGCACTTCATTATCCTCTGCCTCCAAACTTTCCAGCAACACATTGCTAATACAGGGAGGCGTTCAGTACTGCAGTCCTAGAGGAGCGGCGGGGACGTGTGGTCGTCACTGTCGACCGGGCCAGAGGCGGAGAAGCTCGCACCGGACTTGACCAGATAACGATATAGGTCGGAGACGTCGAGCTTGAAGCCATACTACAAACGACAGAAGCCGCTGAACTCGTCGAGCTTGAGGTCATACTAGAAGTGACAGGAGCCGCTGAACTCGTCGATATTGAAGGTGAGAACTTTGCTGAAGTATAAGCCAAAATATCGAGTCCATCATCCGGAGGTCGAGAAGAGATGGGATCAGTGTCCAAGATCTCAAGTATCTCGGCACCATACGACGAAGGCCAGTACTCACCGCTCAAGTCGTAATCCTCTGCTTCTAAGAGCTTCAACGGGGAGGCCGAGGCGGTAGAAGAAGTCGGAGGAGCAGAGAGATCACCAGTAGCTCGACGAAGGCGGCGACGAGGCGTGGCCGGCGGGTCTTCTTCGTTGTCGAGACCGCGACGACGCTCTTCGTCAAGGAGACTCGTGTTGGGGTCGAAACCTTCTTCTCCAGGAAGCGGACGCGCATACGGCATTGGTGGTGAGCTCGCACTCCGAACTCGCCGAGACCCAGCAGCGGTGGATGAAGCTGGATTTGCATACCGACGTAAGCGCTCCGGGGATGTCATGTGGTATAGGGAAATCCACGCCAAATGAACACTCGGTAGAGGTTCTAATAGCTCACACCCACAACAACTCGTCCGCCAATACGGCCAACGAGTGTTCGGATCAAGATCTGAAAGTACCCAAATCGATCCCTTACACCGGGACGAACAGGACCTTGCTACCTCGTTTGTATGTACTCAACCAATGTAAAACACGCAACTAGCACGAGCAACGCTAGTCTGTGCAGTAGGATAGCACAGTCCCAACAGCAGAAGGGTACTGTACCACCACCGAAGGTTCCCTTCGGTTGGAAGTCACACTTGGAGTCAATATGTACTCCCACACACGTGCAATAGGCAAAATACGCCGTCACGTCAACAGACCACACTCAACACTCTTGGCCTGTCCAATGAACCCTCGCTGTTATGCTACAGGTTCTCGGACAGGCATAATCCACTCAAATACGCTTATCCAGACGCTTACCTAAGGTAGCCGGATGTCACGCTAGACACTTGAAGGAAGATTCTGTTCTGATTGTCGCCCTTTCAGGCTTATCTCCTAATTATGTGATTCCTATACAATATACAAATATCAAGTGAACTATGATCCGTTATGGATCTTCTACATGCTACGTTACTGTCGAACGACTCTTCGTTCGGATCCTGAAGTTGCAAAGGGTCGCCCGAACCGACGCTTCTATCCATGGATCCAAAGTGCGCACGAACCTTCGGTAGCGTACTTATCTGATGCTAGGTACGCCCAACGAAGATTCGCTAAGTGCGGACTCCACAATAGTGACTGTCTCAGTTGAGTGACCTTGGTTTCCGTCCGACCGAGTCCTCGGTCAACATCCATCCAACTTAATGTACGCATTCGTCATCAACGAGTACTTGAACGAATCTTCGTTCATCCATTGGCCGAAATTGGCGACCCACAACTGGCGTATCCCGATCACAGAATTTACTTCACCACAACTGCCCCCGTCGCAACCGGAGCCACCACACTGGTGACCGTTGTGACGCATTCTGCGTTCTTCCAGCTCTTCAACATGCGATCTCAACTCGATCGTGCTGCCAACCTCGCTCTTCGTGCTATCGGTGCGACCAGTTCGTCCGAGCAGCCGGTATGTGCTCTGCTAATCATCGTTGTGTTGGTATCCATGCTCACTTTGTCCTTTCACCTTTCCACAGAGTGCCAGCGAAGGTTCCGCGGCTGTTAGTGCTCCTGCGGCTTCGACACAACAGACTGCAACTCCAAGTACTGCGACCGAAGCTTCAGCTACTCCTGCGGCCGAAGCCTCGCCCGCTGCATCATCGTCTCTACAGGATGCCATCATTGAAGCTTCGGACATCGCGTCGGAGAATGTGGTGATGCGAATCATCCCACATTTGACTTCAATGCTCCATCACATCATCCAGCTTCACATCTCGCCTCCGGTTCAAGGTGATTTGGCTCTCCAGCGAAGGTTAGAAGCTGCTCAAGGCTTCGACGAGACGGCGGCTGCTATCATTCCGCTACAGGACACGCTGATCAACCTTCCGCAGCAAGTCGGGGAGCTGCAGGCGAAGCTTCGTTCGGCTCAAGATGGTGAAGCCGCAGCTAAGCGCGAAGTCATGCGATTGACTATGAAGAATGAAAACGCTGAGCTTCTGCTCAAGACTTCAACGGCGCGCGTTCAAGAACTCGAAGCTCAGCTCAAGCGCTCGAAGACTGCCGTGGCGAAGACTAGCTCCAACCTCGAGAAGATTCAAGCCTCGTTGAACCTTCACACTGAAGAACTCAGGCTTCTTCAAGCCGAACTTGGAAGCCGCGACGCCGAACTCAAGCGTCAAGACTCGTTGGCTACCAAGGAGCGAGAAGTTTTTCGTGCGTCGGTGGTAGCCAATACCGAGCAGACGCGTCAGATCTACAACCTGCTGATCAAGCAATGGGAAGGCAAGGGTACTCCAAGTGACAAGGATGAACTCATCGCTCATCTCAAGGATCGAGTCACCCATTATCGCCACACCAATCGAATCCTCCGTGGTCACGTGAGCTTGTCGAACATGGATCCAGATATTTTGGTTGCTGCTGTACGAGGTTCGTTGCACTTGACTCATTTTACCTGCTACCGAACATTCGTTCACTCATCTGTTTCATGCTTCACAGGTTCCATGGCAGGTGAAGTCAATGTGGATGCTCTGAACTTGGATCAAGAGACGCTCGTGGCCTTTCAGAGGATCCAGGAACAGGCGGCCGAGACTGGTGAGGATCAGCCACTCCCAGTTCTGCTGGCTAAAGCTGCACACCAAATCGTCCACGGCAAGTCACACAAGCGGATTCGTCGGCCGTCTGAAGCCTCGGATGAAGATTCAAGCTACTCCGACGACTCCGACCACGAAAACAAACCTTCGGTGGACGTTGCGAATGCTGCTATGGCGGCTGCTGGACTCGGTGAGGCTTCGTCCGACTCAGAAGATCCAAGACGAAGATCGCGACGTGGGCTTCGCAAGCCCAAGGCATGGAAGAAGCGTTCGTCCAAGCGTGCGAAAACAAGTGGGTCCTCCAAGTCAAGCGAAAGGTCTGATCAAGAGAGGAAGCATCGCTCCAAGAAACCTCGTTCGCGTGGTCGTTCATCTTCGTCATCTGGTATGAGTACAAGGTCGGGTCAAGCGAGCATTCCTCCGGCGTCCCCCGCTTCCTGAGTCATCCCTCGAGCACCAAGCTTCGTCAGCTCCTGTGATTACTCCAGCGACTCTGTCCGTTGTCGATCCGACTCCTCCGCTCTCCACCGAAGCTTCGGTGTTATCGGCAATCGCGCCAGTGGTCTCTCTTCAGGGTTCAAGTGTGCCCGGATCAAGCTTTTGTCTCCGTTCTCGCCGCAGCCATTGCCCATGGGCACAACCTTCGGTGGCAAGAGTAATTACATGGACACGTTGCTTAACGAAGTTGAGACGGCTGTGAGTACGACTCCAACAGCGTCGACGCCTTACGACGAACTCAAGCCCGAGGGTCCAAGTTTACCAGCCGGGCTTCCTCCCGCAATGTGAGTGAAGGCAGTGCTGAAGCTCCAGTTGACCTGACGGGAGATGTGGAATCATCTGACTCTTCTCTCGAGCACTCGCCTGAAGTCCCGATTCCTCCTCCGACGCCTCCACATGCGTCTCACACGGTGACCGATTGTTCGTCAGCTAATAGTCGTTCAGTGGAACGTGCAGCTGGCGAAATCGGCCACCCTGCTGTTGAGGATAATTCCGACGACAATGATATGGACATGGATAATTTCGGTGAAGGTGGGACTAGTCCGGTTGATGATTCTCACATGGAAATTGATGATCTCGGTGATCCACAAGGATCTGGTGATGGTGGCAATGTTCCTGTATCTGTTCCAGATACGACCGATGGTTCACCCGGTGGCAGCATGCTGCAGCGTATGTTTGGGTCGGACATTAGTTCTGAAGAGAGCCCTGTTGACCTTCCACCTGGCATAGCAGGGCCTCTTCTTACTTCCGACGTAGCCGTCATGGGGTCAGTGGTTCGTCGTATCGTGAGCTCGACGGCGATGACCAGCATCCCTACACCTTCACCATCAACAGTTGTTTCTAGTGGTGACGTGCCAGCTCAGCCTTCGAGCGAACCTTCGCTCAGCACGGATCAAGGTGATATTCGGTCTACTGACGCTGCTAGTCTGTCCACCGAAGGTTCAAGTGCCGTTGCTGGAGCGTCATCGGTCTTGATGTTGCCAGCGGTAAATCCACCCGCAACACTGGATGAACTTTCACTTGAAGATGAATCAGTTGAAGACCAAGTATCGATGGCTGTTCCAACTTTGTTTTCACCTCCTGGGAGACGCTCTGGACCTCGCCGTGAGATTATCGCAACCAACACGGCGCTTCCTGGCCCTGGTGCAGTTAGTGCAATTCCGATACCGAGGGTTCACTACCCAATTCATGGACCAAGACCGATCGTTCGTCCTTCGGCTCGTTCACCAGCATGGGCTGATAAGTTTAGTGACATCCAATTCGCCAAGGACGGGGCTTCTCAATGTTGGCAGCGGCTGCGCGACCGATGTTTGCCGGATCCAGTGCCAGCTGGTACCGTCATCCCGTGTTCTGCTGAGAACATTGAAGCTTTCGCCAATTCGGATGCTCCTACCCATCCGTGGCAATTCTTTCGTGCCGCTCTTCCGTCGATAGCCTGTCTCATCGACAGCTCCCGGTTCAACCCAGGCGCGCCTTTGTCCAAGCGTGCCCCTGTCGACCAGCGAATGTTGGGGCTGTTGGCTTCGTTTCGTGGTGATGGATTACATCCCGATCTGGGATTCGCTCTTTGGGAACGTTCACACTGGATATTGCCCCAGTGTGTCGACCGATGGTTCACCATCGAAGCTTCTCGACTGAAAGAGGTCACAGACAATTTGGTCAGGGCTACGCGTGATACTTTGGGTATCACTGACATTAGTGCTCGTGCTCGCGCTGAAGCAGATCTGGATGCCATCCGTGAGCAGCTTGCGACTGACGACGATGTGTTGAAGCGGGCCAAAGTTGCTTGGACAGCCTACTCAAAGGCTCGTGGGCGTCGAGCCGATCGTCTTCGCATTCACATCCGGAATCAGTACTGGTCATGGTGTCTCAAGGCTGCAGATTCCCCGGAGGGTCTGATTACCCCGGAGCTGATACTCGAACCTTCGGTCCCAACATATCCTGTCGAGGTTTTGCCGCTGGTTCCGGATGACACCGATTGGATTTCCGCGGCTTTTGCTGTGGGTGATGCGCAGCCGTGGCGCATTGGTTGGATTTATTATCCTCACGAGCACCCGTACAACACGACGTTTATTCCGTGTAATCCTGATGAGCGTTTGTTTGTTCCGTATGGGTCTTCACCAGCTGCAGTCGCTCGCCAAATCGTTGTGGATTCGTCGCTTCAACCCCAGGAGGTCGACCCTCAATGGAGAGCTCACTTCATCAACGGGGAGGAAGAGGAAGTCCCCAACGAGCGTTCTCAAGCTTCTTCTACAGCACTACCGGCCTCGGCAACCGCTTCTGATGCCGAAGAGAAGTCGGGCGATAGTTCATCGTCTTTAGGAATGCTTGCGGCAGCTGCTCGTCAGGTTACTTGACCCGACGAACCTTCGCCTGCACTCTATTTCGACGTCTGGCCTTCTCCTCAAGCATCAGCAGCATCTACCTAGGTTTCATTTCCCCGGCTGGTAGCTTGACATGCATGTTTTGTTTCAATTCGATTTCTTAATTCCATTCTCCACAATCAAGTTCACGTTCACGTAAATTCACCAAAGAAATATGTAATGTTGATGCAGTAGCAATCTTCGTCTGCTACCCTGGGCTGCGTTGCCCCAGGGGCAGTTCATTCATGACAACGTAGTTTCAATCTTCGTCTGCAACTTGAACCATCTACAAGCGATGGTCACTTCGTTTTGACCGCAGGTAGTCGTACAGTAATCCACCACAAGATAAGTTAGAGGCAGGTTCCCATGTGGGTTCGTCATACCCGACCCACTTGACCTTGAATTCTCGGACCGAGCGTTCGGTACTAGTGGATAGAGGTGTGCGATCGTCAAGGATAGCTTCCACTTCGTATTCACCGGCAATATTGTCTGGTGCCCAGCTGTCTTCAGGCAGAAGCTCCTCATCGAAATCAAATCGCAAATCTTCGATTACATCTTGCGCCAACCGAATCTTCGGTCGACTATTGAATTCGTTTACTGCCTTAG
>JAAVTJ010000283.1:42500-45000 GCA_011947355.1 Phytophthora boehmeriae | reverse complement strand
CGATGGCACCGGTTTTGGGTGCTAACTCGCCGAATTGACAAAGAGAGGCGCACCAATCGATATGATTGGCCAAAATGCAACCCTAGGATTTGCCAAATTACCGAGGCACCACTCGAAAGGTCGTATTCTGGGGACCTTAACTTTACCATAAAATTCCGGAATACGTATCCTATTGACAGAGTTACGGCCATTTAAAGTTGCTCCGAAAACACGAAAGCGCAAAATGGCGGTTTTGGGCAGTTTTGGGCCAATTTTCAAAATGGCATAACTCGGTCAATTTTTGGAGTTGAGCCCCGAAACTTTTGTGCATCTGTAGGACGATAGGGCGCGTCTTTTATCTCTTTTTTCCCGATTGTGATTCAGAGTCGAAATGCGTGTGGGCGGAGAAAAAGGCGAAAAACATTTTGATTGGTCCGTGGTTTTAATTTTTTTCGTAGGGAACGAATTTGAGCTAGGTCCCAAATCGGGCGTCAAAATGACGAGCAGAGGTGCCCGCATGCCCACCCGAAGTCAGAACCTAAAATATGTTTTAGTTTTTTCAAACGGGCCAAAAATGTATGAAAAACTAAAATAACTTTTTAATTTAGTCTTTTATCCCCGAGACTTTTTTGAATCGCTTAGTTTGGTCAAGCCCGTTCAGAATCCGTTTTCTCCGGTCGAATCCGACCACTGTAAGTTGACTTGTGGGTTTTTGCGGCCGTTTCAGGACAGGACAGGAAAGCGCGTAGGAACTCGGGTCGCCATGCTGACAACAGCACTTACTATGGGGCCGATTTTCAAAGTTCGGAAAAGTCGCCCAAAGGGTCCGGATTCTTGTTCGGCATGCTGAGGAGGCCCCGAGACTCGCTCGATAGGTGGTAGAAGGTCCTGGGGGCTCCGGGAGGGCCTCGCCAAGTTTTCGCGGATCGGCGGCAAAACTCGCGAAAATCGTCGAAAATCCGAAAATTCAAATGGCCATAACTTTTGATCAAGACCGAATTGGGCGCCGAATTTGGTCTCATCGTAAAGAGCGCGAAATTCCGCTCTAGATGCAATAAAGTCTGCAGGACAGAAACGGGCCATATCAGATTTAATGAATTAAAACCGCGTTTTTGGCGACTTCGACGAGCGTCGAAAAGGTCATAAATGAAAATTCGACCGCGTCGAAGTCGATGATCGAAACTGAAATCCCTAGCAACTCGGGCTGTCCTAGACGTGTTTTCACCCGTAGATTCACGTGGTGGCCTCAGATTTTGTCTAACTCCACGTCCGGAGCCTAGACGGGGCAATAATCGATTTTTCAAACTTTTTTGCCCAAAAACGTGTTTTTGGACGTTTTCGACATGATCCGTTGATTTCTCGCCTTCTCCCGATAGCGGAGCGTGTTCAGCGCCAAATTTTACGTCTAGGACACTAAGAGCGCAGATCTCAACATTTCTCCGTATAGGCGATCTCGCCCCCTACGCGAAAAAGGCTTTATCTTGGTTTCACTATGGATTACTCTCTAATTTGCCGCCGACGGTTTTCGGCCTCTGGAGGCCAAACGAGCCCGACGATGCCCCCTCCACCGCCCAAAAAGTTTGCTCGTACCAAGGCCCAACTTTTTGGGCGGTAGAGGGGGCACTGTCGGGCTCGTCTTTGCTCCAGGCGCCAACTTGTAAATGCGGCGGCAAAATAAACCCACGTTTTGGGCGATATCTCAGCAACTAGAAGGAGTTGACTCGGAGACTTTGTTTCATCGTAAAGAGCGTGAAATTGCGGTCTAGAATCACTAACGTCACGGGTTCAGAAAAAGTCCATTGACCGACTTCGGTGGCAAAATATGAAATGGCCACTTTTTAATTTGCCGATTTGACCACGTTCCCTTGCTCCGATTTGGAATACGATTGCACCATCGTGTTCAGCGGCAAAAACTACGTCTAGGAGGACATGTTAGCACAGTTCAAATCATTGGGATCACATACTTAATACAAGATAACATGTAAATCGGAAACTTGGACGGGTTATGCAACATTGACACTCGACACGATGGTACCATTCGATTCTCCAGCTCGAGCCACACAGGATTCATAGGTGACAATAGATCTAACTCGTCTTGGTTGCTGAGCTACGGCAAAAACAAAAGTGGCCGGTAGTATACTTTAATCAAGTATAACGGAGACCGCCGCGTGGTCGAATAGTATACTCAGTTCAAGTATAAATCCAAGGACGCAGGCTGATATATCTGTGCACCACGCATTAATCTGTGGACCACGCGGTCCAGGAAGCCGCCGCCATACAAACTAGCCGTGCTAATTTGCATACTTAGATCAAGACACATGCACACCTTCACAGCCAGCCTACATTCAAGTTAAATATACAAAGTCCAAGGCAAATACGCTCCGACACCTTCACAGACAGCCATGCAGATAGCTCTAGTGTCCATATTCACGAAGAAGCTTCCAGGTGACCCCTACAGACACGCCACCTAGCATAAAAAGGCGCACGCATGCGCTGACACGTCGACACCTTCACAGCCAGC
>JAAVTJ010000283.1:30000-32500 GCA_011947355.1 Phytophthora boehmeriae | reverse complement strand
TTTTGGCGACTTCGACGAGCGTCGAAAAGGTCATAAAATGAAAATTCGACCGCGTCGAAGTCGATGATCGAAACTGAAATCCCTAGCAACTCGGGCTGTCCTAGACGTGTTTTCACCCGTAGATTCACGTGGTGGCCTCAGATTTTGTCTAACTCCACGTCCGGAGCCTAGACGGGGCAATAATCGATTTTTCAAACTTTTTTGCCCAAAAACGTGTTTTTGGACGTTTTCGACATGATCCGTTGATTTCTCGCCTTCTCCCGATAGCGGAGCGTGTTCAGCGCCAAATTTTACGTCTAGGACACTAAGAGCGCAGATCTCAACATTTTTCCGTATAGGCGATCTCGCCCCCTACGCGAAAAGGCTTTATCTTGGTTTCACTATGGATTACTCTCTAATTTGCCGCCGACGGTTTTCGGCCTCTGTAGGCCAAACGAGCCCGACGATGCCCCCTCCACCGCCCAAAAAGTTTGCTCGTACCAAGGCCCAACTTTTGGGCGGTAGAGGGGGCACTGTCGGGCTCGTCTTTGCTCCAGGCGCCAACTTGTAAATGCGGCGGCAAAATAAACCCACGTTTTGGGCGATATCTCAGCAACTAGAAGGAGTTGACTCGGAGACTTTGTTTCATCGTAAAGAGCGTGAAATTGCGGTCTAGAATCACTAACGTCACGGGTTCAGAAAAAGTCCATTGACCGACTTCGGTGGCAAAATATGAAATGGCCACTTTTTAATTTGCCGATTTGACCACGTTCCCTTGCTCCGATTTGGAATACGATTGCACCATCGTGTTCAGCGGCAAAAACTACGTCTAGGAGGACATGTTAGCACAGTTCAAATCATTGGGATCACATACTTAATACAAGATAACATGTAAATCGGAAACTTGGACGGGTTATGCAACATTGACACTCGACACGATGGTACCATTCGATTCTCCAGCTCGAGCCACACAGGATTCATAGGTGACAATAGATCTAACTCGTCTTGGTTGCTGAGCTACGGCAAAAACAAAAGTGGCCGGTAGTATACTTTAATCAAGTATAACGGAGACCGCCGCGTGGTCGAATAGTATACTCAGTTCAAGTATAAATCCAAGGACGCAGGCTGATATATCTGTGCACCACGCATTAATCTGTGGACCACGCGGTCCAGGAAGCCGCCGCCATACAAACTAGCCGTGCTAATTTGCATACTTAGATCAAGACACATGCACACCTTCACAGCCAGCCTACATTCAAGTTAAATATACAAAGTCCAAGGCAAATACGCTCCGACACCTTCACAGACAGCCATGCAGATAGCTCTAGTGTCCATATTCACGAAGAAGCTTCCAGGTGACCCCTACAGACACGCCACCTAGCATAAAAAGGCGCACGCATGCGCTGACACGTCGACACCTTCACAGCCAGCAGTGCACATAGCTCTAGTGTCCATATTCGCCAAGAACCTTCCAGGCACCTCATACACACACGCCACCTAGCATAAAAAGGCGCACACATGCACGGACAGCCATACACGCTTAGTGTTCCATTTTCACCGCCTTCCCCGAGGAACCCTTCCTCGTGCTCTTCCCCCATCTTCACCCGTCACCTTCCTCCATATCCACGCGCGCTTCCTCGTCACCTTCTCCATACTTACCTGCATATTCGCGCATGTTCGCGCGCTTCCTGCATCACTAACGACACTAGTTATCTACTGCGGGCACCTCGACACCTTGGTTTCCCATGCAAGTCTGCGCCTCCTCAAGCCGCGCCTAATATAAATCCGATACAAACCGTCGCATTTTAGGCTCGAAAAGTAATAGCACGGGCACTTGCGAATTTCTTGCGAACTCCGCCAAAACCCATACTCTCTTCAAGTCTAAACGCAAGCGTTTTGGCTCGGCCTATAACAGGCAAAGGCTCAAAGACTCCCGTCTATTATAAAATCAATACAAAACGTCGCATTTAGGCTCGGAAATTAATAGCAGCGGCACTTGGCGAATTTCTGGCGAAACTCACACAGCGCCATACTATATCCAAGCTTAAACGCAACCGTTTTGGCTCGACTTTTAAACAGACAAGACTCCGCCTATTATAAAATCAATACAAAACTTCGCATTTTTGGCTCGGAAAACAATAGCAGCAGCACTTAGCGAATTCCTTGCGAAACGCGCCAAACACCATACCATATCCAAGCTTAAACGCAACCGTTTTGGCTCGACTTTTAAACAGACAAGACTCCGCCTATTATAAAATCAATACAAAACTTCGCATTTTTGGCTCGGAAAACAATAGCAGCAGCACTTAGCGAATTCCTTGCGAAACGCGCCAAACACCATACCATATCCAAGCTTAAACGCAACCGTTTTGGCTCGACTTTAAACAGGCAAAAGACTTTACAAAAAAAACAAGACTAACCGAGGCAATACCCGCTAACTAGTCGAAACCGATTAGCACCTTCACTATACCTAGCGAAAGCAAGGAGCTTTGTCTGCAGTTTATTTCACTGCGGTTGTTTT
>JAAVTJ010000283.1:12500-22500 GCA_011947355.1 Phytophthora boehmeriae | reverse complement strand
AAAAGCACAAAAGGTGCCCAACCCTAACTTTGAAACCCCGGAACAAACCAGAGAGTACTGGATCCCGTATAAACCTGGGACGCGGTTCTCCTTGCCTAGAGTTGATACCGGTAGACGAAAGAGCGTCAACCCAATATTGACCGGTTATGACTTAGACTCGCCGAAAAGCCAGGCGCACGTTCGATAAATCCGCGCCAAAATTTCCCGGACAGGCAATTGCGGGAATCGAAAGGTATACGCTGGTCTGAACTTTACCTAGGATGCCGGCTCCGGTCGCTACTCGCCAATTCAAAGATTGCCAATCGCACGATGGCGAAAATCCTGATTTGCCAATTAAGCCACCAACTGGAAAGGTCAATTTGGGGAGTTGAACGAAACTTTGGTCCGGAATACGTATCCTACTGACAAGTTACCCATTTGCTCCGATCACACGAAAGCGCAGGCGGTTTTGATTACATTCCATTGCAACGAAATTCAATTTTTGGAGGGACGAATTTGATGTCCCTCGGCATGACGAGCAGAGGCAACCCATGACGCTTCCCACCTCTAAATGCCCGTGGTGATTAAAAGGCAAAAAATGAACATAACGGATTAAAAAACCTTTTATTGGTTTTTCCAAAACTTTTCTCAATAATTTTGCGTTCCAAGAAACCCGACCAAGTCGAGTGAGTTGTGCGACGCGTGCACATTTTTCAAAAGGATTGATTCCAAGTTTATGTTTTTATCCCACAAAACCGACCCAAACTTCTCAGTGGAAAGAGCGAATGGTTGGGACTTATCTTTCTGGACAACACCCTTGACTTGTGGGTTTTCGGCCGTTTCAGGACAACAGGAAAGCGCGTAGGAACTGGTCGTGCTGACAACAGCACTACTATGGGGCCGTCAAAGTTCGGAAAAGTCGCCCAAAGGGTCCGGATTCTTGTTCGGCATGCTGAGGAGGCCCCGAGACTCGCTCATTGTGGTAGAAGGTCCTGGGGGCTCCGGGACAGCCTCGCCAAGTTTTCGCGGATCGGCGGCAAAACTCGCGAAAATCGTCGATCCGAAAATTCAAATGGAAATAACTTTTGATCAAGACCGGGCGCCGAATTTGATCGACTGCGAAATTCCGCTCTAGATGTCAATAGACTGCAGGAGAAACGGGTATCAGATTTAATGAATTAAAACGCGTTTTTCGACTTCGACGAGCGTCGAAAATCGATATTATGAAAATTCGACCCGTCGAAGTCGATGATCGAAACTGAAATCCCTAGCAACTCGGGCTGTCCTAGACGTGTTTTCACCCGTAGATTCACGTGGTGGCCTCAGATTTTGTCTAACTCCACGTCCGGAGCCTAGACGGGGCAATAATCGATTTTTCAAACTTTTTTGCCCAAAACGTGTTTTTGGACGTTTTCGACATGATCCGTTGATTTCTCGCCTTCTCCCGATAGCGGAGCGTGTTCAGCGCCAAATTTTACGTCTAGGACACTAAGAGCGCAGATCTCAACATTTTCCGTATAGGCGATCTCGCCCCCTACGCGAAAAAGGCTTTATCTTGGTTTCACTATATCTAATTTGCCGCCGACGGTTTTCGGCCTCTGACTCAAACGAGTTTATATGAAGCAAAAACGTTTCCTCGCCAAGGCCCAACGGATAAGGGGGCTATGGACGTCGCCTTTGCTCCAGGCGCCAACTTGAAATGCGGCGGCAAAATAAAATTTTGGGCGATATCTCAGCAACTAGAAGGAGTTGACTCGAGACTTTGTTTCATCGTAAAGAGCGTGAAATTGCGGTCTAGAATCACTAACGTCACGGGTTCAGAAAAAGTCCATTGACCGACTTCGGTGGCAAAATATGAAATGGCCACTTTTTAATTTGCCGATTTGACCACGTTCCCTTGCTCCGATTTGGAATACGATTGCACCATCGTGTTCAGCGGCAAAAACTACGTCTAGGAGGACATGTTAGCACAGTTCAAATCATTGGGATCACATACTTAATACAAGATAACATGTAAATCGGAAACTTGGACGGGTTATGCAACATTGACACTCGACACGATGGTACCATTCGATTCTCCAGCTCGAGCCACACAGGATTCATAGGTGACAATAGATCTAACTCGTCTTGGTTGCTGAGCTACGGCAAAACAAAAGTGGCCGGTAGTATACTTTAATCAAGTATAACGGAGACCGCCGCGTGGTCGAATAGTATACTCAGTTCAAGTATAAATCCAAGGACGCAGGCTGATATATCTGTGCACCACGCATTAATCTGTGGACCACGCGGTCCAGGAAGCCGCCGCCATACAAACTAGCCGTGCTAATTTGCATACTTAGATCAAGACACATGCACACCTTCACAGCCAGCCTACATTCAAGTTAAATATACAAAGTCCAAGGCAAATACGCTCCGACACCTTCACAGACAGCCATGCAGATAGCTCTAGTGTCCATATTCACGAAGAAGCTTCCAGGTGACCCCTACAGACACGCCACCTAGCAAAAAGGCGCACGCATGCGCTGACACGTCGACACCTTCACAGCCAGCAGTGCACATAGCTCTAGTGTCCATATTCGCCAAGAACCTTCCAGGCACCTCATACACACACGCCACCTAGCATAAAAAGGCGCACACATGCACGGACAGCCATACACGCTTAGTGTTCCATTTTCACCGCCTTCCCTGAGGAACCCTTCCTCGTGCTCCCCCATCTTCACCCGTTTCCTCCATATCCACGCGCGCTTCCTCGTCACCTTCTCCATACTTACCTGCATATTCGCGCATGTTCGCGCGCTTCCTGCATCACTAACGACACTAGTTATCTACTGCGGGCACCTCGACACCTTGGTTTCCCATTCTCGCCTCCTCAAGCCGCGTAATATAAATCCGATACAAACCGTCGCATTTTAGGCTCGAAAAGTAAAGCACGGGCACTTGCGAATTTCTTGCGAACTCCGCCAAGCCCATACTCTCTTCAAGCTAAACGCAAGCGTTTTGGCTCGGCCTATAACAGGCAAAGGCTCAAAGATCTCCGTCTATTATAAAATCAATACATTGCATTTTGCTCAATAATAGCAGCGGCACTGGGCGAACATTGAAACTCACCAGCGCCATACTATATCCAAGCTTAAACGCAACCGTTTTGGCTCGACTTTTGACAAACGAAAAATCAATACAAAACTTCGCGTTTTTGGCTAACAATAGGCAACTAGCGAATTCCTTGCGAAAGCGCCAAACACCATTCATATGCAGCTTAAACGCAACCGTTTTGACTCTGTCATACCGAAAATGGTGGAGCGATGTCAACTCTGGAAATATCGTGGGAGAACAATCCGCGGTCGAGCAGTAATACTACGAACAATTGTATTACCACTTTTTGGTATACGGCAGCAGTGACACCTGTCCCGGATAAAATCGTCGATCAAGTGAGGAATTTATGCAAGTCTTTCTTATTCAAGAAGCCAATTGATGAAAATGAATCAGCCACTGGATATTTTGCGGAGGAGTGGTTATATTGGCCATCGACCAAAGGTGGACTGGGACTCCCGAGACTGCTGCTTTCAGTAACGCTCTCCGATTATGCACATTGCGAGATTCGATAGTATCTGCTGGATCTAGTCTGGAAATTCCTCGGTGGTTTCAGCCTGCGGCTTCAATATTCACAGAATGCCTACATGGGAGCGGGACGGCTTTTGACATGTTATATGTTCAAATCCCGCGTACTACACCCGCGCCAGCAAGGTGGGCACCAATTAGCACATTCTGGTTCTCGACGCTACAGGCCTGGAGAAAGCTACGTGAAAAGAACTAAACAAGGAGATATTACTACGGCATAGATTTGAAATGCCAATATGGTTGAATTTTCTCTTCACAGTCCAAGCCAAGCGCAAACCACTGGAAGGCTCGTCAAACTTGGCTGAACACTTTCGAGCTCTAGGATATATTCGACTCCGAGATTTCTTCGTGAAACATGGGCAAAACATCTCGAAGTCGTTGTGCATCAGTATCTTGGAGGACATCGAATTCGGTTGCCCAAGACTCAGGACTTTGGCTGCATCACATTTTTTAAAGCAGTTAAGAAGCTGGGAACTAATTCCGCGCACAACGTATTGCGGACCGTATGTCCCAGTGGAAGTCACATCAGCTTGTCACTCATGGTCCTTCAAAGGGATGCTAATCTCACGCATGAGAAACCGAGATTTCTACAAACTTCTGCACAAACTGCCCACAATCCCAACTCTGCCTCATACTGCGCTTGATTTAGCGATGGAACCGGACTGGGACAAAATATGGAGAACTGAACTCAATATGGACAAAATGCTACTCCCGATTCTAGGAGACCTCAAATTTCGCATGCAACACAATGGCCTTAACGTTCGCAGGAAACATCAATACCACACAGACGATACAAACTGCCCACACGGATGTTCAGCAACAGAGACCATCAAACATCTCTTTTGGGACTGTCCTGTCGCGAAAGTTGTTTGGCGCAGAATACTGGATTGCATCTCCCAGTTCGTACAAGATGAGATAGCGTGGGAAAGCGTGGTGTACCTTCTCAATCTTAATTTCAAACGACACAGCATCGAGCGATATGGTCATAGAAACCTGACCATAATGTTCAACGTTATCAGGTCTTCGATCCTGTATCCTACTTGGATACATCGGAACCACAAAATATTCAACAATGTACAGACGTCCGCGATATATGTCGGTTGCAGAGCGCTCGCTTACACGAAGCTTCATTTGCGGCGCATCGAAACGACGACAATGTGCCCTAAGTTGACTGGACTAGTTACAGCAGTACTAACCTCGGTAGACAACATTAGCACAAACAGCTTTGGAAATTTGACGACGCCCCCGGACATCAAAACTGATGTGACGTTCGCTTTCTCGGGCTGGTTCTCTCTCTACGACGTGTGAAAGTGTGTGGCAAATCCGCGTTTTGAGAAAACGTATATCCACATTGAAAGATTTACTAGTCTGATGGAAAAAGCAATTTGAAATGAATTGATGGAATTAGTGGACCTGACCTACTGATGAATTGGATTCTACTACCTACGACCTACGACCTACAACGCTACTTTCTCCTACTGCTGTCCACTATCTGCAAGCATAATTCTACCCGCCAAACTCGTACTCTTGATCTTCTTCGTCCGACTCGTCTTCGCCGAAATAATAGCCCTGTGCGGGCATTTTACCTCGGGTACGTGAGGTAACGATATCTTCAGCATCTGGATCACGACGATTCTTGTCACGGCAACGGAGAGCTCCACATTCGCACAGAAAATTCTTGTGCGGACCATAGTCAGCAGTAATCTCCTCTCCTGCTCGATGGTTCGACTGGCAATGATGGCAATCTCTGGACCGTCAACACCAGCCAATTCTTCAATGCGAGAATTACTCTCACAACTGTGGTTTATAAATCGCCCTAAACTGCCGACTTGATCGGCATCCAAGAAGACTTTTACCCCTCTGGTCCTTCATCTTCAATTCCACGGTATATCTCTTCACTGGATCTCGAATTTGGAATTTCCCGTAATAAGGACAAACGACACGTCCTGCTTGGATCCTGCGTTTCGTAAAAGTTGAATTTGATGGTTAAACACTCGTAGCGCCAATCCCCGATGATTATTCGGCCGACGTCCACAATCCGTCGACGCTCGACTGCAAGTCTCCTTCACACACACGATACCCTCAAGAGCGTTCCGGCAATTACCTGAAGAACACCAATCCGAGCATCTGCAAACTCCTTCAACTGGATCGACCTTGAACTGAATAGATTTCGGAATTTGATTTTGGAGCATGACTTTCACGTCATCTGGCCACTCCACTTCGGTGTTATCGTCTAACGTGCGAAGCTCGGCAGCGGTTCTTGCTTTGACAACAGGGTTTCTCGATCCCGCTAAAGTGGGAGGCAGACGGCCACCTGGATTTTCGACACGGCTTCCACTCTGACGAGCCAAACGCAATTTAGTATATCGCTTCTTCCTAGATTTCGGTGGTTGATATTCCATCAAGCGAGCCTTCTTCGCGTGGCCCCTTCTCTGGATTTCCTTCTCGGTGGGAAGAAGCTCAATGTTTTCGGGATCTTCCTCCCATGACTCCTTCTTTTTCGGGTTTTACTTTTCGGCTCGCGTGTTTCACTCATAGTGCTGGCTGGATACTTGCGTGCAATACGCAAGGGCTTGTTGTTCTCGTAATACTTGGCAACTCGCCTCCAGTTTCACAGAACCTTATATTTAGGATTTAGAAATATTTCTATCAGTATTTCTATTTTTTCATTTCTAAACAGTATAATGAAATGTTTTAAACCAGACTTGCCCTCCAATTGATCCTCGTTAAGGGATTTAAATTGTTCTCATTCCAATTGCCCGACTCGAAGAGCCAGAGCATTGTTATTTATTGTCACTACCTCCCTGTGTCAGGATTGGGTAATTTACGCGCCTGCTGCCTTCCTTGGATGTGGTAGCCGTTTCTAAGGCTCCCTCTCCGGAATCAAACCCTAATTCCCCGTTACCCGTTAATGCCATGGTAGGCCCATATCCTACCATCCAAAGCTGATAGGGCAGAAACTCAATCGATTTATCGCGCAAAAGCGCGATCCGCACAGTTATTATGACTCAACACAATACCAGCCCGAAGACTGCATTGGTTTCAATCTAATAAATGCTACCCGCCCGACAAGCAGTTGGGTATTCATGCATGTATTAGCTCTAGAATTACTACGGGTATCCAAGTAGTAAGGTACTATCGAGTAGACTATAACTGATATAATGAGCCATTCGCAGTTTCACAGTACAAAAGTGTTTATACTTAGACATGCATGGCTTAATCTTTGAGACAAGCGTATGACTACTGGCAGGATCAACCAGGTTAATATCCTCCATAAATAAGAACGAAAAGCCGCCCTCAACCTTACAAAACACCCAAAGCGCACACGCAACACGAATGATAACCAACCCCGCAGCACATGCCGAAACACACGCCGCAAGTATGTCAACCCACCGAGGCAGGGACAGGTTCAAAGACCACTCGCATACGCACCCCAAGTTATCCACAAAGTCAAGAATTACTTCACATCCATCTTCACAGAAAGATATAAAATAAAACCACTCACACTAAGCAGCACGCACCGAAGCACACGCCGCAAAGCGATCGATCAAAAGAACCAACGCCACCACGCTTTGAGTTGTAGTCCTCTCCGCACGCCAACATTGGCCCCACGTCAAAATCGGTCTACCCGAAAATGAATTAATTCCACCGGCAAAACCCAGCACAAAACACACCGTAAAGGACACCACCTGCCGCACCGCAGTCCGAAAACCGCAGCACAAACAAGCATTCCCAAACAGCGCACATTCGCACCGGCACCGACAGAGCGATGTTGTAGCATCTCGCACACACGGCAACGCCAAGCGCTTCGAAAAACACGCGCACGGTAAACTACTCCGCATTGCACATGCCCTCACCCACAAACTCAGCACTACACCGGCGCAAAACACCCAGCGCAACGCAAAAATGTATCAAAACTATATTTACATACTAAAAAGCATACAAACACAATCTCAACAACACTGCGCATGCACGCCACGTCGGAATCTCCAACACAGCACGCACACTTAAAAATGTCCTTCGAATGCTTTTAGAAACGACCGAAATCGCCCCTGCAAAAGCACGCAAAAAACCACTAATTGCCTGAACAATCATTCATAAGGTAGAAAAAACATCACAGAAAACCAAAGCTTTCGCTACGCAAAAACTTTTTTTTCCATGACGACTTCACCACCCTACATATATAGGGAAAACTGCTTTCATTGGTCCCCAGATGCCTCGGAAAGTCACGCCTATACAATTTCCAAGATAAACTTTCAACTTAATGGATATGCCACCCTACAGAGAGCATATATGTTTGGGGGCAGATGTTTAGTACTTAAGCAAATAGGTACAATTATTTAGTCACACCTATAATAATTACATATATACCTATACTATGTATTTTAAATTACCCAAATATAGGTTTTACTATTTTAAAATGACCAAAATAGCACAAAAGGTGCCCAAAATCCGCCAACTTTGAAAAATCGGCCAGCAAAATAGAGAGTACTTGATCCCGTATAAACCTGGGACGTCATGTACCATGTGTAGAGGTATACCCCAGACTAAATTAGCACGCCCAATTCCCAATATTGACTGATTTAATCGACTTAGAGTGCCCAAAATGGCCAGTTTTAGTCGTTTTTGTTTCCGCGGTTGCTCTTCCCACAGGCAAGTTGAGTGAAAACGTTGTATGGACGAAAGATGCGTCTGAACGTGTTCTTTGCGATGGCACCGGTTTTTGGTACTAACTCGCCGAATTGACAAAGAGAGGCGCACCAATCGATATGATTGGCCAAAATACAACCCTAGGATTTGCCAAATTACCGAGGCACCACTCGAAAGGTCGTATTCTGGGGACCTTAACTTTACCATAAAATTCCGGAATACGTATCCTATTGACAGAGTTACGGCCATTTAAAGTTGCTCCGAAAACACGAAAGCGCAAAATGGCGGTTTTGGGCAGTTTTGGGCCAATTTTCAAAATGGCATAACTCGGTCAATTTTTGGAGTTGAGCCCCGAAACTTTTGTGCATCTGTAGGACGATAGGGCGCGTCTTTTATCTTTTTTTTCCCGATTGTGATTCAGAGTCGAAATGCGTGTGGGCGGAGAAAAAGGCGAAAAACATTTTGATTGGTCCGTGGTTTTAATTTTTTTCGTAGGGAACGAATTTGAGCTAGGTCCCAAATCGGGCGTCAAAATGACGAGCAGAGGTGCCCGCATGCCCACCCGAAGTCAGAACCTAAAATATGTTTTTAGTTTTTTCAAACGGGCAAAAATGTATGAAAAACTAAAATAACTTTTTAATTTAGTCTTTTATCCCCGAGACTTTTTTGAATCGCTTAGTTTGGTCAAGCCCGTTCAGAATCCGTTTTCTCCGGTCGAATCCGACCACTGTAAGTTGACTTGTGGGTTTTTGCGGCCGTTTCAGGACAGGACAGGAAAGCGCGTAGGAACTCGGGTCGCCATGCTGACAACAGCACTTACTATGGGGCCGATTTTCAAAGTTCGGAAAAGTCGCCCAAAGGGTCCGGATTCTTGTTCGGCATGCTGAGGAGGCCCCGAGACTCGCTCGATAGGTGGTAGAAGGTCCTGGGGGCTCCGGGAGCCTCGCCAAGTTTTCGCGGATCGGCGGCAAAACTCGCGAAAATCGTCGAAAATCCGAAAATTCAAATGGCCATAACTTTTGATCTAGACCGAATTGGGCGCCGAATTTGGTCTCATCGTAAAGAGCGCAAAATTCCGCTCTAGATGCAATAAAGTCTGCAGGACAGAAACGGGCCATATCAGATTTAATGAATTAAAACCGCGTTTTTGGCGACTTCGACGAGCGTCGAAAAGGTCATAAATGAAAATTCGACCGCGTCGAAGTCGATGATCGAAACTGAAATCCCTAGCAACTCGGGCTGTCCTAGACGTGTTTTCACCCGTAGATTCACGTGGTGGCCTCAGATTTTGTCTAACTCCACGTCCGGAGCCTAGACGGGGCAATAATCGATTTTTCAAACTTTTTTGCCCAAAAACGTGTTTTTGGACGTTTTCGACATGATCCGTTGATTTCTCGCCTTCTCCCGATAGCGGAGCGTGTTCAGCGCCAAATTTTACGTCTAGGACACTAAGAGCGCAGATCTCAACATTTCTCCGTATAGGCGATCTCGCCCCCTACGCGAAAAAGGCTTTATCTTGGTTTCACTATGGATTACTCTCTAATTTGCCGCCGACGGTTTTCGGCCTCTGTAGGCCAAACGAGCCCGACGATGCCCCCTCCACCGCCCAAAAAGTTTGCTCGTACCAAGGCCCAACTTTTTGGGCGGTAGAGGGGGCACTGTCGGGCGTCTTTGCTCCAGGCGCCAACTTGTAAATGCGGCGGCAAAATAAACCCACGTTTTGGGCGATATCTCAGCAACTAGAAGGAGTTGA
>JAAVTJ010000283.1:5000-7500 GCA_011947355.1 Phytophthora boehmeriae | reverse complement strand
CACCGCACACATAGCAAGCTATCCGCACAGCGCGCACACAGAGAGTTCCACACACTCAAAAGCACGTTGTAGGCACCTCAGTCCCAACCGCGACGACTCGTCCACCAAGATATAACAGACAAACGCAAGCGTAAGCCCTACCTCGGCAGCCATTTCCCGCAGCATACGAACTGACCTTGACGTCCCACCGCAGCACAGGCACCAGCAAACACACGCACAGCACGCACCCAGCGCAGCCAAAAAGCCACTGCAAAAGCACACGCACGCACACACTCGCCAATGAAATATGCCGCAGATTATAGACACTGGAAACGATTCGGTTCCCTTTCAGCAGTTTCAGGTACTCTTTAACTCTCTTTTCAAAGTTCTTTTCATCTTTCCTCACGGTACTTGTTCGCTATCGGTCTCGCACCAATATTTAGCTTTAGATGGAATTTACCACCTACTTTGCGCTGCATTCCCAAACAACGCGACTCAAAGAAAACGGGTCGTACGCACAAGCCACTCAGGTATGAACGGGAGTATCACCTCCATGCTGTCCTCTTCCAAGGAACTTACCCCAAGCGCTCGCGCTGACCACGCTTCTATAGACTACAATTCGCCACGCAAAACTTGCGCAGAGATTTTAAGCTTGAGCTCTTCCCGCTTCACTCGCCGTTACTAGGGAATCCTTGTTAGTTTCTTTTCCTCCGCTTATTAATATGCTTAAGTTCAGCGGGTAGTCTTGCCTGATATCAGGTCCAATTGAGATGCACACAATACCCGAAGGCAAAGCGCACACTAAATTTTCCCAAAATATTTTCGTCCACTCGGCAGCCGCATTCGTCCGAAAACAAACACTTCGCCACTCTACTTCGCCACACAAAACGAGCGTTCAAAGGCCAAGCCACGCACAGCTACGGTACACCGACTCCGCAAACGCCAAAGCCTGGAAAAGAACCCAATAAGCAGATTGTTCGGCCGAAACCAACACTACCGCGAATCGAACCCTCTCCAAAACGCCTCAGCACGAAATCAGTCGCCGACATGCCGTGATGGCAGCCTCCACAACATACATTCTGCACAGCTTTTCGAGCAAAGAGAAGAACAGTATCTACATTTCAAAGGACTCGCCGCCGCAGTCCGAAGACCGCTACAGCAAGACACTTCACGTCTGGCATTCCCATCCACCGACTACACGGAAGGAAGGAAGCCAAGGTTGATGTACGGACACTGATACAGGCATACCCCAGGCATAACCCGGAAGTGCAATATGCGTTCAAAATTTCGATGACTCACTGAATCCTGCAATTCGCATTACGTATCGCAGTTCGCAGCGTTCTTCATCGATGTGCGAGCCTAGACATCCACTGCTGAAAGTTGCTATCTAGTTAAAAGCAGAGACTTTCGTCCCCACAGTATAATCAGTATTTAGGTAATGGGTTTAAAAAGAAAACTCGCAACTCAGACCTTGCAGCCCAAATCACTCGTTTTGATAGGTCTCAACCCACCAGCAGCCCGAAAGCCGCCGACGAGGAGTCCCCAACTAAAAGGTTGAACGGTTCACGTGGAAAGTTTTTAGGTGTGGTAATGATCCTTCCGCAGGTTCGCCTCCGGAAACCTGTGTTACGACTATCACCTTCCTCTCGGTTCAGGTTTAACCTGATTCCCCTTTCGATCGCATGAAGCAAACAAAACGCAAGGACGAACCCCAGCCTCAAACAGCCCAGCTTTCAAACGGAATTTTCCTATCTCTTAGATCGACTCACCCGTGTCCAATTACTGATCACACGGAACCTTTCTCCACTTCAGTCTTCAAAGTTCGCATTTGAATATTTGCTACTACCACCAAGATCTGCACTAAAGGCCGTTTCACTCAGGCTCACGCCACGAGCGTCTTCACGACCTTCACGCCCTCCTACTCATTAACGCGTACACATCAAATGCCATCGCGTTAACGGCAAAACCTACCAAACCCGCTTTAGCGCCATCCATTTTCAGGGCTAGTTCGTTCGGCAGGTGAGTTGTTACACACTCCTTAGCGGATTCCGACGGCCATGGCCACCGTCCTGCTGTCAAAATGAACCAACACCTTTTATGGTATCTGGTGAGCGGGATTTTGGCACTTTAACTTTGCGTTCGGTTCATCCCGCATCGCCAGACGAGCTTACCCCCGTATGGCCCACTAGCAACTTGATATTCACATCCGCCAGTTCAATTAAGAAACCGGCAGGTCTTACAGATTTAAAGTTTGAGAATAGGTCGAGGGTTTCTTCCCGAATCCTCTAATCATTCGCTTTACCTCATAAAACTATCGTAAATAAGTTGCTGCTATCCTGAGGGAAATTTCGGAGGGAACCAGCTACTAGATGGTTCGATTAGTCTTTCCCCTATACCCAAGTTTGACGATCGATTTGCACGTCAGAATCGCACGAGCTTCCACCAGAGTTTCCTGGCTTCACCCTACCAGGCATAGTTCACCATCTTTCGGGTACCAACATATGTGCTCAAACTCAAATCT
>JAAVTJ010000282.1:157500-161308 GCA_011947355.1 Phytophthora boehmeriae | reverse complement strand
AGGGCTTGTTGTTCTCGTAATACTTGGCACCTCCAGTTTCACAGAACCTTATATTTGTGGATTTAGAAATATTTCTATCGTATTTATTTCTTTTCATTTCTAAACAGTATAATGAAATGTTTTAAACCAGACTTGCCCTCCAATTGATCCTCGTTAAGGATTTAAATTGTTCTCATTCCAATTGCCCGACTCGAAGAGCCAGAGCATTGTTATTTATTGTCACTACCTCCTGTGTCAGGATTGGGTAATTTACGCGCCTGCTGCCTTCCTTGGATGTGGTAGCCGTTTCTAAGGCTCCCTCTCCGGAATCAAACCCTAATTCCCTGTTACCCGTTAATGCCATGGTAGGCCCATATCCTACCATCCAAAGCTGATAGGGCAGAAACTCAATCGATTTATCGCAAAAGCGCGATCCGCACAGTTATTATGACTCAACACAATACCAGCCCGAAGACTGCATTGGTTTCAATCTAATAAATGCTACCCGCCCGACAAGCAGTTGGGTATTCATGCATGTATTAGCTCTAGAATTACTACGGGTATCCAAGTAGTAAGGTACTATCGAGTAGACTATAACTGATATAATGAGCCATTCGCAGTTTCACAGTACAAAAGTGTTTATACTTAGACATGCATGGCTTAATCTTTGAGACAAGCGTATGACTACTGGCAGGATCAACCAGGTTAATATCCTCCATAAATAAGAACGAAAAGCCGCCCTCAACCTTACAAAACACCCAAAGCGCACACGCAACACGAATGATAACCAACCCCGCAGCACATGCCGAAACACACGCCGCAAGTATGTCAACCCACCGAGGCAGGGACAGGTTCAAAGACCACTCGCATACGCACCCCAAGTTATCCACAAAGTCAAGAATTACTTCACATCCATCTTCACAGAAAGATATAAAATAAAACCACTCACACTAAGCAGCACGCACCGAAGCACACGCCGCAAAGCGATCGATCAAAAGAACCAACGCCAGCACGCTTTGAGTTGTAGTCCTCTCCGCACGCCAACATTGGCCCCACGTCAAAATCGGTCTACCCGAAAATGAATTAATTCCACCGGCAAAACCCAGCACAAAACACACCGTAAAGGACACCACCTGCCGCACCGCAGTCCGAAAACCGCAGCACAAACAAGCATTCCCAAACAGCGCACATTCGCACCGGCACCGACAGAGCGATGTTGTAGCATCTCGCACACACGGCAACGCCAAGCGCTTCGGAAAAAACACGCACGGTAAACTACTCCGCATTGCACATGCCCTCACCCACAAACTCAGCACTACACCGGCGCAAAACACCCAGCGCAACGCAAAATGTATCAAAACTATATTTACATACTAAAAAGCATACAAACACAATCTCAACAACACTGCGCATGCACGCGCCGCGTCGGAATCTCCAACACAGCACGCACACTTAAAAATGTCCTTCGAATGCTTTTAGAAACGACCGAAATCGCCCCTGCAAAAGCACGCAAAACCCACGAATTGCCTGAACAATCATTCATAAGGTAGAAAAAAACATCACAGAAAACCAAAGCTTTCGCTACGCAAAAACTTTTTTTTCCATGACGACTTCACCACCCTACATATATAGGGAAAACTGCTTTCATTGGTCCCCAGATGCCTCGGAAAGTCACGCCTATACAATTTCCAAGATAAACTTTCAACTTAATGGATATGCCACCCTACAGAGAGCATATATGTTTGGGGCAGATGTTTAGTACTTAAGCAAATAGGTACAATTATTTAGTCACACCTATAATAATTACATATATACCTATACTATGTATTTTAAATTACCCAAATATAGGTTTTACTATTTTAAAATGACCAAAATAGCACAAAAGGTGCCCAAAATCCGCCAACTTTGAAAAATCGGCCAGCAAATAGAGAGTACTTGATCCCGTATAAACCTGGGACGTCATGTACCATGTGTAGAGGTATACCCCAGACTAAATTAGCACGCCCAATTCCCAATATTGACTGATTTAATCGACTTAGAGTGCCCAAAATGGCCAGTTTTAGTCGTTTTTTGTTTCCGCGGTTGCTCTTCCCACAGGCAAGTTGAGTGAAAACGTTGTATGGACGAAAGATGCGTCTGAACGTGTTCTTTGCGATGGCACCGGTTTTTGGTGCTAACTCGCCGAATTGACAAAGAGAGGCGCACCAATCGATATGATTGGCCAAAATGCAACCCTAGGATTTGCCAAATTACCGAGGCACCACTGAAAGGTCGTATTCTGGGGACCTTAACTTTACCATAAAATTCCGGAATACGTATACTATTGACAGAGTTACGGCCATTTAAAGTTGCTCCGAAAACACAGCAAAATGGCGGTTTTGGGCAGTTTTGGGCCAATTTTCAAAATGGCATAACTCGGTCAATTTTTGGAGTTGAGCCCCGAAACTTTTTGTGCATCTGTAGGACGATAGGGCGCGTCTTTTATCTCTTTTTTCCCGATTGTGATTCAGAGTCGAAATGCGTGGGCGGAGAAAAAGGCGAAAACATTTTGATTGGTCCGTGGTTTTAATTTTTTCGTAGGGAACGAATTTGAGCTAGGTCCCAAATCGGGCGTCAAAATGACGAGCAGAGGTGCCCGCATGCCCACCCGAAGTCAGAACCTAAAATATGTTTTTAGTTTTTTCAAACGGGCCAAAAATGTATGAAAACTAAAATAACTTTTAATTTAGTCTTTTATCCCCGAGACTTTTTTGAATCGCTTAGTTTGGTCAAGCCCGTTCAGAATCCGTTTTCTCCGGTCGAATCCGACCACTGTAAGTTGACTTGTGGGTTTTTGCGGCCGTTTCAGGACAGGACAGGAAAGCGAACTCGGGTCGCCATGCTGACAACAGCACTTACTATGGGGCCGATTTTCAAAGTTCGGAAAAGTCGCCCAAAGGGTCCGGATTCTTGTTCGGCATGCTGAGGAGGCCCCGAGACTCGCTCGATAGGTGGTAGAAGGTCCTGGGGCTCCGGGAGGGCCTCGCCAAGTTTTCGCGGATCGGCGGCAAAACTCGCGAAAATCGTCGAAAATCCGAAAATTCAAATGGCCATAACTTTTGATCTAGACCGAATTGGGCGCCGAATTTGGTCTCATCGTAAAGAGCGCAAATTCCGCTCTAGATGCAATAAAGTCTGCAGGACAGAAACGGGCCATATCAGATTTAATGAATTAAAACCGCGTTTTGGCGACTTCGACGAGCGTCGAAAAGGTCATAAATGAAAATTCGACCGCGTCGAAGTCGATGATCGAAACTGAAATCCCTAGCAACTCGGGCTGTCCTAGACGTGTTTTCACCCGTAGATTCACGTGGTGGCCTCAGATTTTGTCTAACTCCACGTCCGGAGCCTAGACGGGGCAATAATCGATTTTTCAAACTTTTTTGCCCAAAAACGTGTTTTTGGACGTTTTCGACATGATCCGTTGATTTCTCGCCTTCTCCCGATAGCGGAGCGTGTTCAGCGCCAAATTTTACGTCTAGGACACTAAGAGCGCAGATCTCAACATTTCTGTATAGGCGATCTCGCCCCCTACGCGAAAAAGGCTTTATCTTGGTTTCACTATGGATTACTCTCTAATTTGCCGCCGATTTTCGGCCTCTGTAGAACGAGCCCGACGATGCCCCCTCCACCGCCCAAAAAGTTTGCTCGTACCAAGGCCCAACTTTTGGGCGGTAGAGGGGGCACTGTCGGGCTCGTCTTTGCTCCAGGCGCCAACTTGTAAATGCGGCGGCAAAATAAACCCACGTTTTGGGCGATATCTCAGCAACTAGAAGGAGTTGACTCGGAG
>JAAVTJ010000282.1:0-150000 GCA_011947355.1 Phytophthora boehmeriae | reverse complement strand
GCTGAAATATGAATACCTCCAACTGTCCCTATTAATCATTACCCTGGTGTGCAAACCAACAAAATAGACCACCAAGGCCGTATCTTATTATTCCATGCTAATGTATTCAAATGAGCAAACGCCTGCTTTAAACACTCTAATTTTTCACAGTAAACGATGCAAGCCCGCAAAACCACCAACTTAATGGCAGAAAAGCGACCTCACAAAAATGCCTCGAACATCCATAAGTACGCACTCCCAGAGGGAGCGGACCGGACATCCAAAACAGAAATCCAACTACGAGCTTTTTAACTGCAACAACTTTAATATACGCTATTGGAGCTGGAATTACCGCGGCTGCTGGCACCAGACTTGCCCTCCAAGGTATCCACCCCATCCAGCCTGCGGACCTCCCGAGCCACCATGCGATCAATTTCGCACAGCTCATCAACGGGATCATCTTCTTCCTCCTGCTCGTCCAGGTGCGAATGATCCTCGGCCAGGCGCTTTCGGGTCAGACGAACAACGCGAAGATCTTCTTCCGACTGGATGGCAATCCGAGCGCTCGCGACACTAGCGGCAATCCGCTTGGGGCGGCCAGCAGCGGTTACCGGACCGGGAGTTTCCACATCCTGCCGACTGGTTCTAGACGAACTCCGCTCTGCAATGCGTTCACCCAGGCTGGTCCCATCATTGTCTTCATCTCCATGCGTCTCAGGGACATCTTCGTCCGGCGGTGTATCCTTCTCCTCGATGTCCATCGGTTCGCCGGCGTAGTCGTCACCTTCTTCGTCGTCATCCTCGACTCCTCCCATGCCGCTTGCACCGCCAACAAGCAGCTCCCCAAGGAGGCCGCTGCAGCTGCAACCGAGTCTTCCCCTACCGTCTCCTGCGCCGGCCTCACGTCCTCAGTGTCTTCAACCACCGTTGTGCTGGCTGGCTCTGCAGGCGGCGTCCCCAATTCTGGTCCCTCCGCAAGGGCCTCGGCATTGGCATTGGCCTTGGCCACAGCACCCGAGATGGCGAACGGCCGGGTTTTCGCCACAGCCTCTCGTGTCCCTGACCCCAGCTCTGCTGGTCCCTCCGTTCGCTCAAGGACGTCACTAGCCCCCGGTAGGAGACAGGTGACCTCGGAACAGAGGTCCCAGCATCACCGAGTCCAGGTCCACGCGCTGCTCGCTGCCTTGTCGCCCGCTTGCCCGCCGCCTTCGACTTCTTCGCTGGAGCCATTCTACACAGTATACAATGGCTCAGTATCTGGTATATTGGCCTCGGACCAAATTCGGACTTACCTGGAAATCTTCGGTTCACTTGCGTCCCACAGCGCAAATTGACAAATGACGGATCTCGGACGCCGCGCTGCCACCCATTTTCACCTGTCAAATCCGATCGGGGTACCTGTGACATTTTATACACTGTCAAACATGATATGAAAAATGGCCCAAATCGGCTCGGAAAACCTCCCAAATTTTATATTTGGTGTGGTCCACTCAAGTGTACCCAAAACCCGGTACATAGCCATCCTGCATATCATTTAGCCCAGAATTTCTTCCTCTTTTCACCTAAACTAAACAATAAACCATTGTTAAACCAGACTTGCCCTCCAGGAGCCTTCTTCGCTGTTTCCCTGGTATCCGCTGTTGCCACGGTATTATCCCCCGACGTATCCCCAAGGGAGGAGACACTCAACCCAGCCGCCAGAGCGGCTTCCACGGGATTTTCTTCACCCTCGTCACCTTGATCGCCACTTCCACTACCGTCATCGCTTGAGTCGTCGTCTGTCGTCGCTCGAGCTGTCACTTGAGTCATCAGAGCTGCTGCTGGAGTCGCTGCTCACCACGGGACTGTTGGTGCCCTCACCGGCGACCAAAGGACGAGCATCCGCCGTCGAAGTCCCCTCCCCAATGCGCTTCCAGGTTTCCCTTAAAATCTCATCCAAAACAGCCGCCACCACGTCCTCAGTGTGGTTACCCACACGAGGCCCATCCCCTTCAGCTGCATCGACTCGGTCAGCAGTGGCAGTGCCTCTAAGCGAGGCTCCGGCGCGGGAGCTGGAGTTGTCGATACAACCTTACGGGGTTGGTTTTCCGATGACATCGTACTTAAACGAGATGGTACGGTACACCTGTGCGCTACTTGGCAAGTTGACGAATGATGGGATTTTAACCCACCCGGAGTGGTTTTTAGCCACGCACGACCCGAAATTCGTGTTTTGGAAAAGTCGGTCCGACCCGGGATTTGAACCCTCGGTCCCCACCTTGGAACAGGCCCGCCTTAACCACTGCACCATTAGCACGTGTTGGTCCAAGGACGTCCTCCACTACCTTCTGGTACTTCATGGTGGACATTGTAGGACACTTTTCACTAGTCGACGTTTATCTTGGTTCTACTATACTGCATACTCACTTTAAGTAAATAAAACCAGTATCCCAACTTGTCCATCCCTGCCGGCCACCTCGCCAGTATTCGTCAATTGGATGAGATCATGGCATCTATCAACAAGGAGACGCAGACTTCAACGTGGACTTCCGCTGTGGCTTCGCTCTGCGACTTCATTCGCATCCCAGCAAGAGCATACGCTTTACATGTACATTCTCTGGCCTCTCTGTATGAGTCATTTGCACGGATTGGGCTCTCTCCGTTTGTCACTCTCCAACCTATCAAGTCGGTGCACTCACGTCACGGGGTAGAACGCTCTGATTTAACTCGCTTGAGCGCCCCAAGGAACTATGGTGGATGAAAGTACGGCCCTCCGAGAAATGTTCTTTGAAGGCTTCTCCAGCCCGGTATTTGTGCAGCATAAGCTGCGTGCATTGAATGTGACTCCTCCTTCAATTGTGAAGAGAAAAAAGGATAAAAATGCGAGCGAGAGTCAGCTAATCCGACCCTCAACTACTCCACCGGCTAATCCGGCGGAAAGTCCCCCGCCATCGGGAATGACGAACCAGGACCAAAACAAGGCTAATGCACTGTCTGCGAGTGCTGTAATAGACGTGTCAAACCCGTGTTTTAAGGCGTCATTCGAGGAATGTCCATTGGTAACTTTGAGAATCTCACTGTTGAACCCAGAGAAGATGAACACTGGTACACGGTACCGGTCCCCGGGTGCAAGACGATGGCGGATCTCTGGTAAACAAATCAAGTCGTACGTTGGATACCACCGTTTCTGAACACGCGGTTCTCCGTGTCTACAGTCGACTACCGTCCACGACTCACGGAGAGTCAACACAACTTCTTCCGCATATGAAAGTGGATTGCTTCCCGAAATTCTCGCTAAAATTTACCCGGACCCGCAATTGTGGGACATGATGAAGGCCTACGCGTTGGCCGATCTCTATCTTAGGACACACGCACCGCTCGTCTACCACGATCCAATTAAGATCGAAGCACTGTCACACATGGCGAAACTATCTTGCCTTGAATACGCCTGGTCAGAAATGGTTTTAAAGCACTTTGGTCAGGTGACTTGGGTGAACACTACAATACCCACCTACTCGATCACATGGAGGTCGCGATAGGGTTAATTACTTTTCACAACAACGACACTCAGGACATTGACATGACTGGAATTGACGATACCTCGGCAGCGGCAGACCTCTAATTGCCCCTGATGCCTATCAGGTATCAGCATTAACACCAATGGATTGAACAAACCACCAGTTGGTTTTCCACCAGTTGTTATCTCAATATTCTCTCATTGCGTTTCAAGAAACTCGTTTCAAGTCAAGTGACGTTGTGCGACGCGTGACAAACTTTTCTAAAGTGAGTGACTCAAAGTCATTATGTTTTTGGTCCCACAAAACCGACCCAAATTTCTCAGTGGAAAGAGGGCGGGATGGTGTGGGACTTATCTTTCCGGACAACATCCTTTTCATGAAGTCATTGATGTTACTGTAAACTACACCTCATCTGCAGATGTGCTGGATCAACACTATTTAGTGGTGAAAGCTCAAATCGATGACTTCACGATTTTCATACATGTGGTATATGCACCGGTCCAACTGGCAGACCGGAAATTGTTCTTTGGTGCACTCCCAACGGATTTCCCAGAGAGAAGTTATCATCTGGTCATGGGAGACTTTAAATGTCACTGGACCCGGTCATGGATGAAATAATTTCTTACCACCATGACCTAGGTCGAACCGAGTTTTTGACTGGCAATTGAAGTTGGGTGTCGTCGACGCATGACGAAATCGGTATCCTGACAGAAGCGAGTTTACAAGACTTGGGCACAAAACTCGCATTGCGTATGTTTTTATTTCCCCGACGTTGCTCATGGATAACCTCCGCAAAATCTTACACGTCACAGACACATCTTTCTTCCATGAAGATCATCTTCCCCTAAGATTTTCGCTCCAGTCATAATGTTTGTCGGAGAGAGCACCACTCCCCTGGAAGTGCCCTCGATGGACATTGCAAAACCCGGTTGTGCACCGTGTTTTAGAGTGGAATCTAGATCGTCTCTGTGACCGGTTGAGGAATGGCATCAACGCGAATCCAGGGGCGTTACTTGACGAACAAAAGAGCAGATGCGATTTTCCTACGGCAAATGGCCCGAGAAATTCAAAATCAAGATAAATCAACTCATAGTCGACTAAAACGAGATTTATATGAAGCAGAAATGCTTCACGCCCCCATCCTCAAAAGATATCACGGCCATGGATGTAGCAAACGCTAAAGCTAACCTCAAAGTTTTTACGGAAGATCAAAACGCTCGAAGACGACAGACAACATTCGGTTCAGATGTCAGATGTGGAGAAACTGGGAATAAACACTCCCTCCGCGAATCCTACAATGCAAACATGCGTGTGGCCATTCCTAACGTTCGATTACGCGATGGAACAACCTCTGCACATCCGGGGCTAATGGTTGCGACCCACAGAAAATATTGGGGAGAGATTTTCCAAAGTACCTTCAACCTCAAATTTCTAAACGACATTTTCAGCCTGTGGAACTGTTGAAGATATTAGATCACACCACCGCCCAGACTCGCGTCAAACGACCAACATTAACTAGATTCATACATGACAGCACACGAGTTCTTTAGGGCAATCAACACTACTGCCACCGGAAAGTCAAGTGGTCTCGACGGGATCCCCGCGGAATATTACCGATAGTTTCCGCACAAATGGGCTCAAGCGTACGAATTGGTCTACGCCTCCCAATCCAACAAAGGATGTATGACAAAGTTCCAGAGACGAGCGTAAATTTTCTTACTGTACAAGAAAGGTGCGGATCGCTCCTGGAAATTATTGACCGTTGACGTTACTCAACCATGACGCGAAATTTGAGCCAAAAAATGCTTCGTACAAGCTACAAAAATCTTACCAAACTCGCTGCATCCGGATCAGATTGGATTCACAAGACAGGCCAATTAGACATGCACTTGTCGAGTTTAAACACCTACAACAATTGGCTAGAAACATGGGGTTAAAAATGCGGGAGCAGTACTATTGGATTTTGCCAAGGCATTTGACAGTATTCTTTGACCAGGCCTTGACCTGGTGCTTAGGCATTATGGGTTTGGAAAAAACTTCAGAAATGTGATTCGGAATTTTTACAAGGGTACCATTGTTACGATGCTCGTAAATGTAGTGGAAAATGAATATTTTTAACTTGGGTGTGGTGTACTTCAAGGTGACCCATTACCGCCGGCACTTTTTGTGTAGTTCTTAGAACCAATGCTAAATTATATAAGATGGAAATCAGGTCTTCTTGGCATCCACGTCCCGAACTCAACCAACCCCCACCATTAACTCGCATTCGCTGATGACTGCACTGGAGTACTAGAAAATCTCTACCACACAGATGTCTTCATCTATTTTGTTCAATACTACCCCGATGCTGCTGGTCTTACCTTGACTTCGGCCTAGACAATAGTGTTACCTTTCCAACACATTGACCGTAGGTTGATAAACGAAATTTCGAGAGAAGATCTCCACTTTGTTGCTGATGATGAAACTACAACGTTACTTGGAGTCGCTCAAAGTCCCTCGCTGCAAATAAGTACTCGATTTGATTCTGTAATTCCTAAGATGGTCGAGCGCTGTCAACTCTGGAAATAACGTGGAAGAACAATTCGAGGACGAGCAGTAATTCTGCGAACAATTACTTACCACCTTTTTGGTATACTGCAGCAGTGGCACCCGTTCCAGATAAAATCCTAGATCAAGTGAGGATTTATGTAAGAATTTCTTATTCAAGAAACCAATTGATGGAAATGAACTGGCCATTGGATATTTCGCATAAGAGCGGCTATATTGACCACCGGCCAAAGGTGGTCTGGGACCCCAGAGACTGCTGCTTTCATTAATGCTCTTCGACTATGCACATTACCAGATTTGACTGTATTTGACGGCCCTCCTCGACAACCAAAACCAATCTGCTGCTCGCTTTCTCGGGCTAATTTTCTTTCAATTGTGGTGTGAATGGCTGGCAAGTCCGAGTTTCGGCACCATTTGTCTGTCCAACTCACGACAGAAAATCAGTTTGGCAACTTTGTATGGAGTTTTCCTATATGAATTCCGGAAATTAGATGGCTCTGTCTGGACCCACAAGTTGATTTGCTGTTCACTTTCAAATGCGGATTCTCTCGCTACGCGAATATGAGCATCGTAGAAGAGTCAGTGTTTTGACATACCTTGCTTGTTAAAACCTCATTTCGACGACCTTGGTTTATTGTATCGAAACCTTCCACCAACACTACGGCTAATGGGATCATCGCTTCCTGTACACCGTCACCTTAATTTACAACATTTACATACGTTCAGTCCTCGTTGTTTCCGGCTCGGATTCAGTGCGACGATACTCCCAAGAACGAATGCTTTGGAAGCATTCAATAACCCTTCCTGCCCTTGTACCAGTACTTCCCACCCTTGAAATTATGATTAGTGATGACCTTGAGTTCGTTAGTAGGGATTCGCTACCAGAGCGGAATGCCGTTAATCCGACTTTAATTATGCGCTTTTTATGACCATTCATGTCAAAAAGCGACTTTACGACTTTAATACCGGTTTTTATGACACAAAATGTTTGCTTCATTTTGAAATTTATCTTGTTTTTCTGACGATGATATGGTAATATTCAATGGCTACAAAATATTTAGTGGACCAGAGCACCACAAACTTGTTGTCTGACTTAGGCATTTTTTCCTTCCCCAGAAACGTCGACCACACCGCAATGGAAGAAGATTTGTGCAGCGGAAGCACACCAGCACAACGGACAGCCAACAAAGTTCTACTGGCAACGGAGCTTCTTCGCTCACGTGCTGCCGAGCTATCCGTCATCGAGGACAAGATGAATGAGCTCTTAGGGTATGTTCGTAATATTGAAGCTGTCCATTGCGAGCTGGAAGACTTGCTCGCCCAGGAAAAAGCATACACCCGAGAGATCGCGTCTTCACTTTCTACCAGCGAGGCCATTGATGATGCTTACGTAACGTCATTTTCAGTGTTGCTTGAGCAATGCTGCAAATTACTGTGCGATCAATAGGTAAGTGCGACTCATCAGGTTGATACAACGAAACCTAACTATTAGATTTGCTATGGTTGTTCAATTTTCATAGGTTGCGATACAGCAACCATGACTAGGCTGATTGTACACAGCTCGAGCACATCCAACAGATCTGCGTAGCTCAATTGAAGAACAAGTTAGCGCTGACCTAAAGTCGCTAAAGTCACTCGTAATAAAGTACAAGTCAATGCTGCCTTAAAGTTGCTAAAGTAGCGCACAAGTGTAGTGGAAGCAAGAGCCACAAATAAGTAAAGGAGAATGTGTGTTTAATGCAGATACACATATACTTTGCTAGAGCTGTCGTGTATTGTAGCAGAACGTACTTCAAACTACGCGCTAGTCTTTTCTGCAAATGCCCTTTTCAGCATGATGTCAGTTGACTGCACAGTTTTTTTGTCAATGTTGTGCACAAAAAGAACCTCTGAGTTGTACATGACCATCCATAGCAACCTCAAGCGCATTACTTTCACTGTGTCTTGAGTAACAACGCCATGAGTGTCTTGTATACCATCCTTTACAGCGAGATACACCTGATTAAGCACCATAACTCCACAACTGGCACTGTCTGGCTGTCTTGGATAGTTTATCCAAGTCGGATACTCCGTAGGAAATAGACCATCACCCGACTCAGCATGCCAACTTTCTAGAAAAGGCTTGAAGCGACTACTCCATAGATCTTCCATAGCATTTTGATAGAGATTCCCTTTTAAAGAATCGTAGTACTGCACCGCCATCGTACGCAAACCCGCGCTATTTAGTTTCACGATGATGACTGTCCAATGAACGTTGTTGTGATTAACCGGCAGAATCACCATTCTTAGATCGCGAAATTGTTGCTTTTGCTTCCGCTTCGGGAACCCCACTTTTACAACTTGCGGCGATATGACTCTGACCCCCAACATTTTGTACACAATGGCTTCGATTCCATAGACCACTGCAGCATCGTTTAACCAACCACTGCCTGCGATGTTCCCAACGACATCGCAAAACTTGATATCAGAGTACGTGGAGGGAAGTCGGTACGTACTATTCAAGCATGCTGTTTCATATTTGCATATGACATCACGTGCAAGCGTTCCGGTTGATAACTTCATGTTCGTATTTTTGTGGCGCTTGGCAGGCTGACTTCATCCGAGAAAAGTGCTGCAGGTTCTGAGCTAATCAAACCCCAATTTTGGCTCAACCATTTAAGGTCTTCTTTCCATTCTCTCGCTAGTCGCTTAGCCATATAAAAGACTGACATAGCTGTCACACAGGTTCTACAGTGACAACAGGAAACAAATACACAAAAATGTCAGCTACTTCGTGACTTTAGCGACTTTGTAACTTTAGCGACTTTGTGACTTTAGCGACTATATGACATTAGGACGTTAGGAAATCAGTCAGTGACTTACCTTGAGAACCTCGCACGATCTCCTTTAAGCTTCACTGTCAGCTCGGTCTGGGACTCTATCTCTTGTGAATAAATCGCGTCATCGTCGTCACGTTTCCTCTGACTTGCTGTTTCTAGCTCATGTGCATCCATCGCAGCAGTAAGTGCTATCACCAAATCCTCAGGAATGATATACGAAGCCATACACAGACGCGCTTTTTCCACCGGCATTTCGTCTACGTCCGGAGATCGGCCACGCAAACAGGACTCATCCATGATGACTGGATATTTCTGTAAGATGTCATTCACGTCTCGTAGAGGGCTGGTATTGAATGACCATATCGACACATCCAAAATTGTATGAGTTAATCCTTTAGGATAACTCACACAAGTGTAGCATGGCTTTGATGCTTGCCCTGCCCAGTACTTGACTTTCTCTTTACGCAACCTTCCTTTTTCGACGGGCATTGGCAAATTAATCAAGTCAACTTGTTTTTGTGTGGACGGGGTATCTTCCGTATCGTCACCTCCCGACTCCGACATCAAACCAGGCTCAGCATCAAGCATATCTTGCGTGCTTTCCGAAAAATGTAGGTCAGGCAGGGAAATCTGCGACGAAGGTATGCGAGTTGCATAATCCAAATCACTATCAACATCAACATCCACATCCACATTCCTATCATCGTCCAATTCTTCAGAAACGCTTTCATGCGTTGGGGCTTCATGGCTCGCTAGAAATCCGGAGTCAAAATCTACTACAATAGTAGAAATATCCACTGGTTGGATGTTTCCACAGTCGCTGTCGCTTTCACTTTCAGAATCACTGCTTTCATCTAGTTCTGTTGTCGTATCGGATTGGGGAGCAATTTCCAGAATTGTTTCACGAACAATCCCTTCCAATTTTTCTAGCGCATTGTAGAAATTTGTGCTTGACAGGCTCTGCAAATGCTTCACCACAGGATCAAACACAGCCCTCGCAAAGTTGTGCTTTTCCCTAGCAGACAGCACCATTGCTCTACCCTTTTCACCGCGCCGCAGTCTAATAAATTCCACTCCCTCATGCGAAGATTTCATGTGCATACGGTCACTTAAAGTCGATAAAGTCGGTGACTTCAACGACTTTGTACGATACTTTTGTTTTGAGTTCACAACTTGACGTACATTTTGAACACTCTGCTCCAATCTATCGCATGTTTCCAACGCGAGTTGAATGTTCCAACGTTTCTTCAGTGCCATGGGAGGCAGCGACTTAAACCCTTTTTGTTCACGAGCTACTAACATCATGTGCTGACAGGGCAGCTCCTGACTGCAGTAAAAAGACAGGTACAAGTCCAATCGACGTCGTTGCAAACCAATGTACATCCACCCAAAGTCACTTTCCAATCGCAAGATCTTGGGACATGTATCACAGAAGCTTTGGTTTTGTTCCACATAGAACGATCCCACTGAATTCGAATTCGTGATAACACGTAATCGCTTACCAATCCAGATATTCGCCGCAGGAATGGAGGGATTGTCGCTGGTTGCCTCGAAATGCGCCCGTGACGTCGAAACGACTGTGTAACTTGTGTGAGCACGTTACTTTGATGCGACAGAATGGTAGAAACGGCTGCGTCGATCCCTGTCTTCTTGCCCAGCAGCAACTTTAGCTGATTCCAATTTGTCTCGATCCGGTTTGTTGTGGTATTTCCTGCAGAAAATACCTTGCCTCTTTCGTGGTTTGACCACTGAGGCACATACTTTAACCACTGCTTGTCAAAGTAGGCTTTCATTTCGGAGTGACCGTGCGTTTCGCAATAGGTACTGAACTCCTCATAAACCTTGCTGAATCTACGAGAAGTAGTACTTCATGAATGGTTAGTGTCTGGTCAACGTCATAAACTAATAAAGTCATAAAGTCATAAAGTCACAAAGTTAAACTGTACCTGTAGAGCATATCCGCGAAAAACTTCTGTACGCAATCTCGCTCAGTAAGCTTCAAGTTAAAGCGCGTATTAACTAGCTTCCTCCAGTAGCTGATCGCATGGAATTGGCACAACAGAACTACCGCGGATGGGAAGCACTTCTCAAGTACACGCCATTCCACAAAATCTTTGTCGATGACGAACGACTTGATGTCTTCCCATTCCGGATTTTTTTGCTTGAAGTACTCCAAAATTGTTTCCACCGTATCCGCCCTCTGATTCAACGACAAAAATCTAGAACCGGAACACCTCGGCCTGATGCGGTTGTTGCAATAAGTGAACCTGTCACGCAGATACACAATTAGACAGGGTATCAGCAACTTCATAATAAATGCATGTCGTACCGAGATGAAAACCCAAATTGTTAGTAGCGTGTGTCCAATCCATGTTTAGGTTTTCTCCCCACTGCGTGAAGCATTGTTTTTGGGCAGGTGTTTGCATCACGATTCCAGTAGTGACATCTAACTCATCTTGTATGAGAAGAATATCTACTCCTTCGACTTGAGCAAGGCTATCGAGAAGCTCTTTCAGCCGGTCTTGTGCGGATCCGTAGTTGTTGAGTCTTGCCAGCAAGTTTTTTGTTTGTTGAGTCGTAACTGACCCACCTATTAAAACGAAACGATGATATTAAGCAAACTCAAATTACCACATGCATCCACCAATCGTACCCAGCTCTCCGGATAGGTAACCCCGAATCTCCTTCACTGGCGTATTTGTCCTCGCCAATAATGCAACTTGATCAACAACAGGACCTTCCGTGGGTAATTGGCGCACACTGTCGCCACCATATGGAGGCGGATGGTTGTGTGTTCGCCATTCGTCAAAAATCACAACGCGCCACTTAGTTACTCCGTCATCGCTAGACACGTCCATAAGCTCCGCAGAAAATTGAGCTTTGCAACCCGTATAGCTAAGAGGAGTGTTTCGTAACCCCTTGCTTCTTGATGGCTGCAAAATGCTACATGGACAGCGGAAGGTCCTAAATGCAAACTCAAAAGTAGTTGGCAGCTCACCACGTTTAGACCTACGCCACACACACATATTAATAAAAATTAACATTCACATATTATAAAAAAATTAGCATTCATGTCGTGAGTTGTCTGGGTTTGTAAGCTTACCGGTTGTACGCTTGCGTTGACATCGAGTCGCGGACGCGATAAACGTAGCCAGTTTCTTTCTGGTACGCTTTTACCACGCGCTGTAAACTTCCCCACGACTTGTAGAGCTTACGCTGCACAACCGGCACTTGCATCTTAATGTGCCGGTGTGCAGCTATAATAGCCAGCCTCTCTGTCGATGTCTCCGACGCTCGGTCGCGTGGTTCTCTTTCGGCCAGGAACTGCAATGAAGGTGGGCAATCTTCATCCAAGGAAAGCTCTATAGTGTCACCACGTGCATCACGGTGCGCAGAAGAACCTCTAACATGTTTCCTTTTCATCCCTAACATTAGATGAAGTCACAAAATGACTTTATGGTCAGTACCATCCTGAATTTTCTTGTAGGATTTCCAAGGCCGTACCTGTTTCCACGGTACGCTCAACTGAGGGGCGGAAAGCTCCACATCGCGCTCTACTACAGTCTCCGAGACACCTGAAGCCATCAACAACCGTGATAACTATCCCATTTGTAATAGATCACAAAGACTCGAGACAAAATCTTACCTGTATCATTGACGGACGAGCCTTCCTGCGATATTTCTTGGAGCGTTTGACGTGGCGATCGTTGTCCTTCGTCGACTACAAGTGATGTTTAAAGTAGAATGTCCAAAGGTTTAATGAAATCAATACGTATACATACCACAATAACATCCCCAATAAGTTATCAAACGTGCCTTCTGTCTCCTTCGACGATGTGGCCAACAGCGTTATGGACTTCTGCGACGACTTTCGCGACTTTGGTGACTTTGATGACTTGGGTGACTTTTGCGACTTTGATGACTCTGTTGACTTTGGTGACTTTGGTGACTTTTGCGACTTTGGTGACTTTTGCGACTTTGGTGACTTTGTCGACTTTGGTGAGTTTGTTGACTTTGGTGAGTTTACCGATTTCGCTGTCGATTTCTTCGACAACTCCGACGATTTGCCCCTCGTTATTTCACGGCGTTGCGTCTTTGGTTTTCGCTGTTTCTTTTTCGGAGCTACAAATATTCGATACAACATAAGACAAGCATATAAATGTAAACGCACAGTAAGAAAATGACCACAAACACTTACGTTCTGCATCGCTTAGTAGATCTTCAGCCTCAGAGTCCGCCTGTACATCCTCTTCAGCATCGAAATCCTCGTCGCTCTCTTGATCGGGGCCTATGTCGCCTAGAAAATACTCCTGCCGTGGCTTTGGGTTGGTTGCGCTCCTCAAACTCTGCTTTCTACCTGTCGCACACCACCAAATCACACTTGTTATTACGCCTAGCCTGTCATTTCACGCATCACATACTCTCTAGCGCACCTTCCATCGCTCACAGCACAAATGCGATCGTCAGCCGCTGCTACCCGCCCGTTGCGTCGTGCTTTTCAAACTGACCAGTTTGAACCCCCCTCTCCAAACAGATATTTTGCCTCTTCAAAACGATATTGTGCCTCTGCAAACAGATTTTGGTCTCTTCAAACGTATACTACCGATAACGAACCGGTATTTTTGAAATTAATAGAATACGGTATTTTACTTTTATCTGCGGTGGTGTGGACGACTTTATCACTTTAATAGACATAAAAAGCGCATAATTAAAGTCGGATTAACCACTTCGACCAGAGCGAGTACACAACCTGAGACCAAGCCTAGACCTTTTCGCAAACTGCATTCGTTGGAAAGTCCTAGCCGGAGCAGGAAATTTGTGTATAACTGAGCATTAGACATCATTAATTGTGGCTATAAATAACTAGCATGTCGCTTAACTGTAGCTATAGTAAATAAAACTATGACTATAAATATTTATTACTATCTCGTAGCACCACTTCGTATGACATGGCTGTAGGCTTACTGTGCTGGCGGTGAGATGGTGGTTGTGTGTGTGTGTGTGGGGGGATACGCAACTATAGTATTAACGAACTACGACAAGAAACTACCTAGATTGTTTTTCTCAATTCATATCGTCTATACCAACTACAGTGACAAATATGACACATAAATGTGGATGCTAAACTAAGTCGTAACTGCGCTTGAGCTTGATGGGTGGCTTCGTTGCTGGCCTTTCGACTCAACGACAACTGTAGTACCTCAGTAGTCGCCTTTGACACCCCTATTGTTGTCTCTTCCGTCTCTATCGAGATATGATTATAGTTTGGTTGCATCTATAATTGGATGAGTGTTAGTTCTCTATATAGACTCAGTTTCTGCAATAGTTGGTTCCAGCCATAGTTCGTTAAAGCTATAAACTGTACACTTGTTACATCTCATAGTTAGTTTTAGCGAGAGTAGATTTGTTATAGCGATAGGTAGTTAGGATTGTTGATTTACACTCATAGTCTTATATGATCACTCTTTAGTTTCACCACAGTTCGGTATTGTAATAACATGCTATGAATATAGGGTAGCTGCAATAGTTCATTACATATATGCCAACGTATGACTATACTACAGTTTTGTACACCATAGTTAGGCTTTGCCGTATTCCTAAGTATAGTTAAGTTTTCCGATAGTGATAAGAATTGTTATAATGAATCATAAACGCAACTAAGCAATAGCCACGATTAAACGTGATAGTACCAAAGTAGGGCAAAACTAAACTATGACTATAGCTGATTATAGCAGTAGCTAACTATGTTAAATCTACAACTATAGCCATAACTAACTAGGATATATCATTATAGCTATATTTAACCCCTGTGCGGTCAACCGCGATGCGGAGCGCTGGATGAACCGCTTGATTCCGTCTGGCGCGGCCAAACGAGGTTGGTGCACCTCCTGGATGGTGAGCATGCAGAACTCTTGCGCGGGGGCCAGCTTGGCGAAAGCATCGTTGGATGCGGCGAAGAACTTGTCCGTGAGGACATAGCCGGGGAGGCGCTTCTGGTACTGATGGGTACGAGAGTAGGTCGTGCGCAAACTGACTGTAGCTTTATTAACCACAGGGTATAGTCGTCTAACACTGGATGGAGAGGTTGGTAAGGAACTGGGGGCTAACCTTGTTCAGTACCAAGAACTTGAGCGGGTCTTGATAGACCGTGCGGGTCCATAATTTGGCAGGCCGTATACCATTTGGCCAGAGTTATCAAATTGCTTGTCGTGTCCTTCGGCGTCGAATTTGGCCTGGCAAAATGCCGCGTTAGAGTCTCCTGACATTCGTCTGTCACTTGGAGTAGCGCCTAACGTTCCGTCAAAGATGATTCCGCTCCCGGGGAATTGCAAGCGAGAATACGACAAGCATTTTTTAGCCAAAGCGCTGAGGCGCTCTGGAATCTCAATAACGGGAAGCATAAGACCCGGGTTTGCTTCCACGGTCGCCAGTTGGTCCATCGGAGATAAGTTGTCCAATTTCTCAAGGAAGGTGTTAATATAGACACAGAGTTCATTTTGTCGACTTCGTAGGTTATAGTCGCCGGCTTAATCAGCGCTATGTAGTCGGAGCTAAAGTTGTGAACCGGAGAGCTCTCAATAGTAGCTTCGTCTTCAGCGGCGGTCTTGAGTTCCAAGTCGAAGTGCCATTTTGGGTGGGCCGAATCCAAATCATCGATCCAAAGTGGCTCGTAATAATTCGGTTTCGTCAGGTTGAGGGGTTGAGCGGTACCTTGTTCTTGTTGGAAATCGTAAGAAACCCGGTAGAGATCCGTAGTACAAGAACCCGAAGCGTCCAGTAGAGCGCGACGGTTGGTAGCAGCCTTGGCCCAAACGGCGGATTCTGGGTCGATCTTAGGGACGGCAATTTCGGCTTCCATGAAATCACCAAGCGAAAATTCGTCGGAGCTACGCTCGGAATATTCGCTGGAGTCGTCATCCACAGCTGGGGGTCTGTCTCCATATTTTCCGGCGATGATGGGATATTTTCGATATCCGGTGAATTTTCACCATCTTGGGATTTGGAGTCAGATTTCTGGATAGACGCCTTCAGGGAAGATGAGAATCCAGTGCGGGAAGTCTTGGGCGAGTCTGTGCCGGATTGTTGATTGTGGCGTGCGTCAGCTTCACGCTGGCGTGCCACAATAGAGGGAGGTGTCACACGGTTGTAGCGAGCCACCTTGTGGTTCACGAAACACGGGCGAAGTTGAACCATCCCATCATCCGGCGAGGAAAACACAATCTCGCGAAGCGGGTCGTCGTCCGAGGGCACCAAAATTTTTGGGGCTTGATCTTGGCCGAAGTAGACAGTCCTTTCCCTTGAGGAAAGCCCGTTTCGGGCGAAAGTCGGACAAATGCACGTAGGTGCAGCGTCGCGATCCGCAAACCAGTCGAAAATCATCTTGTCAGTCACTTCATCCAAAACCCATTCTAAATCCACATAGTATCGGGCTCCGAACTTGGAAAATCGGGCGATCTGAATTTCCTGACCAAAAGCCTTTAATTTGGCCAGGTTCAGTTTCGCAGCCGAGTCGCGTGCAGTGCATGTGAAGCGGATTCCAGCATTTGGGATAAGCTTGAAATCCTGAAGCAGTCGGTTTTCACGTGCATCCTTACCAGGCCAGTGGCTGGTCACCTGTCCCAAGCTCCTCCAAAATTTCGCTTAGGTGTCGCTTCTTTACCACTGTGGAACATGGGATCCACATCTGGTGCAGATCCGATGGGGCAGTAGGAGTCGGAGCGAGCTGGATGGCGGTTGAACGAAAATCGACCATGTTTAACGTGGAATGCGCGTCCTCGCTTACCTTCAAAAGCGAGTCAGGCGGAAGTTGGCGGGTGAACGTCGGGCGGCGGTTGGACTGGTTGGATCGTGACATTGTTGTTTAAAACTAAAATATGCAGGACTCTTTTTACGGTTCGGCCGATGGGGGCGTTGCCTCTTTTTTTTGTGGTTGTTTTGTTGTTTTGGTCTTTTTGTGGCTCAACCGTGTGACAATGGAGTCGACTCTTTTGGTCTCTTTTTTGTATGAAATCCAGCGCAGCTTAAGCAAGAGTCAGCATCTGTCCGGATAAGAACTACCCACCACTCCCCAACAAAGGCCGAAGCAAATTCGTGAGGCTAACACAAACCCGTGAAGGGACAGACCAAAATTCTGCCTAGGGACGCTTTGAGCTGAGTAGTTAGCACGGAGGCTAACAACATCAGATATAGGGACGCTTTCGAGCCTTCTTTCAGTAGGCTACACTGCACCAAGGGGCTAAACGTAAAACTTCTGGGACAAACCCAGGCAAAGTCAATAGCTAGGCGCTCAAATGTAAGTTGGTAGGCTCGATGTAACAGGTACCGAAATACACAGACGAACCAGCAACTGGCAACCCCGCTAGGTCTCCCCGTATGATTGGTCAGTCGGGAAGACATTAACCTCGGTGCAAACGTCCGATGTTAGAGGCTTGTGATGAAGGCTTGGTCGGCGAAACTTGAGGCACTTGAACCGAGAATCCAAAGTACAAGTGACCGTGATGTGACTTGGGTAAAACCCAAGATCCTGTGGAGATTGGTAGACCGACCTTAGGCTAAGCTTAAGCGGTTCACTTCCGCCGCGTGTGCCTTTTGTAAGAAGGTGTCGCTCTCCGTGCTTGCATGGGGTAGAATACGGTCGCTCTTTTGCGTCGGGGCAATTTGGCTGTGCATCGAGGGTGCGGCTTCAGCTACCATGTTTGTACATGAGAGAGTGTTTGTGGTCTTTGGCGATGGGATTATTCTCTGGTCCTGCGCGTTCCCTTCTGGTCTTTGCTTTGCTTTGAACATTTGTACTTGAACTTGATATTGGTGGTCAGCAACGACTTTATCTCCCCGGAAACAATCTGGGGCTCATTGCTCCCGCATTTAAAAAACACAGAGAGATAATCTGCAGAAAGGCTCATTGCCTATGCTTGTAAAATCCATTGTAAATCTTGAAAAATCCTGAAAAAACACCACTTTTGCCTTGGAAAGTCAACCCAAATTGAGGCGGAAACTCAGAAATAACCGAATCACCACTTAAGCCTTGAAAACGCGAGCCAAACAAATGACGCAAATAGCGAAAAAGGTCGAATCGAAATGTGACGAAAAAATCCAAATTATTCCGGCCTTCAAACAAAATATGATAATAGTCACAGCTTTTTCTTTCAAAACTCGAAGACGGAAGCGGGATCTTGGGACCGGGATAGCAGTCTTCAAAATAAACAAATGGCCCTCGCGAAAAGTGGGTTAGCCATAAGCTTCGGAAAACGTTCAACGGTGAGCGATAAGTATCACCCATCGTCTTCCGGGGACGGGTCAACTGTTTATAAAGCAGTTGGAGATGACGTCGCACCATAGTCAAATAGTGTCGAAAAGGTCCCAATCCTGCAGCGCCGGTGGACGAAAAATAGCGCGGTTTCGGTTTATCCTTAGCGAACAAAGAATACTGCACCGAATAAACTCAAACAGTCGCGTCGGCAGGGAGAAACCATTCTGAGATCGAGATGATTGAGAGACTTCAAAATTGGCGAGAACACTAAACTAACGTATAACCAAATAATAACTGTAGCTAATTATAACTGACAGTGGTGAAATCTACAACTGTAAGTACAGCCATCTAAACCATAATTAACAATGCTTAAATATACAACTATAGATATGAACAATGTTTAAATCTACTGGTATAGCTGGGTATAGCTATCTCTAGTTATTCGGTTAAGCTAATTATGACTGCAGCTAAGTATGGGTTATAATTAAACTATGTATAGTAACGTGTAGGTGAAACGAAATTATATTATAGATATTATATATATGTCCGGTTTCTGTGCACTTTTGCAGGAGCAAGGTTAATAATGATATATTTACTTAAAGTGCACATGCGGTATAGTAAAATCAATATAAGTATTGATTAGTAAAAAGTTTTCGACAATGTCCATAATTAAGTACGATATGGTAGTGGAAGACGTACTCCTTGGACCAACACGCGTAAATGGTGCAGTGGTTAAGGCGGGCCTGTTTCAAGGTGGGGATCACGGAGACGAAGAGTACATGGATGTCCCGATATATGACGTCGCGGATGTGAAGTGATCAATGCTCCAGCTGCTGCTCCGTCTTCAACCCAAGCTCCACCGGTTGCAGCACCACGCGTCGCAACTCAGAAGCAACCAATGATCTTAGACAGTGTATCAGCCCAAGATCCAGTGTGGAAGGTTGTTTACACGTCTCTTTGCGGTGTTATTCAAAACGTCGGTCCCGTCTGCGAACTAGACGGACTACCGCCTTGCGAGCTATTTGAAGACCGTGACGACCCGACAGCACTGACGTACTTGTTCCGCTGAGCTAGAGCTATAGGTGTGCAACTGAACTATAGTTAACTATAATTATGACTATAACTAATTATGACTAAATCATAGCATAGCTGCATATGACATGGTTATAGCCTTACAAACTAATGTTGTAGTTCGTTATAGTTAACGTAATATGTCCTATAGTTGTAGATTAGCCATTATTATATCCTAGTTTGGTAGCACCACCATTCGTCATGGTAGACTACTTGTTTAGTTACGTGTATGCTTCACTATAATGCGGCGAAATCTAACTATGATGTAGCAAAATTATAGTATAACGCAGCTAACTATGGCTGTAGGTAACTGTGGGTGCGACTAAACCATACTTAAACTATGTAGAGCTATAGTGAAAATGAAATCATGTGTTTATCTCGCTATTGCTATTCATAACTATGGCACATGAGTGTTTGTGTGGTAAAACGAACTCCAAAATTTTACTTGATGTACTGGAAGGGACCAAGACAAAGAGTGATGGCGACGGACTCAGGATCAGTTCTGATCCGGCCTCGGATAATCGTTTGATGGGGTTAGGATACAGGTGCGAGACCAAAGTTGATGGATTTGACGACGTTGTGACGACAGATCCGAGCATGGGGTTAGGGTTATGATCCGGCGTCCAAGTCTGATCTGGCGACCGGAACTAAACATGATCCAGCGACCAAGATCGAGGAATTTCCATAATTCATTTCATATGTACTGAATTGTCTAAATGTATCAACCGAATTAATATGTACTGAATCCGTTTTTACTATTTAAAACAAAAAAACGAACTTATGAAAGAATTGGTGTCTACCTCCGACGGTGCCCTCCTCGTGTGGACTGATAAAGCCACACGTGGTCAATTGTATCTCTCTCAAACGCAGCTTTAAGCTGCCAAGGTATGATTTATGCTGGTTCCCAGGTCAACTCTCGATAACCAATCCATTGAACTAAATAAAGTTCTTTTTCGTTGGTCCAGCGCTTAGCGTAAATTCGCTCGACATCGTAGAGCTGTTGTCCGCGTCCTCGTCGTGCCTGAGAACCTTCAAATAAGCCGCCGCTACGGCGAGCGACTTCTGGTGCTGATCGTGGAGCAGGCAAATTTGTGTTTAACCTCAGTCGATAGAAAGAGCCATCTAAGTGTCTGTTGTAGTTTCTTGCAAGATGCTGCCGCGAGTTCGGTGGGAGCATCTTCGTTGAATTCAAAGTGCTTGAGAGTCGCATTGTGTATTTTCTAGCGACACCTCCATCGTTGCTTTTAATAGCAATGTTTCTGCTAGAAAGCTTTGCTTTTACAGCAATGTTCTCTTTGAAAATCACCATAAAAACGAAACCTAAAGTTTCTAACGAAAATATTTCACTTTAGAAAAAAAAGAACCGTCGAGATCTATTTCTGTCTATGGACTTTGAGATAATGAGCTTAAAATTGGTGAATGTACAGTTTTCAACATTGCGACAAAACTTACCGGATTGGAATTGAGCGTTGTTAATTTCGGTTGTAAATTTATAGTGTCTATGAACATCACATTTTTTCAAAACAGTTACGGTTGCAACAATGTTACACTAAAAGCAAAATTTTGACTAAAATCTAACGTTGAAATAAAATTCAAGTTGAAGTTACAATGTATTTTTTTGCCTGTTTGCGCTTTTTTTTCGGCGTCGGGCCTGGCTTTAATCCTCGTTTGCCAAGACGTTCAGGTTCAATCTTCATTTCTGGTAGTCGTATGCTAATATCACGTGCCAACGTAACATTGATCGGTCATGGTAGGAAAGGGTAAGGATAAGTTTTCTGGAAGTGGCCGATAGAGAGACGATCTGCATCGTACAAATCTTCGAGTCTCTTGCCGTCTTTCACAGCAGCTCACACAGCATGTACGCACGGAAACTCTTCATCCTGCCAATTGCCGCATGTGCATTCTGAGACTGGCAGGTTGACGAGTCTCCACGTGTGTACGTGGCCTAGTGCTGACTGAGGCCCGAGATGCTGGATTGACTACGCTCCGTCCATCAGGGCGACATGTACACATATGTTTGCCGCTGTAGTGCGATCCCTGCGTTTCTTTAGCAGTAGCGGAACCAGTTCTTCTTTACCTCTGTGCCACAGCCAATTCGCAGCCATTTGCCGTTTTCTGATGTGAGCTCGCTTAGCTTTCGGAAGTACATGTTGAACGCGTCGAGTGGTTTTGCGCTGCTTAGTTCTGTTCTCATCCAATTGTTTGCTTGCTCCGACAGATTTGATGTAATTTCGTTGTACGTACGTAGTCCGTACGCCTCGCAAATTTTACTTGACCCAATGATTTGCATCAACCTGGTCAAGATATTCGCCAGCTTTTGGATTAGTCTCCGACAGTTCACTGCGACAAGCTTAACATCATTTTCACAATCGCTGCGCGCCCACTGGCAAGTACTTTTTCTGTTTTCCACAGAGAGCTTTGCACCGGAGCGATGAATGTTGTCCATGATCTAACGAAGGCAAAAATGATGCCCTGCAGATGGAAAAATTCTGCTACAGCAGGCAACAAGCCTTTTTGTCGATCAGAAATCACTGTAAATTTCTCCAATTGCGTTGCAACTTTCACTTCATTAAGAAACCAGCGCCAGTTGTCGAAATTTTCACGCTTGACCAACGCAAGAGCAAACGGAATAACGCGATTGTTGTAGTCTTTGGCTGTAGCTACCAAAACAATGGCATTCTGATTCATTTCACCTTTTAAATGTGCGCCATCAAAACTAATCAGACGCTTGCACATGTTGACAGTGTGAACACCGACGTTGGGGATAAAGCACGCTCTTTGAAAGGTGTTATCGGAAAGTGTATCGAGCCTCCAAGTGCAGCCAATATTCTTCTCGGCCATCAACTCGAAGTAAGCCCGCAGTTTTTGGTAACTTTGGACCAAATTCCCGTGTAGTCTATCGCCATTTTCCTATTTTATTCGAGAAATGTCGCTTGGACTAACCTCATATCCTTTTGACTTCAGAAAACTTCTAATTGCCATCCCGGACAGCGATGTGCTGGATCCGTTGTGAAAAGGAAGCATCGTAGGTTGGACGATGTTAGTGAGCTGCTCGATGTCCAGGTTTGTGTTTCGGATTGCATGTTCCGGTACAGCAATTATTCCTTCGACACCAGGGCGTGCTGTAAAGCCGATGTGCTTCACGTGATTATGCGCAAAATCCACCTAGGTTATTTTCCATTTACCGTCCTTTCCGAAAACGTTAATAGAATACGGGCAGTGCTATTGATCCACGAGGGTACCTCTGTCCAAGAACTGCATGCCGTTCAATTTTTTGCATTCGTATCTTGCATTACCAGAATGATTGGCCTTGACACTGCTCTGCTTCACAAAATCTGGAAACCAAACTTCGCCGCAAATGTTTTACACGCTACACGCACCAACTTCTGATACGCAAATACAGTTTCACCAATGTTGTGCTGGTTAGCGTACGCCACCCCGACGAGTCTTCAGACTCCACCGCAACATCCGAACGCACCAGCCCAAGCTCTTGAGCCGCTTGAAGGTCTGCAGAATCGAGGACGAAGCGAGCGGAGCCAAAGCTACTGGATGTAGCTGAGCTAGGTTTCATCATTTTCACCGTGAAGCTGGAATGTTTCGATCTCTGAATGGTCCTAAATCCGCAATCTTCGCTCCTTTCGCAGTGAATTTCGTTTACCTATTTATACATGCAAAACACGAACTATTATTGCTTCGATTTCACATTGAGGCTACAACATTATTAGGCCAAAGTGCGGAAAACAACTAACGATACATTTCGTAAGTTCGCACGAGTGCGTTTAAAAAAGTGTACTGAAATCAGTAATATTCGTTGAATTAATTCTGGTACATTCAGACAACTCAGTACATATGAACTGAATTATGGAAATTCCTCGACCAAGATTAAGACTTCTGATCCGGCGACTCAGACTCGGATCTGAGTCGGTCTGTCTGCCCCCAAGACGCACACACATCATGTGATGACGCAAGGGGTCCAAGGAGAGCCGGAACAGGACACGTGGCAAATGGACAAACAGACTTCGGACGGTATGTGGAGACTGAAGTCAAGGTATAGTAAGGTTATTGTTTTGGTTAAGAGTTTAGATAGGGTAAGGCATAAATCAGAGTCGAATTTGCTTTGGACAACACAAGTGCCTTTGGAAGTAGCTATCTGGACACGGGAAGTATATTGGCCCATCCAGTATAGTGAAACCAAGTCAAATACACTTTGCTATATTCAAGTCTACCATTACCTGCGTTTTCCGCTTCTCTTGGGTATTGGCTTGACCCTCATCAAAGATCCCGCTATTGGAAGCAGTAAAGCGTAAAAGGAACGGTTAAACACATACCAACAAGGTCCCAAGCGCCGGCGCCAAGTCTGGCCAGTCGGACACCGATCACGAAGTATCGATCAAGACCGACCCCCCTCTCTACGAGCGTCCTCTACTGGAGCCACCGGAAGAGCGAGTCAGCCCACCGACGGGTACACAAGATGAGAATAAATTCAGCATCCACGGACGATCGAAGTACCCCCTCCGTTAGTCGGTAGTCTGGGAGCAGTTGGCGTCGACCAGGATCAATTTTCGTGATCCCGCTTCGCCACATTTGTGAATCGATTCAATGAAGGGCGGATAGCTGGGGCGCATGTGGACCATTGGTCGGACTCGTTAACTACAGTCAACACAGCAACTTAAGTCTAGCATTTTCGGGAATGATCATGCGTCGGAGGTGAATGTACGACGTGGCACGTTGGCAAACTTCAAGTTGGTGGAGGCGCCATTAATGATGCAGTCATTCCTGTGGAGCCACAGTGGGCTAAGACACGGCTCCGTCCACCTGGGAGAAAGGTCCCCCACACTGCGCGCGCCGCCTCCCACTGCCAGAAGATGTGCTTCGCTGTCACGACGGCGCCATAGCCGTGGTTGCACACAATAACCTCGGTCCGGTGTCAGTACTTTGCACGTCGACTGAGCCTGTTATGCTGTAGTTGATAGTTGGTGTCCGCTAGGATTGGTGGCCAAGTCGGCTCTCCTGTCGCCAAAATTCCTTCCAGGCGGGCTCGTCCGCTATGCGCAGGAGGTACGCGGCATGTTCTCGATCTTGGGTAGTGTGTGAAGTAGGCGATAGAATTCGTGGTTTGCACCATGGATGAAGACAACCGTGTCGATGGTCCATTTGTGGCACACTGACAGGCAGGCAGGTGAGGCCCTTCTGAAGTTCCCTCCGTATCGTCGAGACTGACTAGCCGGGAAGCTTGGCTCGAAATGTGACTTGCCAGGCGTCTTCAGCAGAGAAGCCGTCACGCTTCAAGATGGCTTTGCATGTCTGTTGTAGGGAAGCCCCGGACAGGCTGACAAAGTCCTGGAGGCAAATATAGCCTCCAGAACTTCGTCCGTGCCTTGTTTCATTTCAGAATGGTTCTACCTAACTGCTTGAAAGGTCGGTGCGGGGGCGAATCTGGGTCTCCAAATCCTCAGCCGGGAATACTGTTTGCCTTCTAGGAGGACGTACTGTTGTGGAATTGGGTTTATAAGACAACGACCAGGTAACCACTTTGGATTGTATACCTCGCATACATAAGTTGAACAGGGTCAGTTTTAAGGCAATGCCCAATTTTTCGCCACGTGGCGATAAGGCACTTAAGCAAAGGTGAGTATATTGAGGACTGAGTATTGCTATTAGTTTGTTATTCAAGAACTAAATCGATTGATTTGACAAGCAGGAGCCGTGTAGACTCGGTGGGGGCCGCGGTCGACGATGGCTCCTGTTGAGTACGCAAATTGAAGTTGTAACACGACGGTTAAGTCTCTAGATTGCAGCACGGTTTGTGCTGGGCTCCGTGACGTGAGCGTTGTAAAGCATTCCACCGGTGAGATTGAACACCTTCATACCTTTAAGAAGGTTTTTATTTTGGCTTTCAATGCTGCAACTAACATAAGTTCATGGGTTTCAAAATTACTGATCAATTCCACTCAAGAGTTGTTGGCAACGCACACAGCCAGCACGATGATCCAGAATCGTTTTAAAGACGGTGAAATTTTGTTTGGCGGCCAATATGATCTGTCAGAGCGTCCTGAGGTGAGGTGAGCTTGCATCCAGGTCTAGCATCACTGTTGCCTACTTTTTTCATTGCTTCACAACCCAAAGGGCTTGTTTACAGGTTTTAGTGCGAATCGAGAAGTAAAGCAGCTAGCTGTTACGGTTCTAACTGTCGTGGCCATGGATATTCTGAGTTTAGTCTGCGCAATCTCAGTACTCCGGAGTGTGTCTGACACCACAAGGCTGCTTTGACGAGTGCTGTATTGGCGTTGCGGAAGACTTCCAGGGTAGCAAATGGAGCGTGGACTCGTCAGACGTAGATGGTGATGATTAACAGCAACTCTGTTCGGATTAAAAGTGGTGTAGGACTCTTCATGGTGTAACAACGGTGTCTTCGATGCGATCATTTTGATGTGTCTCCAGTCGCCAGTGCGTCCCCATCTCGCGGAGCCAATCAGCAGTCAATTGTCAGTGCGTCGTAATCGTTCACCAAGGCATCTGCGCTGCAAAGCTTCACTTCGCTCTCTATGGCACCGACACAACAGAATCCGACAAGGGGAGGAGGGAATGGCTTCGTGTCCTGTGCCGTTCCGAGACGTGGAGCTGACGCTCGAAGAGGAGCAACAATGTCATGACCGAGCTTTCCAACTGCTCGATCGCACTTTGCGCAGTTACGACGAGCGCGATGGCCAAGGAGAGGGCCGTCCCAGCACCCCAAGGCATCACTCCGATCTGGACAACACCCAGTGGAAGCTGCTGAAGACCCAAGACGATGCTTCTCTGTATGTGGAGCGCTACAACAGAGAGCAACGAGATCTCAATCTTCTCGGTGGAGGTTGGGAGAATCCTGTCACGATGCTTATGGTAGGAACGATCCGAGGTGATCTGGACGAGGTTATGCTAGGTGTAGAAACCCCGGATTTCGCTAGTCTCAAGGCACGCTCGGAAACCTTCACGAAGCACGCAGTGGACGGGGCGGTCCTGTCCAAGCTCGCGAGTGCAACAGAAGACGATCCATTCCGCTACATGGGAATTCAGTGGCTCATGTTTGAGCACTACTGGCCGCTGAGTGTGATGGTACACCCTCGTGATTTCGTAAGCCTCGCTTCGTTTGGCACCATGACGCGGACGAACGGTGAGCGGATCGGCTACGAGGTGGTGCTGCCGGCGAACCTGTCGCGATTTCCGCCATTACCGAAGCCTTTTGTGCGCGCGAAAATGATGTACACCGCGATCTTTAAGCAGTTGGAGCCTGGCATTGTCGACGTCTATCTGCACACGTACGTCGAGACGCAAAGCTTCATCCTAGACAAGTTGGTTGTGTCAAGCATGTGGAAGTCGAATCTTGGATTTTGGGGCTCCCCGCAGATGGCTGAGTCAAAGAAGCTGCAATGGTGCATCACACACTGCAGCTCGCAACGGCAACAACACCGGAAGCAAATGTCGCCAACATCGTTGGATGCCTGCAGACAGTGTGTCGAAAAGCGGATTCGTGCCGGTGCAAACAAGGACGAGAGAAACACGTGCGTTTTGTGTATGTCACCGATATGCTGGAATTGTCTTGAAGTGCGAGTACTGAAAGTACCAGACGAGCACAGCATTAAGTTGAAGGATCAGCGTGTCTTCATCTGCCGAGCGTGCTTGACATTTGTGCAACAGAAGCGGCCAGTTGATTTTGCAGGAGTAGCCCGGTCTACAATCAACGCAAATCGATAATTCATTTGCACTCGATAGCGGAATACTAACTTCCTCCTCCGAATGCAGATCCAGTTGTCCCAGCGTGCCGTATGAAGAGTGTGGTCTGCTGAGCGAAGAGCATACACACGTTATCGAGCGAGTTACTATCACGTGGTGGCAAAAGAATGATCTGCTGGTGTCATTTTAACCACGTTAGACGGCTTTGCTACTGGGTTTACCTCATCCGAGAAAGCACCAAAGGAGCGTTTATAAGAGCCGAAAGAAGCAAACAAGTTCATTTATACGCAAACATTTGCTGCAAGGCTCACAGGATATGACGGCATGGTTCGGTTACTCCATGGGAACACTACTTGCGCAGACCACCTCCCATTCCACCAAAGCCACCGCTCCAGCCATTGCCGTGCTGGTTCCCGTTAGTCTGTGTGTTGGATCCAGCGAAGCCCGAGCCTCCAGCCGTGCGCGAGGATGCAGTCCAAGCATTGTTAGTGGAGCCCCCAGACGTCCACGTGTTGCCTCCAGTTGATCCTGAGGTCGTAGTAATCCCCTTATTTTCTTCAGTGGTAGCTGGGCTGGTAGTGTCTGAGCTCGACGCAGTCCAAGTGTTGCCGCCAGTGGTAGCAGAGCTCCCCGTCGTAGCAGGCGTCGTGGAAGATGTGGCGCTGGTGGTGGTCGAGTCACTTACTGCAGAAGACGTCGTCGTGGCAGCTTCATTGCCAGTGGTAGAAGATGTCGTCGTTGAGTCATCGCTCGTGGTGGATGGAGTCGTAGTGGTGGCGTCCTCGCTGGTGCTGGTTGTTGACGTCGTCGATGAAGTGCTAGTCGTTCCACTGGCTGGCCCCGTGAGCGGCACACAGTCCTTGTACACTTGCCACACCATCGAGCTGTCAACTCCCTGGAACGCCAACCAGTAGAAGCGCAACATGCATCCACTTGACGAGCACGACGAGTAGTCAACAGGGGTGAACACGGATGCCGTGTCTTGCGTGCCGTCGCCGTACGCCGTCATACAGTCATCGTTGGACAGTACCATGGTGTCGTCCAGCCAGATCTCACACGGACCGACGTGCACCATGCCTCGGGAGAAGGTGGCATCGCCAGTGGTGGGCGGATCCTTGGCAGTGGCATCAGGATTCGTGTATCCGCAGTCGGCACCGTAGAGCGACGTGTCGCTATCCAGCAGCGTGCGGATGTCGCTGTAGCCGTTCGACGACTTGAGAGACGTGTACAGCGTGGTGAGGCAGTCGCTATCGCTGCTACTGCAGCTGTCCCAGTCGCCACTCCACTGCGGTTCGATCTGCACGATCCACGCGGACGTAGCCGAGTCGGTGAACTCGGCCAGCGGGATGTACATGTAGCCGTGAGCGTTCACTTCCGTGATGGCCGCCACAAAAGCTGCAGCAGCAGTGAAGGCCGAGGAGCGCGATACCATGCTGGGAATGCGAGGTCTGGAGATGTCGAGGCAAATTTGGGAATGAGGTAGAACGATACAGAGAGATGATCGGAAGGCGGCCAAACGTGTTACCTCGACACCTTGGCAGTCTCATGTGAACCCTCTCAGTCGCGACGCAGGTAGAAGACATGTGATATGTCAAGATGACTCGGAGTAGAGTATCCTCAGGCTATGATTAAGGGCTTTGTGCAAATTCACACCCGATCAAGATTGAAAATGAGTTTCATCGATCTGGTGAGAGTGCAGCGTGCCATCTACAAAACCATTTGGGCCCCGGAGGGGAAGTGAGTCTTTTACGCGTGCTGACAGATTTTCACCCAGCAGACCTATACAATCGATGCGATGGGCACTTACATCGTCGTCATTGCGTCTCCACAGTCATGTTACCCACCGGAACGCCTATACAAACACCATCGGACAATGCCATGAGATGAACATTGCAAATGCACACCAAATGAATTGCTGCTTCCTTCCCACTACGCTACATCGCATGAAACCTACGTATATGGGCCACAAAATCCTAGCAACTGCACGCACTACTTACCTACCAATCCTACTAACCAACGTACTAATGCATCAGGCCACACGCTTTGCACGCTTCTTACAGCGTGGGCTGATCAACCAATACTTGTCATGATCTCTATCGTTCTCTTCTTCCGGCTCAGGAGTTGATCGCTTCTCACCCCATCGAGGGCTTTCTTCCGCTGTCTGTTGCTGCTGGAGATCACGTGCTTCTTGAAACCATTCGTGTGCGCATACCTGCTCGGCTGTGGGTCGTTGGCAAGGGTCAAGATGGAGCATCCACTCCATAAGAGCTCGCAATTGACCAGGTACGCGATCCTGTTGGCCCCACGCCTGAAGAAGCTCGGTGATCGAACCACCAGGTTTCGCCACAACACGGAAGCGAGCATCGTCTTCGCTCGCCTTCTCGAATGGCGGGATCCCCGTCACCAAAATGAACAAAATCACGCCGAGCGACCAGATATCTGCCTGCAGAGCATTGTACCAAGATACAATCCCTGCGTTCACAGCGTAGCTCGCGCCTTGAGGTTGGTAACGTGGACGCACCACCACTTCAGGCGCCATGTACAGCAGTTTGCCCGCGCGGGCGTTGACACAACGCGACCCTGACGCACACGCAAGGCCGAAATCGGCGAGTCGACAACTCCGGGAGGCATCCAGCAGTACGTTTTCCAAGGACAAATCGCGGTGCGCGACGTCTTGTGCATGAAGAAAGCGGACTGCACTTGCGATCTGCAGGAAGTACGTCCGTGCCATCTCCAGTGGCAATCCTCCGTTTCCGTCGGCTCTAGTCCCCGCCCGAGCGGCCACTTGTGCGTACAAGTCTCCGTACGGACAGTAGTCAAACAGGAGACATCGTGTATTCGTGGTCGGATCCACAAAGTCCTGATGTAGTCTCAGCATGTACCGACTGTCCTGATGCTGCTGCTCAGGATGATTGAATGGGTCGACGAGGTCGACTCCGTTGCTCCAGGTTGGACTCACACTCCAGTTAGATAGCTCTATCTCCTCCTGGATATCTTGGTTTTCTTGACACTCTTCCGCTTGATTGTCGCCACCGGTGGCGTCTGCAGAGAACACTTGGTTGCATCCGAGCCCCCGTAGAATGTGTAACTCTGCGAAACCATCTTCTTGCACATACGGACCCGTTACGGCGCGGCGAGCTTGCATGTGCGGGATGCTCATGGCTTTCAGCGCGTAGTAGCGGCCGGATTGGCAATGACGCACGAGCACCACTCGGCCGTAGATTGCGCTCGATATAGGACGGACTATCGAGAACGCGTCCATCGTAGCACTCTCACACCCCCAAGAGATCGGATTGTGAGAGAGACTCTTTGGTCCACGAGTCTCAAAATCCAATGCCATGGCTCCGGATGTCCAAAGACCTATGAATAGGAGAAGCGACGAACAATTCTCCATCGCATCCGCAATAAACCCGCAGCAAAACATTCAAATAGATTCTGAGTTCATTCACACGCTTCTTTCCATCTGTCACTCTTTTAAATGCGGATCCTCATCACGATGAGCCGCTCAGCGCCTTGGTCGGCACACCCGACAAAGCTCCAACGCTCCTGACACGTCCAGCAGCGCTCGTCTTCATGTAGCACGTTGGACCGGCAGGATCCAAATTCACGAATGTGTAGGCGCTGCAGCCTTCCATCCGTTGACACAATGAGCAGCACAGCCACGGGTACAGTGTCAATGCACTGCTCAGATCGTTGCCGTAGTAGTCGACGTCTGTCTCGAGGTTACTGCAACCGTCCGGCAGCCCAATGCACTGGTAGTAGTACGTGTTCCACGGCTGACAGTAGCTGTCCGACGCGCAGCACGTCGTGCCTTGAGCATTGCCGCAGTATTGGCCTTCGGCCACCGTGCACTCCGTTGTCGGTGTCGGTGCCGGAGTCTCCTGGATGGTGAGGAAGGCCGAGACCACCGTGAGGTCGTCCGAGTTGGTGTAGTTGGTGGTCTCACCAGCCGCACTCTTCAGCAGACAACGCTTCACGCCTTCGCTCTTGGACACATACAGACTGTAGAGCACACAGCCTTGGCTCGCGAGTAGCGAACAGTACTCACAGCACTGCTCAGCCGAGTCGATCGTGAACTCGTAGATGGTGTAGTCGTTGTAGAACACTCCCTCCAACTGCTCGTTGCAAACCGAGGGGGCCACCGTTGTCGGCGTTGGAGTTGCCGTGGTTGTAGGCGTGGGGGATTGCGTTGCTTTTGTCATGAAGGCTGACACTGCCGTGATGCTGGAACTGTCGGCATAGTTGGTCTTTTCACCTTCCCCACTCTTGAGGTAGCAAACGCTCAGTCCCGAGCTGGTCGAGTGGAAGTACGTGTACAACACGCATCCATTGTAAGCTGTGCAGAGAGCGCAACACTCTGCTGCGTCCTTCACGCTAACCGTTTGCAGGTTGAAGCCGTGGTAGTAAATGTCCTTGAGCTGCGATCCGCAAGTCGTTCCGGTTGCTGCTGCAGTGGTTGGCGCGGGAGAAGTCTCCGTAGGAGTTAGAGTTGAAACCTCAACAACGTCGCCAATGCTGCCGTCGTCTGCAGCAAGAGCACCGACACTGAACAAGCAGCCGACGACGAAAGCAACAACAAATTGCACCAGCTTCATCACTTGAGCAGAAAACAGCAAGTCCAGTCTTCGATGTCGGTCTTCGGTAGCAAATGCAGAACTGGAATGACCTCTCTGTCCGTCAACGGAATTGAGCAGACCGCGAGCCAACTTCAAGCTGGTGGACAACTATCATGAGGGAATCGAGGCGGTCTCTGATAATCGGAACGCTGTGCTTTGGCATTATATTGTATGGTACAAGCTGTTGGAGGTGGACTCAATAGTCTCCACTCATGGATACCTCGCTACTGTGCGTGCTGGAGCTTTGCTTGGACGCGCTCTGCCATGACGCTCGGTTTTGCCCCGCGATATCGACAGGCCGGAGCTGCTGTGCAAAAGCCAAACACGGTCGACAAATGCAGACCCGCTGATCCTTCAGCTTGATTTTGCGCTTGTCCGGTACTTTGAATGTCCTCTCTACAAGGCAATCCGAACACGTAGGCGACAGACACAAGACGCAGCTGTTCTTCTCGTTGAAGCTTGCACGGTGGCCCTGGCTGCTCCTCGCTGTTCGTTTTTCCAAACACTTTTTACAGACACGCGCCTTCGATGGTGACGCCTGTTGCTGTTGCTGCTGACGTTGTAAGCTATAGTAGTGCATCGCCCATTGCAGTTTCTTGAGCTCTGCTAGCTGAGGAGAGCGCCACATCCCTAGCGTCGCTTTCCAAATCCCCGTCACCACCAACTTGTCTAGAATGAAGTTGAGCGTCTCGACGTACGTGTGCAGATAGACGTCGACAATGCCAGGCTCCAGCTGCTTAAAAATCACCGTGTACATGATCTGCCCTCGCACAAAAGGTTTAGGAAGTGCCGGGTATCGCGACAGACTCGCCGGTAGCACCACTTCATAGCCGATCCGTTCGCCGTTCGTACGTGTCATGGTGCCGATCGAAGCGATACTGACAAAGTCGCGAGGGTTCACCATCTTGTTCAACGGCCAGTGGTGCTCGAACATTTGCCAGTGCACCGCCATGTACCGGAATGGATCGTCTTCTGTTGAGCTCGCGAGCTTGGACAACACCGCCCCGTCCACAGCTTGGTTGGTGAAGATCTCGGAGCGCGTCTTGAGACTAGCGAAATCCGGAGTCTCCATGCCCAGCATGATTTCGTCCAGGTCACCTCGGATCGTTCCTGCTGTCAGCAGCACAACCGGATTCTCCCAACCGCCACCGAGCAGATTGAGGTCAAGTTGCGCTTTGTTGTTGCGCTCAATGTACATTGACGCATCGTCTTGGGTTTTGAGCAATTTCCACTGGGTGTTGTCCAGATCGGAGTGATGGCGTGGGGTGGTGGGGCGACCCTCTCCTTGGCCATCGCGCTCGTCGTAACTGCGCAAAGTGCGATCGAGCAGTTGGAAAGCTCGGTCATGACATTGTTGCTCCTCTTCAAGCGTCAGCTCCACGTCTCGGAATGGCACGTGGCGGGGAGAAGCCATTCCTCCTTCCTCTTGTCGGATTCTGATGTGTCGATAACCATAGAGAGCTATGCAGGCAGTCAACCCAGTCGCGTTAAACACCCGTTCTCAATACCACCTGATTGGCAGGACTCTATCGGGATGGGAAGCCTGGTGGAGTGAGTTTGTTGCCACTTGCGACTTCCCCAGCTGCTGTCGGCATGAAAAGTGCTGCGGTGAATAGTCCGACCGACAAGGTGTCGTGGAGCAACTCATCGAATACGTGATGCCAAGCACGCATCAGTGTGGTCTCCACCGGAGCGCAAATGGTTTCCTATCTCTCCGGTTAATTGAGCTCGACACAACTTCGACATCTCAAATGCAAGTGAAAGTCTCTGCTACTGTAGATGACTGCAGTTGAACGGTGGTGCTCCGTGTTGACTCAATGGGACACCAGCTGGTGCTCGCCCCTGTCACTTGACGGATCAATTCGGAAGCATGCAGGCAGCAACTGGTTTCACACGCCGTCAGCCTACGATAGAGCCCACGGGCGATGGAATAAGACGCAGCGGTGAGAGAACTCAGCTGCCGCAGAAAGCCTCAGCAGAAACGCTGCCGACGCAATAATTGAAATTGAACGAGGGGTCTACGCACTATCTAGTAAATGGCTCATGATTGCCCTGAGAAGAGGCCGTCGATCCGCTGGAGCTTTGCTCGGCTTCTTTCTGCTCCTGAGTCTGGGTTAGCATTTCCCTGGCGATATCTGCTGGTCGTTGTTGGCGCACAAACGTCATACAATCTCTGCAAACGAAGACGCGACGCTCTTTCAGTTTGATGCTGCGTTCGTCCGATATCTTCAATGTCCGCTCTTCAAGACAACTTGAACACGTCGGCGACCCACACAAGGCACACGTGTGTTTCTCGACTGAACTCTCACTACGCCGATGACTCGTTACCCGCTTCTCGAAACACTTTCTGCACGCTTTAGAGTTCGATGGAGCCATCTGCTGTTGTTGTCGTCGAGAAGTGCAGTGGGCAATGCACCACTGGAGCTTCTTCATCTCCGCTAGCTGAGTGGCGACGCCAATCGTCGATTTCCAGGTCATTGAGACCGAGATTTTGTCCAGGATGAAGTTTTGGGTCTCGACGAACGCGTGGACGTAGACGTCGACGACTCCAGGCTCCTGCTGTTTGAAGATTGCGGCGTGCATGAATTTCCCTCGCACGAAAGGTTTGGCCAGTGGTGGGCACTGTCTAAGATCCGCTGGCAGCACCACCTCGTAGCCAATGCGGTCGCCGTTGTCGCGCGTCATGATGCCCGTCGACGACAACGTCACGAAGTCGCGAGGGTGCACCACGGCTTTAACGGGCCATTTGGGCTCTAGCACTGTCCATTGGATCGCCATGGCCTGGAACGGATCGTCCTCGGTTGGCTGCATGAGGTCGACCAGGACAGCGCCGTCCACGGGCTGCTTGGCGAGCGCTTCTGTGCGCACTTTGAGACTAGCAAAGTCCGGGGTGGACATCCCCAGCATGACCTCGTCCAGGTCAGCTCGGATCGTGCCTGCCATCATCACCACCACGGGGTGCTCCCAGTCGCTCCCCAGCAGCTTCAAGTCTCGGCGGGACCTGCTGTCGCGCTCCACGTAGAGCGATGCGTCGGCGTTTGTCTTGAGCAGCTTCCACCGTGCGTTGTCCAGGATCGAGTGGTGGCGAGGGATGGTCTCCCCTGGCCATCGCGCTCGTCATAACTGCGCAACGTGCGGTCGATCAACTGGAACGCGCGGTCGTGGCAGCGCTGCTCGTCTTCGGGCGTGAGTTCCACGTCTCGGAACGGCACGTGTCTGGAGGTCATGGCGCTGTGTGTCCAATTTGGTTGTGACCGGTGCGAACGAGCTTCAAGCGCATTAGGACCATGCGCTTGGGTGATTACGCCCAGCTAATGATGGCAACGAACACGATGCCTCGTGGATGTGTAGATGACGACCTGCACAGAGCAGACGTGGCGCACCATGATGCAATGAGCTTGCTCCATTGCCGTCTCTACTAGTATTGCTCCAGTCAATTATTGCGCATGGCACTCGAGTGAGTGTTTACTTTGCCACCTCCAGTGCCACGAGAACGCAGCGTAGACGCTGCAATTGATGTGATATTCAATGAGGTAATAGGTAAGCTGCAACGGCTCGGAGATCTGCAAAGCGCCGCAATCATCCTCGTGCTTTCACGGGAGTCATCATCTCAGTGTTACTGCCGCTCTTGACCGCACGTTCAGCGCGACCGTAGAATGGTTGCTGGCGATGAAGATTGCATGTAGGAGGAAGGACGTCATGTCCTAGCTAGCGACGTTATTCAATACACCCAGACCTCCGAGCTCTCGCTGTCTCGTGTGCTGCTGCTTCTCTTCCCTTCCTTCAGTCTCTCGACTTGGTTCAGCCTCGCAATCTCTGCAGGTTCTTGCTGCTGCACGAATGCCAAGCACTCTGGGCAGACGAAAACGCGCTGGTCTGCCATCTTCACTTTGCGTTCGTCTGGCACCTTGAACGTCCGCTCCACGAGGCAGTCGGAACAGGTAGGCGATGAGCACAGCACACACGTGTTCTTGTCGCCAATACTGGCGCTGCGTCGGCGTTTCGTACGACCTCGCTTTTCTGAGCACTTCCCACACGCTCTCGTCGACGACTGAACTGCCTGTTGCCGCTGAGAGCTGCAGTGCGCAATGCACCACACCAACTTCTTCACCTCGGCGAGTTGAGGGAGTCCCAGAACACGATCGTGGATTTCCACGCCACCGACACGACCACTTTGTCCAGTAGCGAGTTCTGCGTCTCGATGTAGGCGTGGACGTAGGCGTCCACAACACCAGGCTCCTGCTGTCTGAAGATCGCAGCATGCATCACTTGGCCGCGCACCACAGGCTTGGGCAATGGAGGACACTGCGGCAGATTCGCAGGCAGCACGACTTCGTAGCCGATTCGATCGCCGTTTGCCCTCGTCATGATGCCAGTCGAAGCGAGACTCACAAAGTCTCGAGGCCTCACCATCGCTTTCAACGGCCAGCTGTGGTCGACCACAGTCCACTGAACGCCCATGAACCGGAACGGGTCGTCATCTGTAGGACCCTGCAGCTCGGCTAAGACAGCGCCATCCACCGCCTGCTTGGTGAACGTCTCCGACCGCGTTTTGAGCGCAGTGAAGTCGGGCGTCTCGATGCCGAGCATCACTTCGTCCAAGTCTCCTCTGATCCTCCCGACCATGAGAATCACCACGGGATCGTTCCAGTCCACCCCAAGGAGATTGCGGTCTTCAGTCTCACTGTGCTGCTTCGTGTAGAGCGACGCCACCTCCTGCGTCTTGAGCAGTTTCCAGTCGGCGCTGTCCAGATTCGAGTGATGCAGCGGAATGGTGGGGCGACCTGCCCCTCGACCATCTCGCTCGTCGTATCCGAGCAGCGTTCGCTCTAGCAATTGAGCCACGCGGTCGCGGCAGTTCTGCTGCTCTTCAGGCGACAGCTCCAGCGGCGGGAAAGGAACTTCACGCGGGGTCATAGCTCCGGTCGTATTGTGCGCACGTAGTGGAGACCGTGAGACGAACAGCTGGCTAATTGTCTGGTCAATATGATTACGACCGACAGAATGATTGCTGCCATTGTTTTGGCGTTTGGCTACAACACTACAGACGCTACTACATGTACTTCCCATCCATTCCTACGTGGACTTCTCAGCTTTTCAATGCACTGGATCCGTTTTGCGGCGCAACGAGGGACGGATCCCAGAACTCGCGAGAGGATTGATGAGTTTCACCAGTTCCGCCACTGAAATGGACGGATATCGCTTGGGCGAGTTGAGCAAAGAGTTCGCAGCTTGTTCCCACGTTTCACGAGCAGTCAATCGTCGACTGCGACTTCTTTGCTTTTCACGGGCTGCCTCACGCACTTCTTGGTTTTTGAGGGCGGTTTCTGCCGGCTGTTGCTGCTGCACGAACAACAAACACGACCGACACACCGCGACGTCCACGTTCAGCAACTTTGAACCACATTCGCCTGGCACTTTGAGTTTTCGTTTCACTCTGCAACCAGGGCAGAGCGGAGCTGCGCAGAGTGCACACGTGCTGTGGTCACTCAGATGGTGGCGTCTTGAGAGTAGATTCTTCCTCTGCAGACAACTGTCACAGTGTTGAGACCCCGTGGGCCAACCGGTACCGGTTGACTCTGGCGCAGATACATGCTGCCGTCTTTCAACGCTTCGATTGTCGATACACCACTGCAGCTTCTTCAGCTCGGATAGCCGAGGTGCGTCCCAGCAGCCCAACATATTCTCCCAAATTGTAGCGAGCGCCACTTTATTGACGATACAGCCCTGTGTCTCCACGTACGATTGGATGAAGACGTCCACGTTGCCATCCTCTCGCTGCTTGTAAATGGCTCCGTACATCAGCTTGCCACGCACCATGGGCTTTGGAAGTGGCGGACATTGAGGTAAATCGATCGACTGCACGACTTCGTAGCCGATACGCTCGCCATTGCAACGATTAATCACACCAGTGGCCGAAGCAAAAACAAAGTCACGAGAGTGCACCATGACATTCACCGGCCAGCTCTGCTTGTCTACCATCCACGTGATGCCCATGAACTGGAACGGGTCAATTTCGGTTGGAGCTGCGAACTGCGCCAATACAGCGCCATCTAAGGGCTTCTTCCCGAGCATCTCGGACCGAACCTGCGCTGCGGCAAAGTCTGGAACCTCTAGGCCAAACATGACCTCGTCCAAGCTATTGTAGATTGTTCCAACAGCAAGCAGCACGCGCGGGTTCTTCCAGCTGTCTCCAAGAAGGCTCAGATCTCTCCAAGTGTCTCGCTTGCGCTCGATGTACAGCGAGGCATTCGCCTCGGTCTTGAGCTGCTTCCAGCGCCTACTATCGACGCCAGTCTGGTGGTGTGACGAACTTGATTGTGCATCTTCATCTCTTTCGTCTCGCTCATCGCAGCTACGTAGCGTGCGATCGAGTAGTTGGAACAGACGATCTTGGCATTGCTGCTGTTGCTGCACCGACAAGTTTAACGGAGCGAACGGCACTCCCTGTCGACTAGAATTAGGGGAACTCATTCTGGAATTGCCGATTTAGTTGTGAGGGTGGGTGGGTCTTCACTTGTCGGATCTTGACGCCGATGGCGTTCATCATGCACCCGTTTATCCGACCTCCGAGAGCTGTCCTGTGCACCAAAGACGCCTCGTCTGAGAGAGCTCGCACTCGAGTATTGCCCCACACATGTATCAGACGCACCGAGACCCCGACCGAAGGCTCTTCTTGGTCGGAACGCGTAAAAAATCTTCAACTTTGAAGGCTTTTTGCGCAATGGCGACTCGCCGAGTCTCTCAAATCTCGTGTTCCGTGCCTGCAGGTGTCCGCAGTCGTGCCGTCGGCGGTCGTCTCGGTGGCTCCGGACTCGACAAAGCGAGTCTCGGTGGAAACCTCAGCAGCTTGCACCTTCGCGTGGATCTGCAGTCAGCTCCAGCGTCGCTCGGTCCTGGCCTCAACACCAAGTCTGTCATTCTCATAGCCAAACTTTACGTCACCACAGCGGTCGAAACAACGGAGCGACACTAAAAACTCCCCACCAACTGTAGTTGGACGCTTGCACTGCCAGCCATGGCTTCCAACAAGAGACCACAGATAATTGAACTGTTGAGTCACAGCCATCTCCGCCTCACGACTCGTGAGTCACGAGTAGGTAAGACTGTCCCTCGAGCTCTTGAGTTTGTCAACTAATTGGAGCAGACTCCCAGCAGGCTTGAAGACGACGACGGCAATGGCAGAAAGGCTGGCGTCTGTCGTGATTGTGCTCAGGGCCACATGCTCGGCGGACATTGCCCGTCAAGCGCTCACAATTAATCACACGTTATCGTCTTAGCAGTTGCTCAGACAGAGAATGGCTTCGGCTGCCTCTTCTTACTACAGTGCTGTAGGTGAATGTCTTCATCAGGGCTGACCGGGTCAGTGACCCAGGGGCGCTCTTACTATAGTCGGGTTGCCTTTCCCCGCGCAGGAAATGCGTGCCGTCAATGCGGCGACATAAGCGCTGGCGCTCAACCATTGAACGGGCACGTTGGATAAGGCCTGCTCGGCTCGGTTTCCAGCTGGAAAGTCCATTGTAAACCGACTAGCTGCATCATCGACAAGCTGAACATTGTTTCACGGCAGAGTTGACGGCTCTCAAAGACAACTTGAGTGAAGTTTGAACCTCTTCCACCTGTGGCCATCGCCGCATGTATCAATCTCACGGCTTGAAAAAGCAGAACGGTGGCTCGCTGTACTTGGCGATCCACGCCTCCAGCTCAATCAAATTGAGCAGATCGCCCCTGGCGTTATGAGAGCTACTACAAGACTTAGCTTAAGACGATCACAAAGTTCACGCTGCGGTTGCAACTGCTCGGTGACCTTCCTGTTCGATGAAGAAGGCAGTTAGAGTGGAGCGATTGAAAATCAAAATTGACTGGCTGCCGTCGTGAATTTGGAGTGTGGAGGATGCCTCGCTTGTTTTTGAGAAGGCTCGGATCACTCCGGAATGTGCGTTGGGTGAACTGACAGACCACCACGATAACATTGTGCAGCAATCTGAATGAACGCTTGCTACGTCAGTAGATTGCAGTCTTAGTCAGTGCACGAAACATTAGTTAGAAAGCAAAATGAATGTCGTATTTCTTTCTCCAGCAGCCATGCTCGCGTATCGGTCGAACACTCTCGTGGGACCCTCATACTATCTCTGCTCACCACCACTTTTACGGGTTCACTGGGTTCGCATTTTTCTCCTTGTCTGCCATCGCCTCCTTCGGGTCGTAGGCCGGGAAGTGATAGCCCTCCAGACCTTTCGTCGCGTTCCAGAAGAACTCGTACGCCAGGGGTTCAGCCAACGGCCAGTCATTGCGGAAGCGCGCTGGCAGGTCCGGATTCACGAGGAATTGGCGACCAAAGCCTACGAGGTCAGCCACACCCGCGTGCAGCACCCCTCGGCCTGGTCGCGCGTGTAGCTGCACGTGGCCATCACTCGGCCCTTGAAGAGGGTTTTGAGCTCGAAAAGTGTGAAGATACGACACTTGTCGGAGCGACCGAAGCCGAAGCCGTCGTGTGTGGCCAAGTAACACAGTCCCATCTTGCCCAGTTCCTTGATGACGTACGTGAAGGTCTCGTAGTTGTCCTCGCTGCCCATGCCGCCATACACTCCGTTGGGTGAGAGACGAACACCAACACGCTCCGCAGGGTACACAGTGGTCACGGCTTCAACCAGCTCGCGGAGAAATCGAAAGCGGTTCTCTACCGATCCGCCGTACTGGTCCGTACGCTTGTTGGTGCTCGTCTGCAGAAATTCGTCGATGAGGTAGCCGCCGGCACCGTGAAACTCAACGCCGTCGAAACCCGCTGCCTTGGCACGCTCAGCACACTTGCGGTGGTCCTCCACGGCCTGCTTCACCTCTTCGAGGGTCATTTCGCGAGTAGTGGGGAAGCCCGTGGCGTTGCCATCCGCGTCGTGTGTGCGGCCCGTGGCATAGCACGATGAAGAACACGAAGCCACTTCGTTGCTCGGGTGGAAGGACGGATGCGACTGACGGCCCGTGTGCCAGAGCTGCACGAAGATCTTGCCGCCCTCAGCGTGGACGGCGTCCACGATCTTCTTCCACGCGGCCTGCTGCTCGTCCGTGTACAGTGCGGGTGCACCTCGCCACCCGAAACCCAATTCGGACACGGCGCAACCTTCGGAAATGATGAGGCCGGCGGAAGCTCGGTCCTTGTAGTACTTGGCATTTTCGTCGGTCGGTGCGCGCGTCTTTATGTCGGACCGTGCGCGAGTGCAAGGGCTGAAGACCATGCGGTTCTGGAGTTCGAGTCCGGGGGCGAGCTCAATCGGCGTGAAGAGTTCGTAGTCGGCGACGTTGGCGGACATGGCGGCGGTCGGAGCTTGTTCGCTTGGAAGTTGTTTTGCTGCTGCAAGGTGAATTCAAGAATGAAGTTGCATGGGGATGAAGATGCATGGAGGACGCGCTGCGGGAGACATGTGTCTTTGCTTACGTTAGGCCACTTTGCCCTACGCTATCAACAATCAAAGCTATCGGCTGATAGCGTAGGCAGATTGGCCTAACGTAAGCAAAGGACGATTGATAATCAATCGATCGGTACGATCGTCAACACGGCATTGCGGTAATCGACCACCTTCACTTTGCAGTCGCACGCCTCATATCAGCAGTGCACCCCAGAACTGACTCGTGTCCTCACTCCCACTGCCTTTGGTCTTAGAGGACCCCATCATGGCGATAGTGCAGCGATGCTCCTTCTCGGGTCATCAAAAGCTGGAACATCAAGTGCTCAACAATGCAGCGGAGCTCCTCGCTTTCATTGGCCCTCGACGTCTGCAGTGGTAGCTCCGCTAACGGGACCACGTCTCCGAGGGATGGGATCGACGCGTTTGCCGTAGCACGCGCCATCCCTCCGCCGCCCCATTCAACCAGTCGCTCATTCTCCATTTTCCTCCGAGTGTCCATGCCAACGATCCAGCCGCCTCGACCCAGAGCTCCAGTGTCCGACCACGACAAGCTCCAGTTCCAGGAGATGGCGAGGCTCTGAAATCGGCGGTGGTGGACCTGAACATCGGCAAAGGAGCGGTGCTAGTGCAGCTCCAGGGACCGTGCGAAGCGGACCCGTTCCGGTTCTTAGCGCTCAAGTGGATCGAAGTCCGACCGCCGCCAGTTCCAGTCGTCGGGAAGATGTTGGTGGCTCCGAGGGACGTGATGTTTCTTGGGGGAACAGGCACAATGGTGCGGCCGGACACGGGCGAATACATTGGCTACGAGGTGCACCACTCGATCGAGCACCCGGCGTTTCCCCCGTCGAGGGGCTACGACGGACGCGAGTCGTGATCGGATCCATCTACAGACCGCGACCTGACGGAACCGTCGACTTGTTCATCAAGAGCTACAGCATGGAGGCAGACATGGGCAAAATCATGGGCAGTCTGGCCATGAGCCACGCGTCTCGATGCATTGAGAGAGTGTGGACAGTCCCCGTCTTCGCATACGCCAAGAAACTGCGCTGGTGCATGGACAACCGTCTGCATGGCAACAACAAACACAAAGGGCTGACTGCGAGGCTGACTGGAAGGTGTGGAGCTGGTGCCAAGAATGTCCGCAGGATCAAAACGGAGTCTCGACGCGTGTGTCGACTGTGCAAAGTGCCGCTGTGCTCCAATTGCCGAGTGAAGGAAGCGCTGGTGGATGTTGACCAGCTCTTCCGCGCTCGCAAGATTGCTGTGCGCATCTGCTCCATCTGCCGAGACTTTGTCAAAGGCGTGAGTGCATCGGAGATCGCGAGACTGGAGATGAACCAGCAACGACCTGCTGTCTTTGACCCACTCACACCCAACACACTTGACGTTTTAGCACGGGATTTCTCCCTGGATAACAGCTTCTGTACAGCCTCAGTGGAGAGTCTGTGCATCATGGAGACCCCGCGATCGAGTGAGCGAACGGAACTGCTGAACTAGTTGCTGACAGTGAGACGGAAGCGGGCCGAAGAGAGCAGTGCACGTATAATTGTCTACTAGGAAATACTTTTTCATTAATATTTGTTGTTGTTACCAACTCAATCGCTAGCTGAGTGCAAATGCAGGTTGGGTGTGCACTCCTCTCTTTAGCGCTGAGGCGTCAATCGTGATCCGTTGTTCAGTGACTCAGTTGTTTCTAGCGTGAGTTTGTAGATGGACTCGGCCACCATTCGAAGCTCCACCATCTGCGACCAGATTTGCTCGCGTCGGTCTCGGTCGGACAGTACTTCCTCTGCCTGCTCTGGGATTTCTTCGGGTGCCCCTTTCATCCCTCGGAACGAGTCGATCGGCATATCTGCAGTTGGCGAGAGCACAGAGAGTGAGTAATCTTCCTCTGGAGGGTTTGTCAAAGTGCTCGCACCTGTGTCGGTGGTCACACCGGTGCTGGCGAAGCTCACCATACTTCGGTGGGAGCTGGCAGGAATGCTGGCGGTCGATAACCAGCCAGCCTGAACCTCGGCGCGCGCGACGTCAGCAGCTCCAAGGTGGTCGACACGAAGCACGCAACGCTTGCAAATTTGTATGTCTTCCTGACGCAGCCACAGTTTTTCACTCACCTCCTTGAGAGTGCGCGAGACTCGGCAGCGCGAACATGTCGTTCGTGCACAAAGCGCACAAGAGATGGCACCACTCACCAGTTTGATGAGCCGCTTGGAGCATGTGCCACAGCTAGACGAAGACTCGGGACGCTGTGATCGATAGATGGAGAATGCCCCGTCGTGGCCGTCGTGGCTGATGCTGGAGCAGCTAACACTGCTGCTAGTGTGTGAGCGTTGGCTGGAATGGCGGCGCCTTTGTGTCCCTCGAGTCCTGGGCTGTTGACGGAAGCACCACATGAGCTTCTTTAAGTTGGCACATTCAACCGTGTTCCAGGAACTCATAAAACCTGTTGACGCGGCTGCGAGTGCCACCGAATCCAGTAACTTGCCATGCGCCTCCACGTACCCCTTGACGTAGACGTCTACCTTGTAGTGTCTGCTTCCGAGTCCTGTCGGTATTTCTTTGAAGATGGAGCAGCTTGAGATGCGACCTCGCGTCACTTCCATGCCAGACTGCGCTGTCGTGTACTGTGGAGGATCTACTGAGTGCAGGAGCTGATACCCGACTCTCTCGCCGCTGGAACGTGTCGTGATTCCTGTCGCTTCGATGAATACGAGGTCTCGAGGTCTCACGATGCCCTGGAGAGCAGTTGGGGGCCTTTGACGAACCACTTGAGACCTAGAAATCGGAACGGATCGGCATCGCAGGGCGCGTCGATGCAGTTCAGCACTGCGCCATTAATCAGCGTGTTCTTCACCACCGTGGCCTTGAGCAACATACTCCGAGCATCAGGCGAGGCGACGCCGTACATCACGTCATCGAGTGTGCCGTCGACCCACCCAGTGGCTACCAGCAGCTTTGGTTCCGTCCACTCACCACCCCCGCGAATTGCCATGGATAAACGATCAGCAAAGCTGGTACGACCGCTTCGTGGTGGCGTCTGGCTATTTGATGCAAGAGTGCTGGGAGTCGGATAGCGCTCTTTGTATACTGTGATGTGGTCTCTGGTCTTCACGGGTTTCCATCGGCGTCGACTCATTCGTCGCTGTCTCGGATCAGCTGAGTGAATATCATAGTCCCGAAGCGTGTTAACCAGCAATTGAGTCGCCAGACTCCGATACTTCTCTTGTTGTTCAGCCGACAGCTCGACTGGAGGCACTGGGTTGGTTGTCCACGTGGTGCGTGTAAAGCCATCGCTGTCGTGTCCTTCCATCCTTGCTTATGACGATCTTGCTCTTCTCGATCTGCTGCTTGATGGGCAAAAGTAAAAATGAACTTCACTGTCTGGCCAGCGTAGAGGATTGGTGAGGTCCACGTCAACTATCACAGCGCCTAAGCCGTAGAGGCACAAGCTAGGCCCAGGTCCCACGTGGCATCAAGTCCAGCATAGCTTGACTGTTATTAAACAGTCAAGCTGTTAGCGCCTGGAACGCGTGCCCGCTGAAATCAGAGTTCCTCTTGCTTCAAAAGTGTGAATCAAGGCATTTCCGCGCAGCTAGTATGCGGTGGCGGTGGATACTTTCGTGGTGCTTGTGTCTGATTCAAAGCCCATCGCTCCATGATGGCGGCCACAGTTTGCACACTTCCCGTGGTCGCTGACTTGTGCTGACAATCCAAGATGGCTACTTCTGAACGTTGGTTCAGTTTGGGTGCAACGATGGTGATGGCTCAAATTCTTATTCAAATCAGGCAGTGAAGCCGCATCTCGCCACTCGGGGCTTGCACCTGAATGATATTTGTGCACGTCTAGCACAATGCACACGTATGCAGTTTCTGGAGCTTCTTGTTCGACAATCGATCAAGTTGGAGACACTTTTGCTTGTCGGCAATACTCTAGAAACGTTCCTACCGCCTAAAGCTTGAACTGAGGCCATTGTACGTTGACGTGCGCGCAGTCAAGCCGTTAAAGGGCTGCTTCGAGGCAGCTGCAGTGAAGTAAATGTTCTCCATTCGAGGATGGCGGCGGCGTTCATAATGGAGGGATACAAATCAAAAGGCAACTTCAACATGTTCAGCACGTCGGTATTCACCCCTCATAGTTCGGGGCACACGCCTACGGACTCAATCTACCCACGGGATTAAAGCTAGAACCACAGCACGAATCGGTGGTGTGTTTAGCGATTTGGTACGTGTTTTCCACGGCGAGACGCAGCTCCGTCATTTGGTTCCAGAGATACTGGCGCTCCCGTTGACTTTCGGTGAATTCGGGTGTGTTGGCCCAGTCATCCTCGTCGTCTTCCTCCACACGGGCTCGATTGCTGTCCTGGGCGGACGAGGCCCAGCTGTACGCGAGCGGGTTCACGGGCGATACGGTGCTGGTTGAATCCATCGTCGAACACTGCGATAGCGTGCCGGCCTGGCAGTCACTGAGCGTCGTGGACGGCTCACCAAAGTACACTGGTCTCGCTTCACCTCCGCGCTGCTCGTTCTTGCGACGCCTAAACCAGCGTGGTTTGGTTCGGGTAGCGACGCATTGGTCTTCATTACCTGAAGTCTGACCTGGAGCTTGGATTTGGGCCTGCTGTAGTTGAAGCTGATGTAGGTGCTCCAAGAACGCTGTGGCTGACCGGGAAGAGCTGGAGTCAGTTGCACGCGAGCTGTTAAAGTCGCAGCGTGATGTTGAAAACGGTGTCATTGGAGGCTTCGCTTGCACAGGAATTGGTTCTGGAGATGGTTCTTTGGCTGCTGCAGCCACGTCAGAGTCCGGATGCACTCGCTTTTCATTTTCGTTGTGGTCCGCACGCCAGGTGTACCGGCCGCGGCGGATTTCCTCCTGGGCGATACAGCGCGCAGGCTGAAGACGAACTTTCGCCACACACGAGCGACAAATTGTGCTCGCTCGACGCTCGAGCTTGAGATCGCAAGTTGCATACGCCAATTTCTTGGTAACTCGACACTTCGAGCACATTGGCACCTCGCACAAGGAACAAAGCCCCACGCTGTTGCCTTTCTTCAGCTTCCGCCCGCAGGTTCCTCCGCACCGTTCGCGTGAGCGACCAGTGCCAACACTAAAGCTTCGTAGATGGAAGCCGCGAGGATTCTCAGCATTACCGGTTGGTTGAGAAGATGCTAAAGACCCAGTGTTTCTTCCTCTTGCACGCGCAGCAGCCTCCTCTTTCCAGCTGACAAGGTGCGGGTTTGCAACGAACCACATGAGCTTCTTGACGTGGCCACACTCGACAGAATTCCAGGAGCTGAGAAACCCCGTAGACGCCGCCTTCAGTGACACCGAATCGAGTAACTTGCCGTGTTGCTCCACGTATCCTCGGACGTAAACGTCAACCAGTTGTCCGCCTTGGGCCTCTTTGAAGATGGTGCAGTTCGAGATACGGCCGCGGGTCAGTGAGCGCTCCGGTAGTGCGCCATACCCCTCCAAGTCCACTGAGTGCAGCAGTTGGTAGCCGATTCGGTCCCCGTTCGGGCGCGAGATAATGCCCGTGGACTCGACAAATACAAAATCGCGAGGCTGCACGAAGTTCCGCAAAGTAGCAGGAGGTCCTTTGACGAACCACTTGATGCCAAGGAAGTGATACGGATCGTAGGGCGTGGGTCCTGCAATCTCTGCCAGCACAGCACCATCCACCAGGGAGCTCCGCACAATCCCCGCTTTGAGCAGCATGGACTCGGCGTCAGGTGTGACGACTCCGTACATGATATCGTCTAGCGAGCCGATAATGGACCCGACCCCGACCAACAACCTGGGCATCTGCCAGTCATCGTCAGCCAGTCGATGATGCTCGGGCGGACCGAAACTCGTTGTCGAAAGAGACTTTGGCGGGTCGCGCTCCTTGTACACCGTCAGGTTCTCCCGAGTTTTCACCGCTTTCCACCGTCGCTGCTTGCTCAGATCGCGACTGCTCTGAGGCAGTCTGTCGAAAGCATCGAAGTGCGCCAGTGTTTCGCGCACCAAACCGCGTGCCAAGTCTTTGAATTGCGTCTCCTGATCGGTGGTGAGCGTCAACGGAGGGAAGACGCTCTTGCTCCACGCCTTCATCTTTCGAGGCGAACGGAGGACGGACTCGACGAGGGTCGAGGAATTTCACGTATGCGCAACGGTGCGATTTAGATAATGGCGATCGCCGGCTGCGCTCCATTATCGGAAAGGTACTTGGAAGAGCTTCGCGGTCATGAGGTCCATGTGGCGAGTGCCCACGTGTGAGCAGCATTGCGCGTTGCCAGGCAGATGCGGCAACCCCGCACTTTTCGGTGAAGTTCAGCAGCGACGCACTACTGTGGACGGCGTGCACGAGACGCACCATTTGACAGCAGCAACGAAGGTCGGTATTGGCGGTAGTGTCTCCGCAAAGAGCGGGAGTGTCCGGAAGTCAAGTGGATGGCAATCACTACTTGGACATTCCACTCACTCCTGTTGCGAATGATGGCCCATAATTGCCCGCGAGTCAGATCGAAGCGGCTTGCATTGATAATTGACGCGCTTTTGAAGCTGCTCGGGCCGTTGTCAGCGCAAAAGAGAGGGATGTTTGCCATGCCTCCGTCGACGCCATACTGGCAAGAGATCACGCCATCGCTGCGTTAGCGCCCGCTTCAAGGCTCCAGCTGGAACTTCGAGTCGAAGCTCAACGACGGATCCTTTGCCAACGATGAGTGCTGGCACAAGTCTAAGACAATCGAGTCGCAACAGCTTCCAAAGCTTCAACAACTTGCTGACAGCAAGTAAGCACGACCTTCGTGGCTGGATACTCTGACCATGACGCCAGTGAAAGTGTCAGTTCCTTTGACCACCACTTTTCATGACGTGCCGCCGCACTTCCCGTTGTGATCGTGGTCATTGGATAGCCCTCCGGCACTTCAGCTTCATTTATTTCGTGACCGTCTTTGCGCAGCTATCGATCTTATTCCGAGTCAGCGGGAAGGCTTTGCCGTGCATTTTGGTGCCAACAAATTGCTGCCAAGAATTGCTGCCGTCACGCCAAACAGTGACACAGGCAATACCTTATTCCAGTCGAGTGCTTTCTGGTCATTTTCGTGTCGCAATGGTTCGTGCGCGCGGACTGAGAGCGATGGGTCTCAGATTGAGACTCATCACTAGTGTGCTTGGCGGTAGACGTCTCATCGAAGGACTACAAGCGAAAACAGTGGCCGGGACGTGCAGCCAATTTATTTGTTTGGGTAGTGTCTTTTATCTCCTGTCCATTGTCGCGGTGGAAGTTATCGTGGGGCAGTCAGGATTCCTGCGCTTGGAACGCTGGGCTCTAGGCTCGGCATTTTCACCATGAACTTCAGGTGCAATGCAGTCATAACCAAAGCAGCCAAATGATCAGGTCAACGTGCGGTAGATCCCCCATCTCAGTTGTGCGATCTCTCCCCACCGAGAGCAAAGCCATTTTCACGCCAACTAAAGTTGCGAGCGAAATCAGCCACGAGGAAGCGATTGCTAGGCTTATGGTCTCCCGTCGCGTGCCATTCCAAGCTTTTGAGCTGACGGCTGACGAACAACAGCACTGCCAAGACCGTGCGTATCAACTGCTGGACCGCACCTTGCGCGGATACGACGAGCGTGATGGCCAAGGCGACGGCGGCCCAAGTGTTCCACGACACCACTCCGACTTGGACAGCAGCCACTGGAAGTTGCTCAAGACGCAGGACGATGCCTCAATGTACATGGAGCGCAACAGCTCGCAACAAGACCCGTATCTGCTCGGAGGCAACTGGAAGAATCCTGTGGTGCTGCTGGTGGTGGGTACGATCCGAGGCGACTTGGATGAGATCATGTTGGGCGTTGAAACCCCGGACTTCCCGGCACTAAAGGCCCGCTCAGAAACGTTCATCAACCAACCTGTGGACGGCGCATTCCTGGCCAAAGTGCTGCATCCAACAAAGGATGACCCGTTCCAGTGCATGGCGGTGCAGTGGACCGTGTACGAGCACGACTGGCCGCTTAAGGCTATGGTGAACCCTCGTGACTTCGTAAGTCTTGCCTGGACAGGTACGATGACGCGTGCCAATGGCGACCGTATCGGCTATGAGCTTGTGCAGCCAGCGAATCTGTCGCAATGCCCACCGCTGCCCAAGCCTTTTGTGCGTGGCAAGGTGATGTACGCTGCGGTTTTCAAGCAGAAGGAGCCAGGCATTGTCGACGTGTACGTGGAGACGTACATTGAGACGCAGGGCTTTCTTCTGGATAAACTGGTCGTGAATGTGACGTGGAGAGGCATGTTGGGCTTCTGGAAGACCCCGGAGCTCGCTGAGGTGAAGAAGTTGCAGTGGTGCATGGCCAACCGTCGGAAGCAGTCGCCGTCAGTCTGTGGCAAGTGCATTGAGAAGCGGAATCTGCTGCGACGCCGTGCTGAGAGCTTGAGTGGGAGGAACAAGTGCGAGTTGTGTCAATTGCCGTCGTGCTTCGAGTGCCTCGTCGAGCGGACAGTCCAAGTGGACGACGGACGACACGTCAAGCTAAAGGACAAACGTTTCTTCGTCTGTGAGCAATGTTTGGCGTTTGCAAGAGAGCTTCGATCGATAGAGATTGCTGGAGTGAAACAATCCACACAAGAGCTCGAAAGGCAAGACACCATTGACAGCTCCACCATCTCAGCTGATTGACACATCGATAATTAAAATATCAAAGCAAATAGTTAAAAACAAATATCCATATCCACGACCGAATCCACGTCGGCGTTTCAGTTTAGGATCTGATACCGGTAATAAGAATAAACTATGCTGCGTCGACTCCGCTCCACTAACCTCTTGCTGCCTGTGCAGGCGGCCGCCATGTCTTCTCTCTCCGAGCGCTTCGAACGCAGTCTGGCGCTGGGCAAGACGCTGCCTCCGCTCTCCGACAACGCGGCCAAGCTCGAGATGTACGCGCTGTTCAAGCAGGCCAAGCAGGGCACGAACGCCTCGCCCCGACCAGGAATGCTGGACTTTGTAGGAAGAGCCAAGTGGGACGCCTGGAGTAAACTGGGAGACATGAGTCAAGACGACGCCAAGCTCAAGTACATTGCGATCATTGAGGAGCTGGCGGCCAAGAACGGAGCGGCCGAACAGGACGAGGATCTGGACATTGCAGGAGCTTCAAACGACCTGCAGGTCGAGGTTTCGTACGTTTTCGTAAATTTTATGTCTCAGATTCTGAGCGACTCAGATTATGGAGGACTAAATTCTTTGCTGATGCAAGTGAGGCGGGACTGCTGACGATCCAGTTGAACCGGCCGAGCAAGTTCAATGCCATCGACATCGCCATGTACGAAGGGATTATGAAGGCCATGGAGAGTTCCAAAGCTCAGAATCAAGTCAAGGCGGTGCTGCTCAAAAGCTCGGGCGACTATTTCTCCAGCGGTAACGACCTCAGCATGTTCACGTCCAATCCAGACGGACTTTCACTGGAGGCGATGGCGGAGAAAGGTGCCGTGCTGCTGGAAAACGTGGTCAACACCTTCATCACGTACCCGAAGCCGGTGGTGGCGGCGGTGCAAGGACCGGCAGTGGGGATCGCCGTCACCATTTTGGCGCTCTGCGACCTGGTTTACCTCAAGGAGACGGCCACGCTACACACGCCGTTCACGTCGCTGGGGCAATCGCCTGAAGCCTGCTCGTCGCTACTTTTCCCACGCATCATGGGGTCTGCACGTGCCAACGCCATGCTGCTACTGGGCGAGAAGCTGAGCGCCAAGGACGCCCTCGACACGGGCTTGGCCACGGAAGTGTTTGGTGCCGCAGAGTTTGACGCGAAGGTTCAAGAAAAATTGGAGTACGTTCAGAGATTTTGAAATGGCTGGGGCTTTGTAGTGAGGTGCTAAATTATGTATGTTTATGCATAGATTGCTGCTCTCACGCTACCCACAGGCGATCCAGCGTTCTAAAGCGCTCATCCGCTCGCCCGAAACTGTGAAGGAGTTGCAAGAGGTGAATCACCGCGAGTGTGCGACTCTCAAGGAGCTCTGGCTCGGACCTGAGTGCATGGATGCCATCCTGAAGTTCCAGTCTCGTAAGCAGTAAAGTGCAATGTGAATTAGGATCAACGCACACGTCGCCATAGTCGGACACAACCGTATAAGACGATTTCTGGATTGATCCAATCTGCACACATCGTGATGAGATTCTCGACAGACCAACTTTTGCGGATGGATTACTTTCGGATGATTTCAGGTGAACCATGCATAGGAGGGGGACAGCGGGAAAACAGTAAGTTGTCGTGAGTCAACAGACGAATAGTATCAGTATGAGAATATGTGCTTGTGTGCTATCAACGAGCTGAATCTGTACTTGATAACACGTTGTGCTTGTTCTTATGCATGAGTCTCGACACTGCGACTGTCGACACCTACAGGCACGAAAGACAAGATGTGTCCAACTCCCTCTGCAGCGGCGGCATAACGTGTTTGGTGTACCAGCGGATGTGTGCAAGAAGAAATTGACTTAACCCTTGGTTGATGGCCAGCTTTGAATAAGACGACGATGCCACGGCAATCATGGCCTATGATGCGAAGTGGACCGCCAAGGACCGTGCTATGCTGGACCAGATTGCTTATTTCTCAGATGAGACGGTCGCTGCTAGAACCTACACCACTTTGGCGGCCATGCGTACCCGACAAATCGATGACGCCCGTGACAGAGAGTATGCTGCTGTTGCTGCTGGTCGTCGCGAACTACCGGTAGGCACAAGCGCAATCGCTCTCCGGCCGTTAGCACTGAGATGCCCAACAATGATTATCGGAGAGGAGTGCCTTTCGCGCCGCTTGACTTGACTGTAGAGCAGCAGCAGCATTGTCAAGACCTCGTGTTTCAAGTGCTCGATCGTACGCTACGCGGCTACGACGAGCGAGACGATGGAGGAGACTCCCTAAAGGTACGCCACGCCACCACTCCAACCTCGATTGTACGATCTGGAAGCAGCTCAAGACGAAGACGAACGCCTCGCTGTATACTAAGCGTCCAAGTTCGTCCTTGTTACGGGATTTGCATCTCCCTGGTGACAGTTGGGAAAACCCGCGCATTTTGCTCGCTGTAGGAACGATCGACGGCTGTCTGGACGAGGTCATGTTTGGGTTAGAGACGCCGGACTTTACAGTCATGCAGCTTCGGTCCGAGACGCTAGGGAATCAGCCCCTAGATGGTGCTGTACTAGCGCAGTTCGCAGCTCCAACACCAACCGATCCCTTCCAATTCATGGGCATCACGTGGATGGTAGGCGAACCGGGTTGGCCTCTGAATTTGATGGTGAACCCCAGAGATTTTGTTTTTACGTCGGCCACTGGAATCATTAACCGTGTTAACGGAGAGCGAATTGGATACGAAGTCGTGCAGTCGATCGATTTACCTCAATGCCCACCGCTTCCGAAGCCCATGGTGCGCGGCAAGTTGATGTACGGAGCCATTTACAAACAGCGTGATGATGGCAAGGTGGATGCCTACATCCAGATGTATGTGGAGACACAGGGGAATATTCTCGACAAAGTGGTGATCGCTGCAATGTGGGAGTCAATGTTGGGATTTTGGGACTCACCACGGTTATCAGAGTTGAAGAAGCTGAAGTGGTGCATCGACAATCGAAGTGTTGAAAGACGACAGCATGCATCTGCACCAACAACTACAGGTTGGCCCAGTGAGTCTAGACACCTGGATACTAGTTTGCAGAAGAAAAGTCTGCTTTCGCGGCATTGCGGTGCTCACCTGGATAACCACAGCTCGTGCGTGCTCTGCGCAGCTCCGTTTCGTCCAGGATGCAAAGTAAAACGAAAACTTAAAGTTCCAGGCGACCGTGGCCCCAAGCTGCTCACCGTGAACGTTGCAGTGTGTCAGCCGTGCTTGTCGTTCGTACAGCAGCAGCAGCCAGCTAAAATCGCCGTTCACAACCAGGAACTGCGCGATGCAGTGGCCGAAAAACGCAGAAGTTGCAGCAGACGAATGACTGATTGTGAGACCAGGGAGCACGCTGCTAGCTCGGTGCTTTACTCACCCACGAGGTATCCGTCAATTTCGTCCATGGATCTGGCTCAGCTCATCGATCCTGTTCGACGCAAAACGGACCCAGAGCATACGATCAACTAGGAACAACGAAGCAGAGGGGTGTATGTGGCGAACGGAGCCACACACCAGCGAAGGTCTACCATTGAACCAGTCCGTAGCTTCACAAGACAGAGTTTACATGCGATGGATGGTCATCCTCTGCTGTTCGTGATGTCAATGTAACATATCCAGCAGCTTGGCGTGCGTAAACCAAATAGAAAGGCTAGAATGCAGGATCAACGGCAAGATTTTCGGCTGACATGCTGTTCTTTTGAATATTTGCTCCAAGTTAGAACCACGAAGACAATCGCTTGGGTGGAGGATTATTGGCTTTGGAACGCTGCTCTTTAGCCTCCTTCGATCTCTCTTCCTCGGGTTTCTTTGGTGCCAAATCCACTGGAGCTGGGGGCGGAGCGGGTTGTGTGCCTGGATGAACATGGCCCGGGACTTTGTACTTGCACAAAGCACACTCTACAGCTGGTGGAGCAACCGTCACTGATTCCACAGGAGCTGGCGGTGGAGCGGGTACTGCTGTCCCTGGATGAATGTGGCCTGGAACTTTGTACTTGCACAAAGCACACTCGACTATCGGTGGAGCTACCACAATGGCCTCCGTAGCAGTGTGGGCTCCACTCGCTTTCGTCTCATCATCGCCTTGAGCAGATGCAGTGTCAGACTCTGCCTTGTCAGAAGATTCACTGTGCTCCTCCGTGAGCGAGGCGAGCTTGGGCACTGCTGATCGTCGCTGTAGTGTTTTGTTACGTCGCGGGCGGCGAGCACGAGCACCTTCTCCGGCAGCGCCTACCGAGCAAGGATCTTTACCGAGAGTAGCGGCCGCCACACGCGCTTGCTGCATGTGTTCACGATCCAGCGCGTCCATCTGCTCTTTCGTCTCGTTGATGCCGTCCAGCATTGCCACTGTCACGCGTCGAGCGAGCCCATGCTTCCGCCGTTCTGGGGCAGGCTCGCTGCATTCGCTGTCAACTTCCATGTGTGAAGTGGTTGCATCGGTACTGTTGTGATTCTCTGCAGCATCCACCTCAGCCTCAGACGACTGAGCCTTGTAATTCTCCGTATTGCTCCGAAAACCTTGTGAAAAGAGGTACCGCAGTGCACGCTTTTCCATGTTCACCACGGGTCGTAGCTTGAGAGTGCTCTCAAACAGCATCCCTGACGTCGTGCCATCCACACGGAACTCGCGCAGCTTGGTCTTTCCGTCGACTTGGACAGCTCCAGCGTTTCCACAGTTAACGATCGGCTTCTCGACGAAAGGAACCTTCTGTGAACACAATCGTAATCGCTCATGCAGCAGTAGAGCGTAGTCTCGAGGTGGTTCGACATATTCAGTCGTGACAGTGGTGTCCATGATAACGTCTCCATCTGCTGTCGAATTAATGCTGACCGTGCTCGTGACGCTGCTCATACTGCTCACATCGTTGCTGCTGAAACTCTTCCGCATTCCGTCTCCACTCGGTAGCAAGACTGGTGTAGTGCCGTTTTTGGGCCATCCTCGCTTGGGTGGCTCAGTCAGCTCAAACACGAACGGTGCGTTCACAGGCTCGTAGCTGTGCGTACAAATCGACGCATTGAAGTACGTGATCTTTCCGTCAGGACTCGCGCTGCGTCCGTAGCCTTCGTGCACATGCCCAAACACGTGCAGCCTCGGTCGCACTCGACTTTCGACTTCCCGCAGGAGGTCGGCGCAGCCCACACGCTGATACCCGACCAGGTCGCCGTGACCCATGGGCGGAGTGTGGGTCACCAGCACGTCCGTGTCCGTCGGAATGCGTCGCCATTGACGCAGCAGCGGCTCCCCACGCGGCCGGTTGAAGGCCCAGTTGCAGAACTCGGGCTGCCACGGCGTGCTGTGCATTAAGTCGACAAAACGTTAAGTCAACTTTCTGCCTGTCGACTTAGCGAGGAGCTCATTTACCCGTAGAAGAGATAGCCTTCGATGAGAACGGCCTGGTCCTCCAGGTACAGCGCGTTCGTGAGCAGCGCGCGCACCTCGTCCGGGTCTGCAACAGTTTCCAGTCATTAACATTTTGTCCACTTGGGACTTTTGTCCTTTAAGTCAACGCACCATACTGCTGTCTGTGGCCATATTGGTGCCAATATTTTGGGTAAAAGTCCCGGTCAAAAGTCGACTCGTGGTTCCCGGCGATCACGATCTTGTAGCGGTGCGGCAGCGTCCCCAGGAACGCGTTGAACGCCAGCACTTCGCTGCGCTCGCCCGTGTCCGTAAAGTCCCCGGCATGGACGAACACGTCGCCGTCGGGCACAGCCAGCGCCTCGTCGTGGAGCCCGTGCGTGTCCGACACACACACCACCTTCATCGCTCTTTAACAGCCGGGTGGCATACAAACAGCAAGTCAATCTGAATGCATACCCAAATCAAGTCTTTTTTGAGTGCCAATCATTTTGTTGCCCATTTGCCAATTGTGTCCATCATGGCCGAAGCGGTGAGTGCCGAGCGCCAGTTGATCCTGCAGAAGCGCCGCGAGCTGCGCAAGGCCAAGAAGGCCAAGGCCAAAGACTTCAAGCAGGAGAAGCAGCGCCAGCGCAGAGAGAAGAAGGCGGAGATCGTCGCTCGCATCCGCCAGAAGCGCGAGGAGGCGCAGAGCGGCAGCAGTTCCCAGTCCCAGGACGGCTGCTGGCTCTGCGGAGAGACGTCCCACCGCAAGCAGGACTGCCCCAACAGAGCGGCCGGAGACCTCAACAAGACCTGCTTCCAGTGCCGCAGACGCGGCCACACGTCGCACAACTGTCCGCAGAACAGCAGCGGACAAAAGTCCTTCGGAGACCAGCGGCAGCAGGCGGCCGTCTGCTTCAACTGCGGCGCTGCAGACCACGCACTGCGCGACTGCCCCAAGCCCATGGAGAACGGAGGCGCGACGTACGCCACGTGCTTCGTGTGCAGCCAACAGGGCCACCTCAGCAGCAAGTGTCCGCAGAACACCATGGGCGTGTACCCCAAAGGCGGCTGCTGCAAAGTGTGCAAGAGCATCGAACACTTGGCCAGGGACTGTCCTGTTGGCAATATCTCGAGCGACGGAAGTAGCGGCCTGAAGAAGAACAAGAAGATGACCTTTGCAGATGACGACGACGATTACGTTGCAGAGGACGCAGACAAGACGGGAGACGCCCTGGACTCGTTCCAGCTCGGCATGGAAGACGACGACGACAACGACAAGCAGGAAGACAACAAGCCCAAACACACGAGCAGCAGGAAGAGCGTCAAGACGGTCAAGTTCTAGCAGCCTTTAGGTATTTTTCATCACACGAACCATCGCCCATTTCCACCCACCTTGTGCAGTCTACTCTGTTTTTTTCGCGTTCATGCTCTTGAGGTCGTCCGGGTCGATGTTGTTCTTGCGCAGCAGCTCGTTGAACTCCTCGTCGTACTTGTCCGTCTCAGGGTCTGCCACCCGAGGACCGTGCTCTGGGTATTTGTCCTTGTAGCGTCGCAGCATGCTCGAGTGCAGCTCGTTCCAGCTCACATTGTCTTCTCCTTCCTCCGCCTCCTTCTTCTGCCGCAGCTCCTCCTCCACCTTCTTCAGTCCGTCAAAAGCTCTTTTGCCGCGTTCTTGGACTTCTTTTTGGCTGCAGGTTTGCCATTCGCCCCCATCGACACCAACCTGGAGCCTGCAATACAATCATATAAACGGCATTAGTCATATCGTTATGACAATAGTTGACAGCATAGCGGATACCATCCGTGACGAGCTCCTCAATCTCTTCCTCTTCTTCTTCTTCCTCCTCCTCCTCTGACGAGCTCTCTTGGATCAGATCTGGAGACAGATTCGGGCGCTGCTGCAATGGACGATGGAATGCAATCGTTCATTAGCAAGTGCTCATATATATACTATGAAGACATAACGACAGCATACCTGTCCAGCCTGCCGCTCCTGTTGCTCCGCCTCGTTGTCCAGCTGCCGATTGAACCAGCGAGCGCCCAAGTACAGCACGAACAGCACCACGTAGTACTTCACCACGGGCGCCAAGATGTCCACAAAGTCCCACAGAGAGCGTGGCGCCGGGGGCAGCTCCAGTCGCGTCACCTCGTCGTCCACGTCGTACTCGTCCATAGTTAGTCGTATAAGTTATAGTTAGTCGTATAACTATAAACGACTAACTATAAGTAAACGAGATATAATCGTTTACTTATAGTAAAAACTATATATATCGTATAGCATCCCAGTGCATGCACTTCAAGCTCGTTATCGTTGGTCACGTGTATGCTGCAGGGGGTAGCGCAAATCTATCCTTTGCGGGCTTCCACAAGAACGCTGACTACATCGTGGAGGTAGAGGGACGAAGTGAAGGTGTTGCATCTGCGAAGGTGTTGTTTGAGGAAGAGTACAACTGCGAGACTGGCCCAAGCACACGAAGTGGCAGCGGCTCTTGCTAATCTCGCCGCAAAGAAAGCAGCCTTAGAAGCTGAAAAGGCTGCGGGAAAGAAGAAGCGCAAGCGATCGAATCAGTCTAATATATTCGATAGCTGAAGTGAAGTACACTCTGATAACCTTAGGGACAGAATGCAATATATTGTGAATGAATAGAAGACGTCTCGAACTAACTTCGCCAGCCGAGGTGATCGCCTGCCACCGTCTCGTCTGTGCTTTCGGCGATCACTTTCAGAGCCATGATGTCGTCGTTGACGTTGCAGATCGTCGAGAGGCGGTCGGCAAAGAAGTCCATTGCCACGTACAGCGCCCAGGTAGACGGCAATGCACTGACGCCGAAAACAGTCTTGTACATGGTCGACATGAGCACCATGCCACTGGTGGGCACTGGCGGAGTACCAGCACAGGCCACGATCGTGAGGAAAAAGATGGCCACGAGACGCAGGAAAGTGATCTCGTCGCCATTGCCCGACGACTCCGCCAGGAACACAATGCCAATAGGATAGTACCATCCAGAGCCCGACATGTTGGTGACGACACCAATGGAGATGACGAAGGTGGCAATCGATTGCGAGCACACCCGGGCCTTCTGGACACAAGCCAGCGTGACAGGAGCAGTCGCCAGCGATGACGACGAGCCGAAGGCAAAGAGGTAGGACCGGAGCATGTGACGCATGTGCTTGTAGGGGTTACAGCGAGCTAGCACGAAGATGACGCACGGGTACACGACCAAAATCTGCAGTAGCATCGCAGCCACACAGGCCACAAAAACATGTAGACCTTGGGTAGCTGGCTGACAGCGTTCTGGTTGGTAGCGAAGGCGCCGGAAACGATGGAGATGACAGCGACTGGCGTGGCCCAGATGACCCACTCCATGGCGAGGAAGAAGGTGTTTCTCAGCTGCAGCAGCACCAGATACAAGTAGTTCACGCGCCGCGTCTTGGAAAAGTAGCTGCGTCCAGCAATGGAGCCCAGCACCATGGCGAAAGTGATGATCGCCAACAGATCTGCGTCCGCCATTGCCGCAAAGATGTTGCTAGGCACGACAGACTCCAGTGTTGTGATGATCTGGTTCGTCAGAGTTAAATCGGTGATCACCGAGTCGCTGTTTTTCTTGAACACTTCGTTGACATCTTGCAGTACGAAAGCGTTGTCCAGTGTCAGCTCTGTCGCGTTGGACGAGCACGTTAAGGTGTCGTTGTTTTGCATCTCCAGCATGAGTCCATTGGCGCACGTTAATCCCACGGCGTTGGTGTCGGGGCTGGAAAAGTTGTGGTGCAGTCGGAACAGCGGGCGGAAGAGCAAGGCCACGCTGATTCCCAGTAGCGTTGAGACCACCCACCCCGTGGCGAAGATGCGTAACGTCTGAAACCCGACAATGGAGACCTTGCCGACAAACACAATGTCGCCCACAGCTACTGCCACTGAACAGAACACGTAGGGCACGACAAGCGACTTTAGCGCTCGCAGGAACAGGTCGCCCGGGAGAGAAATCCACTGCGCCGCAAGGTCTGACACCTTGAGATGCGCGAACAAAATGCCCAGCGCGAGACCGATGATACCCCTAGAAGCATGTACCGGACCGACAGATTGAGGGTCCCTCTGGCGCCTCGAAAGCCCTTGGTCGGGTCGGGTCGTGCTTCTCTTTCTCGCTCTGAGCTGGGCACGAAAGGAAGTGCGGTGGGCTCCACATTGGCGTAGTCCGTCGGTAGCGACATGGAGTCCTCACTGTCGTTGTCTATCGGTCGGTTGTAGGACGTCGTTGTCTGGCGGTTCGTGGTGAAGTTGGTTCGCAGTCCGTCACTCGGTTCATGAGGTCTCGGAGCCTGTGGAGTTGCGGTCGGCTTCCGACCGGTAGTGAAGTCCGTTCGGAGGTAGCTGGTCATCGGTGGAGGCGGAGCTTGAGGCGCAGTTTGGTGCGGAATCGGCAGCATCGGAGGCGTCGTGGGCACGAATAACCCGCTGCCAGGGGACCCTGTACCTGTACGCTGCTGCTGTTCACTCTGCTCCTGTTCGCGCCGGAGAGCTCGCTGTTGCTCCTCGTCCAGCAGGACGATGGGCATGGGAGGGCGAAGACCCCGACTCGTTGCATTCGCGAACGGGTCCAGAGGCATTGCTGTCGTCAAACAGAGCGAGTTGGTCTAGTCGAAGAATGCTATAGATAGAGACTCGGTGGTAGCAGGTGGCAGTTGAGGCTCAAGTCGGGCTCAGCTGTAAAAACACTCTATTCCTGAGCAAATCGCATGTTGCTTTCACGGACGATGGCGTTATGCCAAAGGAAGAAGCCAAAGAAATCCTGGACATAAGGGCATTGCTGTACACTCGGTCGAAGTGCTGAAGGTCAGAGGATCAACATCGTTCTCCTAGCTCGAGAAAATAGTGTCTTCACCCCCGTCGAGGGTTTTGCTGCATTTTCCTGTTGAAAGACCACCTGCGTGTTGATATCTCCACGTGCGCTCCTGTGGCAGCATAAAGATGGAGCTTTGTCGTCTTGGACAACAGTGACAGCCAGTGCAGCAGGTGCTTCGGGTTGAGGTCATTGGGGCAATTGACGTGGTGATTTACGCATGGCACGAGGCTATCGTTCGCTTCACGTTCACGGCCCTGAAGACACAGTGCAACATGGGAAGAGGGTGGATATTCGGCGTCCAGCTGGTCGCACAAGCCGACACGCGTGGCGAAGAATTTGACACGAGCGTCAAAAGACTCCATCTGGGCCACAAATCTCGACTGTGTAACCCTCGATGGACGTCTTTCGTGGACGAAATATCCGCGCAAATCCCACCAAAGAAGCTCCGGCAGCGATTCGAGGCTTTGACGCTGTCCCTATGCAGTGATTCTAGTGGAGCCCGTCACATTGAACATTTCGCGTCGGACTGCTGAACACGACCATGGGCCTAGCGATCATTCTACGGGAGAAGACGCGGTGGGTGGTGTCCAAGCTGCCGTTCAAGAAGTTTCGGTCCAAGAAGCGATCGCGCAAGGCTCAGGAGGCCACCGAGCTGCAGCCGATCGCACTCGCAGGCGCCAGCAAAGGCTTCACAGGGTCCTCGAGACAATGCAACGTGTTTTCGCGGACCCCTTCGGGAGCTCACCACGAGCAGTGGACAGACAGCTCTGGTGGAGGCAGCAGCAGCGTGGTGGACAGCAAGTGGCAGATGTGTCGAATGTGCGAACGCACGTTCATGCCACTGAGTCTGAGTCGACAGTACTCGGACTTTTGCTCACTCGACTGCAAGTCCGCCTTCATGCTCGGACGCAACAACGCGTAGAAGCTCTGTAGACGCTAATTGTCTATCCTTAATCTAATATGACTATGCTGTTGCCTTTGCCATGTCAAGTTGTCCTGAAGATGGCTACATTCCGGTGGTCGAATATCATGATCGCTGATTGGTCCGAATGTGTTTTGGACCAATCAGAGAGCATCCATTTCCCATTCCAAAGACACCACTTGAGCGTGACCATGGGCAAGAGTATGAACCCCATGGAGGCCTTCCGGCGGGAGCAGAAGAAGAAGGCGCGTGTTGCATCTATCTCGGCAGTGTTTAAATTCTCTTTCTGACGTTTTTCTCGTCGTTTTCCGCTGTTTTAACGTGCTGCAGGAGCTGAAAAAGCACCGGCAGGAGCGTCAGAAGGACAAACTGTCCAAATTGAGCTCGATGGACCCTTCGGAGCTCAAGGAACAGCTCAAGAACTTGGAGAGGCAAGTGATTAGTAATCCCACAGATGGACCCACAAGGAAACGCAAGCAGGAGCTGGAGGACACTCTGCGGGCGGTGGTCAAGAAGCAGAAGGAGGTTTAAACTACTGAGCTCCTTTTTACTATGGAGCTACTGACTGAAAGAAACTCTATGGTTGCTGCTGTAGATGGCGGAGGACGAGCGTAAACGACAAGCGAACGCACCACTGCCACCTCCGATGGTACGTGTTGCTTTTGTTGTTGATGTTCACATGGAGAAAGATGACTGATCCTTGCGCTTTTATTTTTTATTTGAAGAGCATGACAGAGCTGGCAGAGGCTAATAAGGAGAAGTTCCAGAACCCAGAGGTTCGTTGCTTTATTTTAGTGCCTGGTGGTGTGAAGGTTGAAGCTTATGGATTCGGTTTGTTGTTGTACAGAACTCGATCTACTACCACCCAACGCTGAATCCGTTTGGCGCGCCGCCTCCAGGGATGCCGCAGAGGTATCACAAGATGCCACCACCTACTGATGAGCCAACAAGTGTATCACGAGGTCCGCCAAGACAAGGAGGACATGCAGGGCGTCCGCAGCAACAAAGGCACCGCGTCCCTCCTCCCCGCCTCGGCCAGATGGAGGCTTCCAGAGACCGTCAGAAGACAGACGAACTCCGCCCGGATCATTGCAGCGTCGTGATATGGCTAGACGACCAGGAAAACGGCCACCTTTACCATCCGGACCTCCACCTCCGGGTACTATTCAAGTCCCCTCGAGGCCTCCGCTGCCGAGTGGAGCAATTCCGTTTCGACCACCGCCGCCTCCGCCTGCACATGCTCAAGCTGCAGGCGGGATAGCAGCACTACCTCCACCACCGTCAATGCTCGAAGACGACGATGTTGAAACTGCTGAAATGGATAACGATAGCGTAGTGGCTCCGTATCCACCACAGTCGCAGAGGGAACAGGACGTGGACGACGAGACCACGGAACTCGCAGCTGAAAGTCAGGCGCAACTTCGTTCGCTCGTTCCGGTTGCGCTGCGAGTGCAACGCCGTGCTGCCGCTCCACAAAGTTCTGTGCCCGGAAACGCTCCGTCCGTGCCAGCTCCACGTCGTCCGGCACCAGCTCCAGTGCCTCGACCTGCCATGCCGTCAGTTGGCGCTCCGCGTCCCCGCCACCACGACCTTCTACAATCTCAACGAAATCGACCGAAACAACCGACAGATCTGTGTCAAAGGAATTCGACGCCTTCATGGAGGAAGTCAAGGAGCTGCTGTAGACGAAAGGACTCGAATGTAGCCAATTTGATCCTTTGTGTAGCCATCTTCCTGAATTAATGTGGCTCACACAAATAACCACCCCAAAAGTATCGGTACAATACGTCTAGACTTTTGTGGCGACGCATTGCTAACAATCGAAGCCGATGGCGCCTACCAAGGAGCGCCCCATGTTCGCCATGCTGTGCGCCAACAACGTGAACCGCAGCACAGAGGCGCACGACCATCTGCACGCTGCGGGACTGCGCGTTTGCTCCTTCGGCGCTGGCAATCGCGTGCGCTTCCCAGGCCCTTCACGTGACGATCCGCGGATCTACGAGTTCTTCACTCCCTACGAGACGATGTACAAGGAGCTCAAGGCCGAGAACGCTGAGCTGTACGTAATGTACACACCAAATAGGGACTTTATCAGGCTAGTGACGCTTTTGCTTATGTTGACATGTAGATTTAAACGAAACGGCGTGTTGTCCATGTTGGAGCGAGACATGTTGACCAAAAAGTGTCCACAACGGTGGCAGGACCTCAGTGTGAAAGAACTACAAGGGCTGGACGTGGTTTTGTGCTTCGACGACCGCATTTTCCACATTGTACTGGAAGATCTGCAGCTGCGAGGCGCGGCGGGGGTCCTGGAGGACCTGGGAACGACCCCACGATGCTCTGGAGACCATTGCATCTGCTCTGTCTGGACACGAAGGACACTCCTGAACACGCGAAAGTGGGCGGATCCTTAGCTCTGGAGTTGTGTCAAGCGGTAGGTTTGACAAGTGGACGCTTATTCCCTTCAAGATGGACACCTTGATGACGTTACTTGTAATTGTTTTCTCGTGAGTAGATCGACACATTGGATGACCTAGATGGCGGAATCATTAACGCCGTGCAGGACTTTGAGAGTAGGCGGAACGTGCATCTGCTGTACTCGCTGCTTCACGTTTGAATGTCCCAGAGGACAATGAAGCTGACTTACTTTACTCGACTATTTTACTTCACAGCTTTGCTTGTTCACTTCTTCCATTTGCTGATGAAGGATTGGCTGGCCTCCGCTTTCTGACTCCATTTGCCAAAGTCGAAGCGTGGTCGCGAGGGAGCTTGTGTCTGCTCTTCTGTGTGGAGACTTGACTGCTGCGCAGCTCGGCGGTAATCGTCCATGATATCCTCGTCCTCGTCAAAGTTTTGGTGCTGCGAGCTCGTCACAGGTGCAACCGAGTGCTGTCGTTGACTCCATGGTATGTTTTGAGATACGGGCAGGCCATTGCGCTGCTGTTTCCGCTGTGAATGGTCAAATGATTCATGGTCCGCATTGTGCCTTTGCTGGCTTCCTGGCCACGGCCGCTTCCTTGTGGGCATCTGCTGGTTCGTCCCTGAGTTGTAGAGGTCTCCAGCGAATTCTCCAGCTGGATCAGCCTCGTCGTACTCGTCAGCAGCCAACGGGTAGCTCGTGGGAGGTTCAACCGCTTGACGTTGGTGCTGGTGAAAGTTGGTTGCATTCTGAGACACAGGAGGTTGGGACATATCCCATTGAGATTGGGCCCCACTTGCTGTGCTTAACTCTTGCAGCATGAGGTACTCAAGCACTACCTTTCCTGAAGCGCGTACTCCTCCTCCGGGTTCTCGGCGAAATTGGAATGCAGAACAGACTCGGCTCCTCCTTCCAGCATGTCGGAGCAGTTGTCAGTGGATTTGCTCACCTCCATGACGAACACGGCAACTACTGCATCCATCACCTCTACCTCGGAGTGACACATTAGCCGTGCATGTGCCTGGGCAAGTCGTGTGAGGCTCTCCAGAAGACGAATCGTAGTGCGAGCGGCGCTCCTGCTGTCAGAACCGCGTTGCCGCTGGTAATAACGTTGAAGAATCGACATTGCGCCACGGCTTAGTTCTGGGTGATACCGGTCTTTCACGTGGGAGATGTACGCTTGCAGCTTTGGAATACCCCACAGCAACGAATCCTCTTTTGGCCGTGCACTCGATTCTCTTGTGTGCTCCTGTCTTTGCACTTGACCATCTTCAGCTCCAAACGCATTGAAGGACGATCCATCTTCGCGCTCGGCCTCTTTTTTCATGCTGGTGTCGGTACCGAGGGCCTGTTTTAGAATAAATGAGGACACGACCTGGTCCCAGCGCGGGTTCATGCGATCCAGGAGCACAAGGATAAGATCGAACCGACTGAGGAGGGGCTGGCGATGCTTGTGTTCACGGATACGTCAGCTGTCGGGTCGTATCGGCCTTTTGGGTTCGTCACAGCGAAAATTGTGGTGCGTGCATTCAATTTACAAACCAAACCAGCCTTTGCAACACTCAGTGTCTGTTGCTCCATGGCTTCGTGGATGGATGTGCGGTCATTGCTTCGGATACTGCTGAACTCGTCGATGCAGCATACACCGCGATCTGCTAGCACCAGTGCGCCAGCCTCTAGCATCCACTCACCGCCATCCTTAACAGCTGTGCAGGTCAAACCTGCGCTCGTGGTACCGATACCTGTCGTGAGAACTGAGCGGGGGCTAAGCTCTGCGGTGAATCGGAGGAATTGGGATTTCCTGTGCCTGGATCTCCGATCAGGAGCATGTGCGGCTCGCCACGTGTCTTCATACCCGTTTCATCCACATATGAGACGCCACCGATGATGGTCAGTGCTACGGCAAGCTTAACGATGAACAGCCCATAGACTTTAGGGCAAATGCTGGCGACAATTTCGTTTCGACCACGCATAGGGCTACGCTTGTGCTTTGCCCAGAACTGTGCAAACTCGGCACGCAACTCTTCAGTAACGAGCACCTGCGACGTCGTCGCGTTCTTGATGCGGATGCTATTGGCGTTGATTGTCGTCTCAAGATCGCAGCGTACACAGCGAATGCACGGCTGCCAGGTGCGCATGAGAATGCCCACCACCACCACCTGATCCCCTGCCTTCACCGAGTCCACCAAGTCGTCCTCCAGCACGACTAAAATGGACCTCGGAATGGATCCAACCCCCAGCTTCGAGGCCTGCTCCTGGATCTTGATCACCTGGTGGTCCGACACCACGCTGCTGTCAGCACCGCCAACCGGAATGAACTGCATCGACTTGCACGGCTTCTTGCCTCCACTACTCGTACCCCCAGTACTGTCCGACGGGCACATTTTCTGCTCCAGCCACAACACCATACAGCGTTAATACTCACTGGCAGTCACTGCAAAAGAAAGCCAACTTCAGCAACTTACAGGGATCTCCAATATATTTCCCTGCTCTGGATCCGACTTGACCAAGAAGCGGTGACCACAACGCGCATTGCTGCACTGATACTCTCTCTCCGTCTCCTGCATTTTGATCTGCACCAACGTCAACCTCCTTCAGTAAAAAGAAAAGAAAAATCAACTTTTCATCAGCCACTACCATTCCTGTGCGCACAACTGTGCCTGCAATCTGAATCAACTGCTTGACGTCATTGGACCGGATTGCACTGATCGCGTCCTTCCTCAGCGGCGGCACCGGCGGCAGATTTTCCACTCGCACTTTGAGTTTCCGTCGCGCCTTGAGCGGAATCGACGGCAGTCCGCCGCCCTCCAGCGGCTCTCCAGCGTTGCAAGCCACTTCTCTGGCCAGCGCAGCGTGGAATAAAGGCAGCAGCTGCTCTGGGTGGCGGAATAAAAGCGTTCCCAACTGCCCGTTAAAGTCCAAAAGGCGCTGGGCACAAATGCGCAAGGAAAACGCTTGGACAGAGGCGTCTGGGGGCTCCAGAGACGCCATTTGAGGCGCTGGAGCGAGGCGTAGACGCCCGTGGAGACGGCAGAGGCTGGAGCGGTAGTGGCGACGCAGGAAACGACCGAAAGCGGCCTGGTATTCAGGCGCCAACCGCTCGAAGCGAGCGCCCGTGGCCTCGTCATCGCCTGCGTCAAGTGCCATGGAAGGTATTTGTGCCGTTTTCGTGGTACAATTGCCCATGCGGCAAACAAAATAGTACTTATTGTCAGCTTCAAAGTAGAGCGAGTTGAGCTCTCTTGGTGTTCATAAGACACGTTTGCTTTACGGGCATTTGAGTTACGCGAGCGAATTGTCTACAGAAGAATGTGAAGACGTATATCGCAGCTGGAGAGTGTTCCAATGAGTCAAATCTTGAGACGAAGCCACGCTTTGGCAAAATGAGTCAACGTGTACTTAGTAGCCAACAGCTACTGGAGAGTGATCACGTCGCGCCGACGCTATATTATTGCAAGCGCTGAGTCGGAGGGTACCACTGCCAAAAGCGGTGATCAAAGCCGTCGCTATGGCGTCCAAGGATGACAGGCGCTCTTGGTCGGGCGTCCGTTTAGTTGATAACTCAACGATAACCCATCGAGGCCAATGCAGATACACCGAAACGGAAGACGAGCTCATTTCGGCGGCCGATCTGCGCGACGGCTCCCGTTGAGCAGCTGAGGCTTGGTCACACACCGCGGGGCGACCAGGATCGGCGTCTGGAGGAGTCAGTTTTACTTGATTTCCGGTCCGCAGAAACAAACGCATCCAACGATGCGTGACGATCGCAATGTTGGCCAAATCTTTGTGTGAGGTCACTTCAACGTTCGTGGCATTCCCTATGCGCTCTTGGCCGCTAGCTACCGGTACCATCATAGGCATAGTACTCGTTGTCAAGAAACGCCTCGGTGTACGGCAGCATGCTTCAGTGTACGCCGTGGCAGTTTGCTGCGAGATCCCTGGATCATAATGACGATATTGCAGTCAAAGCTTCTTACCAGAGCCATTTTGTGCTGACCTCAGAGAAAGTAGCCGCGAAACGCTTCTACACGATGATGCGACTGCCTTCCAGCACGGAAAATAACCACAGAAAACCAGCCGTTCGTCGCGCAGCGAGAGCAGGTGGTTGCAGCTGGTTGTGTCTAGGTTGATGAGGCTCGCTCTTTCTCAGGAGAGAAAACATGAACTTTCCACTGCGCTAAATACTACCGAGTTACGATGGCGTGCTTCTGCCCAAGGTTCAGCCACGTCTTGCCGACTTGTGCCGACGCACGCAGTAGTATTCAAGGCTAACCAGATTCCGGTCGGCACTGCTCATTTGCGGACTCAGAAGTGCAGATTATGACTGTTCAGAGGATATTTGCACGAAAAGCAGTAATGCGCTTGTCTTCTTGTTGCCTATTATGGCGCGTTTCGTTCAGCTCGGCTCTGCTAATTGCTATAGCTTGTGCACAAGCATTCCCTACCACGTAAGCTGCCGAAACTCACCAGTGTTTGAAAAGACACAATGAGACCATTGACCCGAGCTCATAGCAGCTACTATATCCTTTATCTTTGCTAGCAACCAGCAACATTCTTTTCGGTGCACAGGTGGCGGTGACACCAGCAAGACTCACACGTATTCCTTACTTACGATGAGCGAGTTTCTTCTGCAGATGTGAATGACTATTAAGAGGTCATGCTGGCGTGGGTGCTTTTATAGCAGTCAAGTCGTTGAATCATTGTCCAACGGTTTTCGTCGCTTCGTTGTTGAAAAACGAGCTCGGAGCCACTCGTGTTGGTCAGCCGAGACGGACGATATATTCGCCTTTGACTCAGTCTCAATTCGAACCTGGAAGCCACGCGTCCGACGTAACGTAGCGAGCGATCGATTGCTGCTGTGTCCTGGTGGGGCTCGAGTGTGTAACGAGGACATCTGCAGAAAAAGTAGAAGCGGAGACCAAAGCTCAAGTGCACCAAGCAAGGGAAAATCGACCCACTGGAGCTGGGTGGAACATCTCATTCTTCCGTGTCGTAGTCTGTCGCGTGGTGCGCTTGTAAAGCTCCGCGTCGACGTGGCGCCGAGCGATACTAAAGCACAAAGAAGAGGGCGGCGGCTTCGATTCGACGCGTCGACGTGCATAGCAAAGTCGCAGCGTGGAAGCTCAAGTGAGGCACAACACCATCCGCCCTTTGCTCCTCTCTGCCTTTACGAGCGTTCTTGAGCGTGGACGTCTTCCATCTGGGACAGTCTCCACCTGGAAAGCACCAACCCAACCCTGTAAGTCACCGCCTTGCGTGTGGCATTAGGTCGTGTTTGAAATCCTCAGCAGGGTTCACGTCGCGCTTCTTGTGTGCGCGACAATCGTCACAGGTTCGAGTGGCTTTGGATTCATCACATCATCTTGAAAGAGTCTCTGCTGCAGGAAGCTGCAGCGTTGGTTCAGATGGAACGAGGCGAGGACGCTCCGCAGAGCCCAGTAGCAGCAGCAACAGGAAGGCAGGATGGCAAACGAAGTCCCGAAGCCGATTCAAAACCGACGAGTCAGACCACAGCGGTGACGACGGAGGAGAACTTGAGCGCGTTGAGCAACCTCCGAGTTGCAGGCGAGAACGACGGAGCAGGAACAGCACAGACTCAAAGTCACGCTCGACCTGCGCTAACGAGACCGAGTCCTGGGGCTGATGCCAGTAGCAGTAGGAATAAGGTTAGACGAATCAGCAGCTACGCCAACCCAACAACTCCTCAGGACACAGAAGACTTGGACCGAGTCAGCAAGTCATCGCTCAGCTTTATACTGGACAACCAGGCGTCTACAGCGAGTAAGGGCCATGGTAGATCAGTTGCTATTAGCGGAGATGTTCGTCACAGACAGCTAAATGGTGTTTTGTCCATTCTATTCGTCGTAGGGAACGACGACTTTGCGGCTAGTGGGAAACGAGCTGCAGCCTTGCTCACCAGGAGCAGGAGCACGGGGATCTCGTTGGTGAGGCGACTTCGACGGCGGCCGCTGGGTTTGGAGACATCGAGATGGTTGAAACATCGTCAGTCTCGTTCACAAGCGGCGGAAGCAGTCGATCGAGTAGCAAACAAGGCGATGGCAAGCGCCGCGCTCGAAGGCCGCCCAGTCGCATCTGCAAGCACGAAGGCTGCGAGCAGTATGTGGTGGACCAAGGACTTTGTGTTCGGCATGGAGTGCGTACAGCTATCTACTTGTGCCTCTTCACTTTGGTGCTACCATCTATAGAGCATTTTCGAGTTGTCAACTAACTACCTTTCTTTTCTTTGGATTGCATTCGAGCAGGGTGGTAAGCGCTGCCTCACTGAAGGTTGCACCAGTCGAGCGAAACATCAAGGACGCTGTTGGCGACATGGTGAGTGCCTTGCAGTTCTGTTTAGCAGCCTCTGAACATCTAGTCTAACGTATCACTTCGACAGGTGGTTCCACCCAGTGCAAAGTTGCGAGCTGCATGAACCGCGCCAAGTCGCGTGGCTTCTGCTGGTCTCATGGCGGCGGCACCAAGTGCAAGTTCGAGACGTGCGAGAAGATTGCCATTTCCAATGGTCTCTGCTGGGCTCACGGTGGAGGTAGGTGCCTTTCCAGTACAAAAATGGTTGCACTATTTTCTCACTGATCGTCGCTGTACATACTGATCGCTTGCAGGCAAGCGGTGTGCGGTGAAAGGTTGTATGCGCCAGGCTTATGAGCGCACAGCAAACCTCTGCAACAATCACTACCAGGAGCGGCAGCAAGGTGCCGCTGCCGGCACTGGAGAAGGCGACAGCGACTCGACCGCTGCGTCGAATTGGCAAGCAGACGACGAGGAAAAGCCGTCGGTGCCTCCATCCAACCAGTAGCACGAGGCAAATCCCATGACGGGTAGGGAGCACACGGAAGGATTCAAGTCGGTAAAGTCCTGCGACGAACAGCACGCCGTTGGATGGAAAATATGTTGAAGTTCTTAAAGCAAAGCACATGCGAATAGAAGCTGATCGTTTGAGCAAGTCTCCGAGGTCTTCAACCTCGCCAATCTCCTCAGCGTCAAAGTCATGTACGACGAGAGATCCTTTTGCCGTTCGTAAATTTGTTCGATCGTGCTACAAGGCGCGTATAAACTGAAAGGCAACAAGTGCCCGGGTCGGAAGAATGTCGTGCTGGGCAGAGGAAGTACTGTACGTTAAGTCGCTTGCTTTGGGTGGGCCATTCCAATGAGTCAGCAAAAGTTGTCGGGATTTGCAGGAGAACTCGGTCAGAACACACATGAAAAGATGAGAATCAATGCTACGACGGCCATGCCTGCGCAAGATTTAGGTAAGAACTTGCGCTTTGAGCGTGCTCGTGTTAGTATAAACGCTGGCGTGTCACATCTGACCGACGTGCATCCGCTTGACGTTACCCCCCTCCCCCGAAAAATTCAAAGACGCCACAGTGTTTACCTTAGCTCAGGGATGTCGAGCTGTATGTGCTCGCCTGCTAGTGAACACTTGCTACATAAACGTCTCCTCACCACGTTATGGCACTTCAAGATTCAAGGGATGACCACGACTTCCACTGCTTCATGAACCAGTATAAATCTCATGTGGGACGACTCGCTAACAACTAAGGGAGTGCTGCGCGTGCGACTTGAAGGGCTACCTTGGATCCAATTATCGCTGTATGTTTACGACTTTCACAACTCATTACATCGAAATTGCATCGTGCTCAGTTGCACAGACGCTTACTGGCGCTTACGACCATTGCACTTCGTCGACGGGGAAGGCGTTGAAACTGGCGAGTCTGTCGTGGTATCGGTAGAGGCTTCAGTCGCTGTGGGGGTAGTTGTCAGCGGGGTATCCGTGGAAGGTGATTCCGTAGTTGTCGTCGATCCCGTCGAGCTGCCGCTCGACGTTGAGGTCACCACAGCAGCCGAGCTGTCCATCGTTGAGCTGCTCTCTGTCGTCGCAGACGTCGAGTTGGTAGACGTGCTGCTGGTGCCGGCAGCAGGGCCGGTGAGCGGTACGCAGTCCTTATACACCTGCCACACCATCTTGCTGTCCACACCCTGGAAAGCTAACCAGTAGAAGCGAAGCATGCATCCACTCGACGAGCAGGATGAGTAGTCCACAGGAGTGAAAACCGAGGCCTTCTCCTGCGTCCCGTCCCCGTATGCGGTCTGGCAGTCGTCGTTGCTCAGCACCATCGTGTCATCCAGCCAGATCTCACACGGTCCGGCATGTACCATGCCACGAGAAAAGGTGGCATCACCGGTTGTCGGCGGGTCCTTCGGAGTAGCGTCGGGGTCAGTAAAGCCGCAGTTCGCACCGTAGAGCGACGTGTCGCTATCCAGCAGCGTGCGGATGTCGCTGTACCCGTTCGACGACTTGAGAGACGTGTACAATGTCGTTAGGCAGTCGTCGTCGCTGCTGCTGCAGCTGTCCCAATCTCCAGTCCACTGCGGCTCGATCTGCACGATCCACGCGGATGTAACCGAGTCTGTGAACTCAGCCAGCGGAATGTACATGTAGCCATGAGCGTTGACAAGTGAGATCGATGCAGCAAGACCCGCAACGATGGACAAGGCGGCGGTAGTGGACACCATGACTCGAAATTCGAACAAGATAACTGGAGTTGGAGTGTTGCCGGGACTGCAAAATGGGAAGTGAGAGACTGATAGCGTCGAGTTTGCACGTTGAGATGGAGCGCTTCCTTGCTTCCTGCGACCACCGCAAGCTGATCCAGTCGAGCGCTGGAGGATCGGGCAGGAGCTCTACACCTTTGCATCACTTGCACTAGAAACAGCCGACGATCGAGATGGCACGGGGCCTTCAAAGCTCGACCACCAAGCTTTTACTCACCGTTTAGAATATTAATTGATGTCCACTGCAATTTCTTGAACATCTTTAGTCAAGACATAGATGAAACAACAAGAAGTGTTGAAAGACTATGAAAACGACATTCATTTTCTAGAAAAGCATTCCTAGTTTATTCTGTTTCTGTTGGAAATGTACGACACGAGTTCAATCTCAGCGATTGAGATCGTCCTAACGGATATTTCACGTACAATGCGCTCAGTCGCTCCTACGATCGGAGGCTTACATGCGCTTTCGGCGGCCATTGCACTTGCTCGACGGCGCCGGAGTAATCTCAGGGGTGTCGGCCGACGGCGTCGACGGCGTTGACGGGGAACTGGGACTTGAGTCCCCGTTGTCGCCGCTTTCTGGAGCAGGAGTGGTCTGCTGGTCCGGAGAGTCAGATTCACCACTGGAAGGCGAGTCCGAGTCACCGGTCGATGGCGACTCGGAGTCGCCGTCCGATTTGCCGCTGGACGGAGAGTCCGAGTCGCCAGTCGAAGGAGAAGTCTGCGAGACATTCGAGCCGTCACCAGTCGACGGAGACGTCTGCGAGGCGCCACCGCCAGGGGGCCCTTGAGAGGGATGCAATTCTTGTACGACTGCCATAGCGGTTTGCCGTCAAGACGCTGCAGTCCGATCCAGTAGAAACGGAACATGCACCCGCTTGCCGCGCACGACGAGTAGTCCACAGGCTTGAAGATGGAGATCGTCTCCTGGGTGCCGTCACCGTAGGCACTCTGACAGTCATCGTTCTGAAGGACCATCTTGTCGTCCAGCCAGATTTCGCAAGGACCAGCGTGCACAATGCCACGAGAGAAAGTGGCCGTGCCGTCGGTAGGGGCGTCCTTGGGAGGGGCGTCCGGGTTGGTGAAGCCGCAGTCCTGTCCGTAAAGCTTCGTGTCGCTGTCGAGCAGCGTGCGGATGTCTTTGACGTTGTTTTTCGCCTTCAACTCCTTGTAGAGAGCCACCATAGCCTCGTCACCCTTAGCGCCTACCCAGTCGCCCTCCCACTGCGGTTCGATCTCGACGATCCAGTCGGAGTTTTCCGATCCCTTGAATTCAGACTTGGGGTTCTCCACGAAACCGTGGGCTTGTACTTGATGGACCGACACGGCGACGGCCGCGGCAATTGTTACGAAAGACGTCGACACCATTTTGTCTTGTGAACTTCTGAAAGTTGGTGAAGACGCTGCTGCAAATTCGAGAGTGAGTGACGAATGCGAGCAACGACCGCAAACCTCGCGACAATCGCAGCACGTCCGGAGGGTAGATCACAAAAACGCTACCAAACGAAAGCTCGCAGATTAGTTGTCGATTAAAAAGGTACAGCATTACGTCTATCAACCGCATGGACAAGTTGCACCTTTTAATCAAAGGAATAGCGCACTTGGAAAGTCGAAGTTAACCAGTTGGTAGAACAAAGCGGTGATGACCCAACGTGCTTCAGCCGGCTCTTTACTGGGACCTTGAACTCTGCTCTTAGACTGGAGCAGACACTTTGGTAAGATAGTTGGGCTGCTTCAACGTTCTCCATCGACATAATGGCCTAGTGGAGCTTCACCGCGATGTTCATCCTCGGGTGTATAAGATCATATTGATAGGGGAATTCAATGAAACTCCGTCCACAGCTTCCGGGGATGCCTCAACTTTCGATTGCCCGTAACACTGAAAACCGCATCAACATCCAAGACGACACCACAAAGACGGTGTACAGTACCGTACACGCTGGATCAGGTGTGAGGTTTTCGAGAGAATCGCTGGATTGCAGACCACAAATCTGTGAGTGCAAAGCTCGACTTGGCGAAGACTGGACCGGCGCGGCCCACATCTTCACATCTTCCGCTGTTCGACTGGATTCCCGACCCACAGAGAATTGGCCGGCCCTTTACAATGACCGAGCTTCGGATTTGGAGGACGATCGACAGCACGCGCTCAATAAACTCACTGTTGGGTCAGCAATGGTGCTGGAGCTGTTTAGCGTCAATTGAATGTTGAGGACACTTCAAGCCGCAGTTCATTTGCAGAGCCACAGTCCTTCAAAGTACCTTGTCAGCAAGCTGCCAGCATTGCTGAGCAACAGAACGCCACCATCCTGTGATCTTACGTAGAACCATCCGGGTGGAAGCTACACGTACGTATATGGTGTGAAACCATACCGCTTGGTTTGTACTGTGTGAAACACCAATGGAGTTCCAGCAATTGTTCAATAGCGACGATCCACAAAATGCAGTTCGCTCCCAGCGATCGGCAGGCGAACATGGCCAGATCGGCCAGATTCTGGGAGCGAGCGGATAGATGAGTGTGCTGTCGTCAAACGCTGTTGCCTCGTATGCCTGACTTTCGCAGCGAAAGTGCCGGCTGAGTTTCGTCACCCCTAATTCGTCTTTACTTGTGTCCTCTTGTGTCGGTCGGCGTTTGTCTTTCCAGCCTCGATGAGCAGCACAATGTCGTCAGATGCCACTTTCACAGTATGTATCAACTCCCGCTTCGTTGCAGCCATTCACGAATCGATTCTCGCTCCTTAGACCACTCCAGTCATTTCCCGTAGTATCACGCTGGGGTTCCTCACACGTGTAGCCCGAGGGATCCTTAGCTGCGACGAACGAGAAATATTCGAATGAACTCGTACCAGTCGGTTGTTCTCGTGATGTCGGATCAGCGATGCCACCATTGACTTGACGAGAGGAAGGTGACATTGAGCACCGGTTTGAGTCGGGACGCAACTACTACTTTCTGCTGTATCGGCGACTTGGACGAAAAAGTAAACCTTACCTGTGGTTCGCTCAACACTTAGTGCTGCCAGAGTCAAAGCTCCCCAAAGGAGCTCTAGAAAACGGTGACTAGTGGTTCATCTTTTGGTTCTCTTGTTCGTCGGCGCTTGTCATTGCTGCCTACCCGTGGCTGGCCCTGCAGCACGCTACAATGAATGATTGCTCTTCGGTTCTCGGTCATAATGCAGTTTTTCCTGCTTCGTTTGCCGTATCTGCCAGGTGCTCGTTGATTTCACTGGGCGTTGTAAATTTCTGGTCACCTTGATACCAGCCACGTCCGTGGTCTCTCCATGACCCGCGTAGACTTGCCCCCTTGAAGTCTATAGAGCTCGACGACCAGTTTGAGCTGTGATCTGGCCGAAACTGGTGATCGATGTCGCCGCTGGATCTGACGATGAAGAACTCGTTGACGTGTGCGCTCTCTAACTATTTCCAGAGCTTCACACGGCCACGTAGCGTCATCTTGGACCCGTGCAGTGCTTTTCACCTGTGGGGTTCTCGACGAATTTTTGAGTGGACTCGTCCTCACTCTGGGGCCTTCTAATCGCATGCGTGTGCATGCTCATCCTGTCAAACTCACGTTGCCGAAGTTGACCGCACGTAAGAAATGTGTAAAGCTTGAACATATAACGACAGCGATGGCGTTTCGGTGCCTTTGTTGAATGTAGGGGCCGATCTCATGTCGGATAATGCAGCTGGCGTACTATAACACCGAAATGCGTATCATTGGAGAGCGTCACGCAAACTCGTGTGACCTTGTCGACTCTTCTAAGTTGGACCCCGATGTCAAGCCGCCAATGGACCGATTAGCGATCGATGCTAAGAGCTGATGTTGGACGCTTTGTCTACTCGACTGCAGTTGCTACTCGAACCAGCCAAGAGACCTACCGACAAGGTTACGGTTCGCGGACAAGGTTCTGTCTAACCGGGCAGGATTGGTTGCGCACAAGTTATTTATCTGCAAAGAAAACGTAGAGGCGTCTACAATTCCTCGGATGGTTCATGGAGACAAAGCTTGAGTTATACAGCACTGTCGAGCCTTCGAAGCAGATGGCAACTCGGTGGGGCACGCAATCTTCGTCAACGTGAGCAAGTTGCCCTGTGAATCATGTCAAGATTAATACGTTAAGTAACGTATCAATCGCCAATACCCCCTCAGCTCTGCGGTGCTTTTGAATCGCAGAAGCAAAGCTTGTGCAGTGCACGCTTTTACCGGCCCCGAAGCCTCTCGAAATAATTTCCCGGCTGCGCTTTGTTAGTGGTGGTCATTCTTCATTTTGCAGCGTCCACTCAACTGCAGTTTCATAATGGTGTCCACCACCTCCCTGTTGGCCTTTAGCGCCATTGCTTTCACTGGATATTTTTCGAGCTATGTCCAAGCTCACGGCTACATGTATCTACCGCTCGCGGAGTTCAAGGGCCAAGCGACATCAGCGTGGATCGTGGAGATCGAGCCTCAGTTTAAGGCGGACTGGGAGTCCGTCAACGGCGACACGGAGCTCATCGCACTGTACGCTGAAAAGGCGAAAGAAGCTGGATACGAAAACAATATCCGAAAGCTCCTGGACAGCGACACGAATTTGTATGGCGCCAACTGCGGCTTCACTGACCCGGATGCCGACCCGAAGGACCCACCGACTGATGGAACGGCGACGTTCTCGCGAGGAATCGCACATCATGTAAGCGACGACGAAATGACAATCGTGTTATCAGGAAGTTACAGTATAGCTTGTGCTGACACGTTTGTCTGATGATTGCCATAGGGCCCTTGCGAGATTTGGCTGGACGATACCATGGCGCTGCATGACGACGACTGCGCGTTGACTTTCGGTACCTCCGACTACGAAACGATCAAGTCGGTGATGAAACCCATCGATTACTCGTCGTGCTCGTCGAGCGGCTGCATGTTACGTTTCTATTGGCTTGCCTTCCAGGGCAGCGAGTCAGGGAAATACGTGTGGCAGATCTACAGTGCGTGGCTATTGACAGCGTATATTGTTACGGCATTGCTGTGACGAGGACAGTTGAACTAACAACTATTTGTCTTTCTAGAGGATTGCGTGCCGTTGTCAGGACCAGCTGAGGGACAGACCAGCACGGCCACGCAAGGTTCATCCAATTCGACCACAACGACGGAGAGCACTCCTGCGGCAACGGATGCACCAGCTACGACGGCTCCGACAGGTCAAGAGGCTGACAACGAAACCCCAGCACCGAACGCTCCTGAGCCCACGGAGGCGCCATTGCAGCAATCGCCAGCCGCGCCTTCGACGACGGAGAAGTGCAACGCTCCTCGCAAGCGCGTGTAAATGTCTACGGTCTACGCTCTGCGGATCATGGCGACACAGCCCAGACTTCTTTGGCCGCCTCAGGCTAAAACAAAGTTCTAGAGCTTGTGTACTCCGACAAGTGACAGCAGCTAACAAAGCCACTGCGTGAACAACTTGTGTTGCAAAACATCGAAGCGTTAGCTGGTATTTGCGTATAACTTGCATTCAATGATTGGTGTTGCTTCAGCACGACATGGACGTTTGTCTTCAACAAAACTGCGGTTGATCTCGACAAGCGTCTTGTGCTCGCAAAGATACATTTCTAGCGCCGCGAATTGTCTATACCAGGTGCGTATTCCTTTCACTGGTGTGATGAACACTGGTCGTTAGCCACATCCATGAATGCCCCCACATAGCTTGCACCAATTGTTTACCCTTGTCGAAGTTCACTTAGGAGTCATGAAGCGATGTGTACAGTACCTGGGGGTCTCGTCGACGAATTTCTGAATGAACTATCGCTTCCGACTGGAGAGAAAATGGCGACTTGGACTGTAGGAGTTGATCTACCTGCTCTCGGATCGGATAAAGCAGCTGGGGAGCGGGGGACGCGAGCGAAGCACTATGCTGTACTACACCGAAAAGCGTATCATAGGTGAGGTCATTCACGCGCGCGACCTCGACATTTTTTTAGTAAGTTAGTTCTGTAAGTTGAACCTCACGCCACCCTCCTCTTGAACGGATTAAATTCGGGGAGCTGGCATTGAATAATTGCCTGCTCGACCGCTACTATTAGAACGATATTCGAGTATAATTTATCGAGTGGAGCACCGACAGTCTTCGGAGGAACTGGACACGGTGTACGCGAGGGGACACAGTTCGCTTATCTGCAAGGAAACGTAGAGGCGTTCTACTCGCTCGGATGGTTCATGAAGACAAAGTATGCGTTATCTGTCGATCCTTCGTAGCAGATGGGAACTCGGTGAGAGCACACACTCTTCGTCTACGTTGGGCGATGACCCTGTTTGAGCATATCAAGACCAATACCCTCTGATCTGCGCTGTTCGGTGACTAGGACTGTCCAATGCAAGCTTGCATTGGCGTTTTTATGTTATCGTTTACGTGGTTAAGTATCAAGTTTGACGAGGTATTCCACGACACGTCATATTACACCAACGACAAAGCTTTTACAGAAGTTGCCTGGACCACGTAAAAGGAACTGGTTGATCATTGTTTTCCTCTTTCGAAGTACACGCTTTGTCAGTTGTCATTCTTCATTTTACAGCGTAGTTTTTTCTTGCCGGCAATGGTGTCCACCTCCGCCTTGCTATCCGTTGCCACTGTAGCGTTCACCGGACATCTTGCAAGTCATGTCCAAGCCCACGGCTACATGTATCTACCGCTCGCGGAATTCAAGGAGGGCAAGGCGAATTCGGCGTGGATCGTGGAGATCGAACCCCAGATAAAAGCCGACTGGGAATCCGTCAACGGTGACACGGAGCTCATCGCACTGTACGCTGAAAAGGCGAAAGAAGCTGGATACGAAAACAATATCCGAAAGCTCCTGGACAGCGACACGAATTTGTATGGCGCCAACTGCGGCTTCACTGACCCGGATGCCGACCCGAAGGACCCACCGACTGATGGAACGGCGACGTTCTCGCGAGGAATCGCACATCATGTAAGCGACGACGAAATGACAATCGTGTTATCAGGAAGTTACAGTATAGCTTGTGCTGACACGTTTGTCTGATGATTGCCATAGGGCCCTTGCGAGATTTGGCTGGACGATACCATGGCGCTGCATGACGACGACTGCGCGTTGACTTTCGGTACCTCCGACTACGAAACGATCAAGTCGGTGATGAAACCCATCGATTACTCGTCGTGCTCGTCGAGCGGCTGCATGTTACGTTTCTATTGGCTTGCCTTCCAGGGCAGCGAGTCAGGGAAATACGTGTGGCAGATCTACAGTGCGTGGCTATTGACAGCGTATATTGTTACGGCATTGCTGTGACGAGGACAGTTGAACTAACAACTATTTGTCTTTCTAGAGGATTGCGTGCCGTTGTCAGGACCAGCTGAGGGACAGACCAGCACGGCCACGCAAGGTTCATCCAATTCGACCACAACGACGGAGAGCACTCCTGCGGCAACGGATGCACCAGCTACGACGGCTCCGACAGGTCAAGAGGCTGACAACGAAACCCCAGCACCGAACGCTCCTGAGCCCACGGAGGCGCCATTGCAGCAATCGCCAGCCGCGCCTTCGACGACGGAGAAGTGCAACGCTCCTCGCAAGCGCGTGTAAATGTCTACGGTCTACGCTCTGTCGGTCGGTCAGTCCGGCACAGTACTTGTCCAGGAAAGCCAAGCTTCAAAACGTCATTGTACGTACAATTCGGTCATTTGTCTACGCCGGGTCGACGCTTTCAACAACGCGGTAAGTTTGCATATAGAACTCCATTCAATGTTTAGTGTTTGCTTCAACACAACAAGGATGTTTCTCTTTAACGATACTGGGGATTGATCTCGACAAGAGTCTTCCCCACGAACTACATTCACAAATACAGCACACTTGGCATCCTCGGAGTTTACACGCGCTTTCGGCGGCCGTTGCACTTAGTCGACGGCGCCGGAGTGATCTCAGGGGTGTCAGCCGACGGCGTCGACGGTGTCGAAGGAGAGCTGGGGCTTGAAGACTCCTCGGAGCCGCCGCTCTGCGGGGCAGGAGTGGACTGAGTTGACGGAGAGTCTGACTCACCACTGGATGGCGAATCGCCAGTCGAAGGCGAAGTCTGCGAGGTGTTGGAGCCGTCTCCAGTGGACGGCGTGGTCTGCGAGGCGCCACCGCCGGCAGGGCCCGACAGGGGATGCAGTTCTTGTACACCTGCCAGTACGTCTTGCCATCCAGACGCTGCAGCGCCAACCAGTAGAACCGGAACATGCAGCCACCCGAGGCGCACGACGAGTAGTCGACAGGCTTAAAAACGGAGATCGTCTCCTGGGTACCGTCACCGTAGGCGCTCTGACAGTCATCGTTCTGAAGGACCATCTCATCGTCCAGCCAGATTTCGCAAGGACCAGCGTGCACAATACCACGGGAGAAAGTGGCCGTGCCGTCGGTAGGAGGGTCCTTCGGGGTGACGTCAGGATTGGTGTAACCACAGTTTTCGCCGTACAGCGTCGTGTCGCTGTCGAGCAGAGTCCGGATGTCCTTGGCGTTGTTGGACGCCTTCAATTCCTTGTAGAGAGCCACAAGACCTTCGTCACCGTCGGCGTTTTCCCAGTCGCCCTTCCACTGCGGGTCGATCTGCACGATCCATTCGGAAGTCTTCTTGTCCTTGAATTCGGACAACGGGTTCTCCATGTAGCCGTGGGCCTGCACGTACTGCACAGACACAGCGGCAGCCGCGGCAAAAGTTGCGAGAGACGTCGTGGACACCATTTTGGATGGATACTACGGTGCAAATTCGAGAATGATAGATGGAATGACGAAAAGTGCTTTCTGTCAGTCGCAGTGTTCATTGCAACAAGTCCAGCGCGGCAGATCGCAAAAAGCTAGCAAATTAACAGGCCAGCCATTAGTTTCGCCGACTAAAGGTCCATGGCGCCACTCTTTCTTCGGACAGCGCAAACAATCGGTACCGAAGATGCGACTCCTCTTCCGGCGGGCCTGCTCTGCACATGTAGAATCGGTCCGTCAGTCGAACTGCCGGCTCTACCAGCACAATAGTGTCCATCCAGCTGGTCCCTAGGCAACAGGAGAGGCGCAGATGGTCGGGAAGACTCGGGAGCAGATACGCAGCTTGACCACCGCAACGCTTTTCACGGATACTTTGGTCTTGGGGCCATATTTCGAAGGTGTTCTGCGTGGCTGCGTAACGTGGAGTTTAGTTTCGCCATGGAGGATGTCAATTGACATTTCACCATTCCACGTTGTGAAGTTGTGACGCTGAGGCGGTCTCACAATCCGCGATTACTGGACATGGACCGGCGATGGACTGGGACGCGTCACATCTTTTCCGCCCCGCTCGGGGTCGACCGAGTCACCGCCAGCTCTTTACATGCGCCGGTAAATGACAGCAGAACAGGGAGTTTCTATGGGAGAAGTCTGTCGGTGCAATGGCCCCATCCCAAGATGGAGTGTTCTTCCCAGGCAGATGGATGGAAGGGGTCGCCGTTGTTGCGTCCCTCAAAGTAGATGGAGGTCGCACTCAGCGATCAAGGCATAGTGGACACTTTGCCTTGGTGTCCCCGCTCCAGCGAACAAACTGCGTCTGGACTGTAAAAGCGAAACACCCGCCAAGTAAGAACTTTATGTTGATGAGTAAGGCAAAAACTGCCGTCCCGATGTCTGGGACCCACCAGGTGCTCTCAGGCAGAAACACTCGACACCTTCGCGAAATACTGTAGCACCCAAGCGTTGTCTTCACTGAAGTCCGTCATGGCTGCTCCACGTTTCGTCTCCAGGTCTTCTTGCCCACATTTAGAGATAAATCATCTGCTATCGCTCGGCAAAAACATCCATCCACCTTGGTATCACTCAGAGGTTCCTTCAATTTCTTGGAGGTAGCCGGAGTCGTTGAGTGAAAGCGATCTCGATAAACTCCCCACCGTATTTGAAAGGTTCCGGGCGATAGCGTGCGCGATGATAAAGCCACAAGTCATCGATATGTACTTCGTGGTTGCAGATCGCTTGGAGGGATTGATCATGATCGCCACTATTAACTTGTGCGTTGAGGCAGTCTCGGTGAGAAGCAGCACGTCCGACGTACGAATACTAGTAACTTTTACTGTTGTCTTCTGTGTCCTTCGGGTGTTAACCGGATACAGGTTGTTGCTCTGGTTTTCAGAATCATCAAAGTTTGCAACGTGTTGGTTGTCTTAAAAAAAAGGTTCGAGTATATGTTTCTTTCTTCTACGTCACTTCGATCCACTTGCAAAGGTTGAGATTCGTTCACGCCTGACATATATTCACGTACCAAAGAGTATGCATCGTATCCTCCTTTCTTTCGGAGTTACATGCGACGCCTGCGGATGCCGCATTTGCCCGATGATGGAGCTTCCGGTGTTTCCGAGGTTCCACTAGACGGCGAGTCCGAAGTGCCGCTAGACGGCGAGTCCGAAGTGCCGCTAGACGGAGAGTCTGAGCTTCCACTTGATGGGGAGTCTGAGGTTCCACTTGACGGAGAGTCTGAGCTTCCACTTGACGGAGAGTCCGAGCTTCCACTTGATGGAGAGTCTGAGGTGCCGCTGGATGGCGAGTCCGAGGTGCCGCTGGACGGGGATTCCGAGTCGCCACTTGATGGAGAATCCGAGGTGCCGCTCGACTGCGTAACACTCGATCCGTCTCCTGTCGACGGGGTATTCTGCGAGGCGCCACCGCCAGCGGGGCCCGACAGCGGCACGCAATTTTTGTACACTTGCCAGTACTTCTTGCCATCCAGACTCTGCAGCGCGAGCCAATAGAAGCGGAACATGCAGCCGCCCGCAGCACACGATGAGTAGTCTACGGGCTTGAAAACGGATATGGTTTCCTTCGTGCCGTCACCGTACGCAGACTGACAGTCGTCATTTTGCAGGACCATTTCATCGTCCAGCCAGATCTCACAAGGACCGGCGTGCACGATACCGCGAGAGAAAATGGCCGTTCCGTTCGTAGGAGGGTCTTTCGGGGTGGCCTTTGGGTCCGTGAAGCCGCAGTCCTGTCCGTAAAGCTTCGTGTCGCTGTCCAGCATGGTGCGAATGTCCTTGACGTTGTTGGTCTTCTTCAGTTCCTTGTAAAGAGACACAAGACCCTCGTCACCTTTAGCGTTTTGCCAGTCACCTTTCCATTGAGGGTCGATCTGTACAACCCACGCCGAAGGCGACTCGGTTCCTTCCACGAACTCGGCCAGGGGTGCGTTCATGTAGCCGTGAGCCTGCACGTATGTCGGAGCAGTCATGGCGACAACCGCGACGGCAGCCAATAAAGACGTCGTTGAGACCATCGTTCAGTCTGTATTCAAGAGCTCTCGCGGTGGTGAAGACGGCAAATTCGAGAATGCATCGTGAAAGCAGTCACAGCTCGCAGAGTGTCGATCGCAACCAGTCTTCCGACGATTGCGGCAAGTCAGACAGCAGATCGCAAAGAGCAAGCACGTTCAAAGCGATTGGGTCGAGTTTAGTTTTTCTGGACGACTAATAAGCTTAGACTGCACTTGACTAAAAATTGTCCTCAAACCACCAGGGACTGGCAAATAACTGCACCCGAAGTGTACTGGGCATTATCATGCCACCGAGGAAGAAGGATGCAGCGTTTTTAGTTGGCAACAAGTAGTTTATCATCACCCTGACAAAGTCCCTCGCAAGAAAAAAAACTTGTCTCTACTGTACCGGTACAGTTAATCAACATTGCCAGAAGTTTTTGCCGATTCCGCAAGATGAACCCTAAAGATGTGTGTTGTGCTGCGCAGCCCATGAACATGTAGAAGCGCTTCAAAGCGTTTGGTTGTTGATTGCCGGTTTGACCGAGTGGGGAGGTTTTGAAAGCGGACAGCGACGACAGGTGACAAAGTTCGAGGTTGATCATCTCCGCCGTTAAACCTCCGTGACCAACAGAATTCTGGTGTTGTTGTATCCATCCGCCTTTGTAGCCGCTGCATTTGCTTGATCGACGAGAAACGTCACGCCCAAATTTCGTGTGACGCATAGCCCGATCCTGCCGACATGTTCCCAAGGATTCTTACCTAATGACTTTAGCGTGCGGTTGTGAAGGCAATGGCGTTTTTGTACGCAGAAGTGCATCGCCGAGATGGGTAGTTGTTCCGCCGGATCGAATTGTCGACTTTCATGGCTGTTTCATAATGTTTAGCTGCCAGTTTGCCGGCAAAATACTGAATACAGTAAGTACTGTGTAGAGTTCACTGTCAGAGAATCGTTGAGTTTCTCATCAGTTGTGCTCCCTCTCTCCTCGACCCGATCGTTCGTCGTAAACCTGGTATCACTTGTCTTCACGTCTTCACTGTCTGAAGGCCTTTGAGTGAATACAATTGTCACCAACTTGACTATTTGTTCCACTACACTGTATTGTGTTTCCTCCATGCATACTGGTACACCATTTGCGCAATAGGCATCGCGTTCTCCTCAACTACCGGTAGTTGCAATCTTTTAGCAGGCTTGACTAAGCTTCAGCGGCAGGTTTTGAGGCTCACTGTTGCCCTGCTTGGGCATCAAGTCTTTGCTCGCTCCCGGCTAAGAGTTACAATACCCGGCACATTTGGATTTGAAAGCCTGCTACATGCAACACTTAATCCTAAACATCTCGGCGCTTAACGCAACGGTGCTTTTCGGTGTCCGCACCGCAGCAAGTTTTATCTCGGTGTGTATGTGTGCCACAAACGGACCTGACTGATTAATCTGCGATAGGATCAGCTAAGCATGAGAGATCTTGAAAAGTAAATGTCTATCGTACGAGCCAACGCTAAAAAACGACCTCACTTCTAAATCTCGGTGTGTACAAGACAGGCATACCACACAGTTGTAATTCCCATCAAAATCGTTCCTTAGGCGCCAAAGTGGGGCCTAAGATGAAGACCCGCTCAACTCATTTGCTATTGCCATCGGGTTTGTTTCATGTTTCGAACGGATCTGGAGGACCCTCAATGAGTCTGGGGATCCTCTCGCTCAAGCTCCCTGAAGGTTTGCTTTCCCTGGACCTGCTATCAACGGAATTATATTGCTAAAGCAGTAAATTATGAAAAAACGTAAGGAGTAATCAGGTCAGCGTTATCCAGGACGCTCGCAATCACTGAGTAATTCCACTCGAATGTCCACTCTCAGGACTCTACAGTATCCCCATCGAATTTTTTTCATTCATCCTTTGCCATTTCCGAATCTGCACTGTTCCAAGCCGATCAATCTCCAGCTCCCTACAATGATGCCCACCAAGGCCGTTGCTGTTGCCGCAGCAGTGGCCGTTGGATACTTCGCCAGTGAAGTCCAGGCTCACGGATACATGTACATTCCGCTCACGGAATTCGACGGAGCGGCAAATGGAGCGTGGATCGTGCAGATCGAGCCCCAGTTCAAAGCCGACTGGGAGTCCGTCAACGGCGACACGGAGCTCATCGCGTTGTACGTCGAGAAAGCGAAAGAAGCTGGTTACGCGAACAACATCCGGAAGCTCCTGGACGGCGACACGAGTTTGTACGGCGCTGATTGCGGCTTCAGCAACCCGAACGCTAGTCCGAAAGACCCGCCCACGGATGGCACCGCCACCTTTGAGAGAGGAATCGCACACCACGTAAGGCGTCTTTGATTGACGAGTCTGAAGTCTTGTGCCTAACGCTTCACTTGTGTTGTGTGTCGGGATGCCGGTATTGATAGGGTCCTTGTGAGATTTGGCTGGACGATACCATGGTGCTGCATGACGACGACTGCGCGCTGACCTACGGTACTTCCGACTACGCTACGATCAAGTCGGTCATTAAGCCTGTGGATTACTCGTCCTGCTCGACAAGCGGCTGCATGTTTCGCTTCTACTGGCTTGCCTTCCAGGGCAGCGAGTCGGGGAAATATGTGTGGCAGATTTACAGTGCGTCCTGAGATCACCGTTAGATTCATTGAGGTCGTTCCTAAACTTGTTCTTGTATGTTTGCAGAGGACTGCATTCCGCTTTCAGGGCCTGCTGGCGGACAAAGCAGCAGCACCACGCAAGTGTCCAACTCGACCGCCAGTACTACAGCGCCTGCTACGACCACCCAATCGAGTGGGGCCGGTGATACCGCTGCTAGTAGCAACGCACCTGCGAGTACCGACGCCCCGGCAGTCACCAATACCCCCGCCACCAATGCTCCTGCGAGTACCGACGCCCCGGCAGTCACCAATACCCCGCCACCAATGCTCCTGCGAGTACCGACGCCCCGGAAGTCACCAATACCCCCGCCACCAATGCTCCTGCGAGTACCGACGCCCCAACTCCCAACGAGCAATCAACAGAGTCAACGCAAACGCCGACGTGGGCACCCACCACACAGAACTCGCCAGCAACCAATGCTCCGGCAAACGCGGGGCAGGCAGCCTGGACGCAATCTCTGACGTGGACCAACGCCCCGATCGCTACAAACCAACCCATGGGAGCGGCGCAAGCTCCTATGACCGACGTCCCGGCGGGCACGGTGCAACCATATCAATGGTAAGGTCTGCTTCGTTCCATGAGTCGATGACCCACGTAATGTTTGTGAGTTCACGGTGACAGGTTGTTAAAAGAAAACAATATACGATCGTGTTTGCCCTTAACAAGAAACACTTGTGACTTCTGGTGCATATGCACAACGGCCCAACAGTTCGTAGAGCACGCTATCTTACATGAAATAGCCATGAGCATGCTTACATCGAATGCATCTTGACTTTGAACAGGAAAGCGCCGACGAGGAATCCCACGAAGCTCATCGCACCGCCCAGAAACACCGGCAGCTTGTACCCCAGTGATGTCTGCACGACAGCCGTGCCAATAGCGAAGTTGAGCAACTGCCCGAAGCAGTTGGCAGAGTTAAGAGCCCCCACATACATTCCAATATCGACGTCGCTCCGACCGCCAAAGACGTGGATAATGGTGGGGACCATGAGCGCAAAGGCACTGCCCTGAGCCACAGACAAGATGGCGACGACGAAGAGGTCGAAGCCCACGTTAGTGCTGAAAGCCATCGGCATAAGCAGTGCCTGAGCCAACATGGAGTACGAGAGCACCCACCGAGCGCCAAACTGCCGAACCAGGAACGGCAGCATCCACGAAAACACGTAGCCCACAATGTTAAAGAGAAGGTCGCCGAGACCACTGGCCTTACTCACACCGCGATTGTACGCGATCTGTTCGGCTGAGCACGGGTTGCACGAGTCGGCGTTGTTGGCGTTGCCACCGTACACCACGAGGCCGAAGAACTGTCCCTTGTTCCCGTTGTAGGCGGAGTAGCCGTAGAGGACGAAGAACATGATCGCAGCGTACACCGTGAGCATGGGCGGCATGGTCTTCACTCCAGTGTAGATAGTCTTGAATGCGTCCCCCACACTCTGGCAGACACCGACATCTTCGGTCTTGCGTAGTGGAGTTTCTTTGCCAAACACAACGGCAACGGTCACACAGACGAACATGACGACGCACAGCATTCCCATGAAGTATTTCAGCGTCAGGTACGCTGCGCCCCAGATCTGGATGTAGACGGCGGGGACGATAGCGCCCATGGTGGCCCAGCCCAGTCCGAGTGCAGCGCCCAACGTCTGTCTGTCGCCAGCAAAGTCCGCCACCATCAGCATCGTCGGCGTCTGACTGCACGTCACGGTAATGTCCATCCAGAGGTAGAAGATGAGAGTGAAGACTGCCGTCCACGTGCGGTCCGTCTTCTCACCTGCTGCACCTGTGCCGACGTCGCCCAGTGCAGTGCCGATCTCGGTAGTGTACGCCATGAGGATCCAGCACGCGATACTGAGCGCGCCCATAACGACGAGAATGGGGCGACGTCGACCGTAGCGGGACGTGTTGCGGTCGCTGAGCACTCCGATAATCGGTCCAAAGATGATGCCCACTACTGGTCCGATGACGGACGTGAGCTGCACTGCGTAGTTGGGCAGCATGGTGCTGAGGTACGGTCCGAGTGCTGCCCATTGCGCTGCCCACGCCATGTTGACTGCCATGCGGGGCATGGACACAGCCAACAGGACCCAGAACGACGCTCCCTGCGGTCGGTAGCTGTCGCCCGCTTCGAGGTCTGGGCGCTTGGTGGTGCTGTGGCTGCTCATGGCAGGCGACATGAGGTTTTCATAGTCAGTTCCAGCCGATGGAGCCTGCAGCCCCAAGTCCTTCTCCTTGAGCAGCAAATTGGCCATGACGGAGGGATTGGCGTCGGTTTGACTCGACCGAGTGCGTAGCAGAGCGCAAAATGAGGAATGGCCAGACTTTTAACAGTCTTGTTTGCTGGTACCTCCTTCCTGTCCATCGACTGCGGTGTAAGACTGAAAGCGTTGAGCCAAAGGTTGAAGCTTGAACAAAAGTGACACGGTTTATGATCTTCGTGCATCGGCTGTAATTTCGCCAGTCATGAGTAGACCACGTCAACATCCGACAAGGTCCACCGTTTGTGCTTGAGCCACACTCTGATATCGGTAGCGAGCTATCATATCGTTTTCACAAAAGCGCAGACGTTTTACAAGCTCCACTGTTCACGCCCCTTAACAGTGATACCCCTCTGATCAGCATAATCTTCGCTGTTGAAGACAGCCAGCACAATCCATGACTCCAACGAAAAGCATACTTACTAACGCTGCAAAAGCGCGATCCCGTGAAAGGATCCAATACCTGGGAGAAACGTAGCATCGACTGAAGTCTCTTGTTCTTTTCATCATTTCGCAACGCCCCTGGGTCCATATCTCCAGACTTTAACCAGACTGGGAAACTTGTCTGTTTCTGAGCCTCCGGGTCTGGAGAGCTGCGTAGCCTCCACGAATGGCTCGAGCACGCTTTCACGTTCCGCAGGTATTACTGAATTGCACCCGCCACCATCGTAGGCTAAACTCACTACTACGTAGTTCTCCACTCTCGTTCTGTGCTAAAGTGGAACCCGTCTAATGTGGCTAGATTATGGATCCGCCGACGTTACTTAGCTTTGAGCCCTCTTTGGATGCACAAAGAGCGAGAGGAACAGCTTTTGAAACTAGCTAGCTAGGCAGATCGTGCGATAGATATTTTTTTAAATGAAGTATAGGACGACGCAAACCAAAACAGCGATCCCATAAAGCATTACGCTGATGATCAACATAAGTCCCGGTCGGTTTATCTTCCCATAGGACGACGAATGAACGCTCGTGAGAGAATTCGGACTGAACCCCAATCAGTGCTGGTCTAGACGCCGTCGAGATTCCCCGCGATCTATTCCGGCCACACGCAATGCCGCGTTGCTTCGTCAGGCTATTTGAAATCGGCGAACACACCAGGCTCGTGGACGTCTGTGTAGCTCGTGGCGACGGTAGATTTCTGCTGAGGCGCACGAAAAGTTCGCCGAGAAGGATCCTTGGCGCCTCGAGGGGAAGACCTCGAGCAGGGCCAGGAGATTCTCCACGGTAAGCGCCTCCAGGGAGGCGTTGATGACATGGACCGCGGCGGAAGCTTGGTTGGCACCGGTGACCATGTCGTCAATGCCACCGTCCGACTCCACGTCGGAGGCGCTAATCGACAGGGCGGCGGACGACGAAGGCCGGTCGGGGGACATGGTTCCGGCGTTGGAGACCGGCACCCAGTCGCTGTCGACGTCCTCCAGAAAGTGCTCGATCGTTGTAGCGCAAGTTGCAAATTGGCAACAGATATTTTATAAGATAGTATATCTTATCTTGCCTGTCAACCTCTTCGGGACCAAGAGGTGGGTGAAAGCGCATGTTACGCCGAAATCCAACGAGTCCCGAGTATTCCGGCGAGCTGAGCATTGCCCCCACTCGGAACTCCGATTCAACAATTTACCGAAAGTGAATGGTTGACACATTTCGGAAGTCAAATCTAGTTTTCCGTTTTCGGCGAATAATCGGACAACAGCGGCTCGTTCGGTTCGGGGAGCCACGCCACGGTATTGTCGAAGGTCAAGTCGTTCGGCGACCTCTCCGGCTACAAACCCAGCTCGGCAAAGAAGCGAGCTTGACGACTCGACCTTCGGTATCGATGTGCTAAATGAGTTTGTCGGAAATCCCTTAGTGATATCGCCGCTGTCGTGGGCACTTGCGGCCCTTATTTTTGCGCTGGCTTCGCCGGCTCACCCGTAGTTCTCGAAGGCGGGACCTGCGCTACAGCTATAGTAGCAGAAGATTTCCCAGACAGGGCCCCAGAAGCTTTAGCCTTTTCTGCAGCTGCAGCAACTGCAGCTGCATGTGCAAGAAGAGCGGCGGCAGGACCTGGGTTGCGACTGGCCGAGGTGGTCGTCACGGAAACACTGGTTGTCGGCTTCTGGCTGGCTGGCTGCGCCGCCACTGGCTTTGGTTGCATACTCTTGGATCCTACTGCCTTCTCCCAGATGCGAACGCGCACAAGTTCACGGTTATACCGATCGATGTCATGAACAGCCAACTCTTGGCACTCCCGCCGCACTTGCATAGAAGCCTCTCCGTACAGCCGCTGAATCTCCGCTGCTGTCAGTTCGGTTTTGTTCTGTGCTTTTGCGCGCTCTTCTCGGAGACGAAGTTCAAAGAACTCGAGTTGGGTGCGAGCGCGCTTAGCAGCAGGTGGAGGTGTCGAGGATGGTGTATATATTCGCGATGCGGCCGCGGCGGACGGCGAAATCTCAAGCTTTGTCTTTTGATGGCGGCAGAGTTTTGCACTGGCGCTACTTGCTTCCGCTTGAGATCAGCTGTCGAAAGTCTAGCTGCTCCAGCAATAGCAATACCTGTAGCGGCTGAGCTTGGAAGTTTGGGGGCTGTCGCTTGGATAGCAGGTCCTCCACCGACTGGTTTTGTAGACACAGGCTGCGGCTTTCTCTTGAGAAATCTGGAGGCCACAAAGGTCAGTGGAAGTGACTTCTTCGGGTTGAATGGTCGATGCCACGAGTCGGGTGCACCCGTTGGCAATGTGTACGTCGGATACAATCGAATAGAAGGTTCGCTATCCCCTCCCTGAGCAGCATCATTACTCGGTGGCACCAATCCACCACCAGCCTCGTCGGTTGGTGCGACCTCACTTTGAGCTTTTGGTTGGCCTGGTGCTTCAGCAGTCGCCGTCGCTTGTGTTACCGACTTCTTAACTGAATGGTCCACACTTTCATCTGGCGCTTCATCTCTTGTCTCCATTGCAGCAGCAACAGTCTTCACTTCCTCTTTGTCTGAAGATTCAGTCGCCGCCTCTTTCTCAGTCACCGGCTTGTCTGGCGCTTCTGCCACCGCACTTCCCACTGCAGTCTCTGTCACGGGGTCTTCACCTGCTCGCTGAGTTTCACAGCGTCTTCACTTTTCTTCTTCTCCGCACTCACCTTTTCAGCGGCCAATTTGGCGTTAATTTGTCTTGGAGTTCGCTGAAAATCTTCTTCATCTGAATCGGATAGCAGCTCGGCCTCTCCACTTTGCTCTGAAGGAATTTGTCCGTACGCCAGGAACTTCCACAGCTGCTGACAGTCCCGAGCGTTCATGTTGAGTCTGTGGGTCGTCTGGATCGTTTTGGCCACTGCCTCCCACCGGATACACGCTGTAACACAAATATCAACAACGATTACACCCACGTCAGTAATCCTTGAAACACTTTTTGACCAGCTACAAAAGTGTCCACCTGGCGATTTCTCTTCGTCCAACACTGTCGGCGCCATCGTCTGCGTCTCTAATTGGCTTAAAATCACCTCGCACAAAAGTGTACACTCCTGACTCGAGTATTTCGCCAGTACTTGATTAAGTTTCGCTGTTCCAGGAGGCTGCATGTAAACTGCTGTAACGAGCGACGTGGTGGTCGAATGCGCCGCCGCTCGCAGTCGACGCCTCTGGCCGTGGATCCCCATCGAGTCTGGACGTACAGAGGGCACTTGGGATGACGCTGGCGACGTCACGAGACTCGCAGAGGGCGAGGAGTGCGCGTCACAGCAGGCGACGGAGTGGAGACACGACGACGCTGAGGACGACGCGAGGAGGAGGAACTGGAGGCTCCAGACGGAGGGAGAGCGGCAGAAGACGGAGACGAAGCGGTGGATGAGAAGAAGCGAGAGCTCGGGTGGTGCTCGCGCTTGGAGCGACGCGGAGGTGGCGCCGACGGGTCCGCGGATGACATGGTTTACCCTTGTAGAATGAGTTTAACTACATCTTGAAAAATAACTTTGTTCTTATATGCAACAACGTTCTTATAGAGAGCTGTGAGCGCGATTGAGAAGTGACAGCGTTGACGACATGCAGTCTTGCCGGCATGCTACTACCTTCCATGGATGTTGCTTTCTCATGGAAGAAAACGGATGATCTGCTGCTGCTTTAAAGTCTAGCCGGCCTTTTTTACTGCCTTTGACTAAAGACGACCAATGCTTTCCAGGGATGGCAGTCTTCCATGAGTTTGCGCGTTGGCAACTTGAAGCCTGCTCAAAAGCCTTTGCATTAATGAAGAACGACGCTGCTTTCCATGGATGTAAGTCCCTGGCCTGCTCGAGCTTCTGCGCAAGCACCAGCGCAACGTCAGGAAGTGGAGGAAGGCGGTGCCCGACTTCAAGGGTGTGTCGCGCATTTTCCATCGATGCATCGATCTTTTGCACCGCGCAAAGACACCGACCGCAGCGACCGAATCGCTCGGCAGTGAAAGCTCAATGTTCTGGGCTCACCGCATCCGTGAGGCGGCTTCATTCTCGAATAAATCGACCACTGCAAATTGCTCAAGTGTCGCCCAGGAACGGACTGGTTCGACCATGCCAAGTGTCGTCTCTCGAAACTCCTGTGTCAACGAGCTTCGGTTCATGCTAGTAAAAACCAACGCCCAAGTCTTGACCACCACCCATGTAAACGAGGGATACGAGCTCTCAAGAAGCGACTCCAAGACAGACTCTTCCAACGCAAACACCGAGCCAAGCGAGAGCACAAAATCCGAGCTCTCCAAGGCGAAGTGAGTGCACTCCACTGCAAGATCGCGCGTCTGTATTGCGACCTTCATCACCGAAAAGCCGAAGCAGAGAGCCGAGGTGGAGCGCAGACAGCAGCAACAACACCACGTCGGATCGCTGCTCGACCACACCGTATCACTCGTGTCGCAGTTCTTCTGCGTCTACCAAAATGGCTACTCGCTGTCTCTGGTGACGCAACAAGAGCGGTTCCTTCCTACACTCTGTTCTGGCTGTGAACGTCGAGGGTGCGGACATCAGCAGTGCAGACGCGTTCGTGCAGCAGTGGCCAGTCAACGTAGAGGTGGGCATTTTTGATAAGAGATAAGACTGTCATTATCGAATAAGACCTTCTCATGTGTTCATCCGTCGCCGCGAGGCTGCTACTACCAGTAATGAGTTGATACCCTGGACTATTCCGGTGTCATCATCGTGCCTAGAAAACACGATGGAAAAGAGAACTCATCCAACGCTGACACAGTACGTGACGGATGAGACGAAAATGACTGCATTAATACTGAAAAATATTGACGCTAGCACTTTCAAAAAGATGGCAGCCAAAGACCAAACTCTCGCGAGGAGAGGCACAACATTCATCGTCAAGCGGATAGTTTCCTTTTTCGTGCGTATCGATTCTCGGAGATCCCGCAGAGCGGGGGCATTATGATGTTGGGATCCTCTGGTGGTCTTCGACGTCTTTTGCGATCAGCAGCGTCTAGATACACTGTCGCCCCTTTCGTTCTTGGATACGGCGCAAGCACTAGGGGAAAGAGTGCTTCGTCGCAAAGCTGCCCTGGGGTGAAGAACTTGTTCAAGTGATCTGCTCGAATAATGAGTAGTTCATGGAAGTCAATCACCACGTCCAGAATGGCCATTTCCTTCGTCCATATGCCACAGTTCCCCTTGGATTTCTTTGACGTCTGGGGTCCGGTACTTTGCTGAATTCTCGCTCGACATATGCCTTTGAACAGTCTTATTTCCATGTAGACGCCAACGTCGTTGTGGTATTCGTCTGGACTATCCAAAATGTTCTTCCATCGCAATGTCAAGTGAGCACACTCATGAAAAATCGTTGCCGCCACCACGAATACGATACACTGGTATTCGTGCGAATCGTCGGCTTGATCAATCGTTTCCATGCGATGCAGTAGAACTTCATTCACAAAGATGACTTTCGCACTCGCGCTTCGATCTGTCCAGCCATAGAGAGATCCTTTCTCGGGTCGCCGAAACCGCACTTCGACATCACGAAGATTTCTGCTTGTCCTCTTGTCTGCGCTCAACTCCAGTTCAAAACATCTGTTGTGCATCAACATCACGTTGACAATCTCAATCGCTTTTTTCAGGAAAGGGGGTAGTTGGCTTTGGTCGTCAGTCTCAGCGCAATCGGTCCCTTCACAGCCACAATGAGCGTATTGTCTTCATCGTTTCCGAACTCCGCCACTGATGACGATGCCTTGCGCAGCTTCTGCCTCACGTCGTACGCCGCACGGTCCGCGAAGACTGTGAGGTAGCCCGCAGCTATCCCTGCAAGATGGCTCTCTTTGAACTTCTCCTTCACTGCCTCTCGGAATGTTTCAACATCTTCAATATCCACGGATACAGACGTCACTGACGTCAAGTCCCCGCCATCATCGCCCAACAGCTGCAACCACTTCTGCGTCATCGCTTAGCTTCGACGCAGCAGATTCAAGAATGACAGCAAGGGTGGTTCGTCCACGAGGTTTTCTGCCAAGTTTCTAGAAAACCGGGTTCCGTATGGGATAGGTATGAGGTAACTGGGTCGCTAGCGCAAAGTCCCAGTGCGAAATGCATGATACCATGCAGTGAAATGTGCATTTCGCACTGGGACTTTGCGCTACAGTTACTTCTGATCTTCCTTCAACTACATTGACCTTGTCGAGGAGCTCTTTGCCTTTGTCCACGATGGGTTGATTCGCAACATTTGTTTTGATAATCTTGATCCACTTGATAGGATTCTTGCCCGACAGCTCCCTGGTGGGTGGCAGGGCTCCGGACGGTTCGATGCGGAGACGCCGAGCTGGGTCTGATGTGGCTGCATTCACGTTGATTACGAGTAGTGCGAAGGTCTTGAGGAAGGTCGAGAAGGCCATGACTGAAAGAGGTGGTCGTCGGTGCGGTTGCTGGTGGTGATGTGGCTTGGTATTTGAGCTGCAAAAACAGAAATGAGAGCTAGAGGAGTGTGTAAATTCACTGCCACTCCGAAGATAATTAGCCACGAAATCTGCCTGGGCAAGGTGCCAGCGCGGATACGACGACGCTGGAATCGCTCTGCAATCTGCCAAGATAAGATTGCTGTCAGTTTGCCGGTTTCAGCGTAATCTCGAACGGACGAGATGACATCTTCGATGGTACGCAAAAAGAGTCGACAACGGAAAACAAAACTGCACACAGGCCAGCGAGTTGATCAGCGAGTTGATCGACTTCCTCTGTTTACTATGATAGCAAATCGCACAAATCCGGTGTAATGTGCGTCAAGTTGAGTTGAACCCTAGCATCAACATACCAGCCGCGCTTTCGTTTCAAGCGATACGGGCGTCTTGGCTTCGCCTTCGACCGGCGACCGTAAAATAGAAACGCGGATTTGAACTACCGGTACGCAGTCCTCAATTCGCTGGCAGCTCTTATTGTGCTTCCCGGTCCTATCTCTAAGTAGAGCCTTTTTGCATGTCGCCAGTTCCTCGTGGAACGGCGCACCGAGTTGTGGAGACTCGCGTCCGTGCGTATAGTCTGCAGGGAGGAAGGCATGCTGGGGAAGGTGACGAGGCCCCCGAAGGTGTGGCCGTAGACTATTTTCTTGGTAGCAAATGAGCTCAAAGCTGCTCTAATGCTTTAGTTTGCTGGCCCCGCAAATAGCCTTCACACCAGGCATCCTACTTGGCGTTATGCAGCTCGAGAGAAAATCGTCATCCGGCTTTGCGTTATACTAATACTTGATTCTTGGCTGTCATCTAATTCTGCGTTATTGCTGTTACAATCATCATGTTGCTCGTCATGGCTAAAGACTAGCCAACTTGCTGCTAGCAAAGCTGGCTTGACTATTGGATCGAGTACGCACTGAACTGTAGTTACTATCGAGTTTAGGCTTGTTGTTCAGTGAGCATCATGACTAGGGTCGGATGGAAGTACTGCTGCAGCAGGAGCACTGTCAAGCTGTGTATTCGGTTGGCTGTACGACCTCGGTGCTACTTAGCAGCATGTTTAACGATACCGTGGAGATGCCCAGCTCCTACTAAAATTCATATTGCCGACGGACTACTTCAGCGAAAATTGGTGCTATGCGCGCTCAAAACGTGTTGCTTGGGTGGAGTTAACGTTGGTTAGTAGATGAAAGAGGACGAAGTAACCACAGTGTAGGCGTCAATTGGCACTTCTGCTACTAAACACACACAGAGAAGGAAGGCATCAACCACGAGTATGAAATATAGTCCGCGTAACGGGATTGAATTACGGTCCAAGTATGAGAAGCTATACGTCGTCGCATAGTGGTACATTGGACGCTAGCAGCAGGCTGTACGCGATAAGGTTCGTGGTTACTTGCCCTGCGCTTTCGCTCTTTTCAGCTTTTGGAGATAGATGGCTTTGTCGAGGAGCTCTTTGCCTTTAACAGCGACGGGATAACTCACAACATGGTTTTTCAGTAACGTGAGAAAGCTGGGAGGGATCTTTCCTGATAACTCCCTGGTTGGTGGTAGGCCTCCAGGCGGTTCGATGCGCAGACGCCGAGCTGAGTTCGAGTCGACAGCATTCACGTTGACGGCGAACAACACGAGCAGGACGAACAGCTTGAGGAACGTTGAGAAGACCATGCTTGGGTTAGATCGGGTTTAACGCGGTCCTTCTGGTCGCTGCTGGCTTGGGTTGGCGCTCGGGCTGCAAAAGTTGGAATGAGCGCCAAGAAGAGCGCACCAAATCACTGCAAGATATATCCAGATTCTGGGCGAGGATAACAACTGCCAGACTGTGCAGCACGCGCAATCACGAACAAAGAGGGTGGCGGCCGGCGCTGCCTATCTTGCATAATACGCTTATTCATGTGATGGCCGCTGCATGAGAGAGAAAGACGATTAAAACAGTATATGTAGCTAAATGCCAATCCTATGAGAAGACTATAGTCTTGGGAACAAAGTCGGGATGATTTGCGTTGCCGTCGACCACCATGTACCGGCATTGGTGATGTTTTAGTCTTCTGTGGGTATTTACAAGTAGCCTTCTTTTTCGTCGTCCAGATGAACTCGCAGCTACAGAGCCCAGCTACACTGGGCTCTCATAGTCGCGCCACATCGAAGTTTACTCCAACTTCTTGAAGCTGTATTTTATTATACTATGAACGCGTAATAAATAATAAAAGAATACCTTTCATTTCGTGCTAACAGTATATAGAGAGATACTCAATTACTAACACGGTCTTAACTTATCATCATCATCGTCGAGAGATACTCTATTTATCGGTTTAACGCTGTTTAATGTCGTGCGCTTACTCGTGTGGTATAAGCGCACGTGTTTGGGTTGCCATGACTTCTTACTCGGGAACCTTGACGTACAGGAGTTGATGAACGGGGTAATACGCAAGCGGCCGTTGCTGTCGGAGAACAAGTGCCTCCTGACACTAGCCGCGTTGTGATGTATTGAAGACGAAGCGTCTTACTCCTTATCGTAGTGCCTTACTCCTTATCGTAGTGCCTTACTCCTTATCGTAGAACCCATCGAGACACATGCGTGCACGACAAGAATATTGTTTTTAAAGGCACTTCACACGATACGCAATGCTGCCACGAAGGCCGCGCAAGAGCGCGAGAACGACCGCCTAAAAGTGTTTTCCGATCCAACGGTGGAAATGACACATCAGCGGTGCCATCAGCGGATGATATTGGCGTGAGAAAAACGAAAGTCTTGAGGGAAATCATATTTGGCTGGGTCGAAGCCGAATGCTTGCCGAGTGGACCAGTTGTTCGGTGCTAGATCGGTGAAAGCTGGAATGAGCAACGAGACTTGCATGTGTATAAATGAGTGACTCCACCCGACAAGGTAACTTGCTCGACACTCAAACGCAAAATGCGTCCGCTTGATCACGACTGAAGCCTCAGTAAGGTGGCCACGACAAAAAACACGTACTACCCAAGCGTCTGAGCAAAGGCCTATTCAGTCGGCGGTCACGCCAGTTGCCACCTTCTCTGATCTCTGATTTCATGAAACACTAGCGCTTGGTGGTGCGAAGAAGAAGATGATGATAAAGAAGAAGAAAAACCTTCAACGTACAGGCCAATGGTATTCTACTGACAAGTACGTGCACCCGCAAGCAAATGCACTCGAAGCGCAAGAAGGTAACAAAAGAAGTGTATTACGGAGTAAAGGGTAGTACGCATATGGTGCTTCGACTGTGTGCGAGAGGCTACCTCCCCACAAGCTATGGTCCCGGTTACTTGCCCTGCGCTTTCTCCTTCAACTTCTTATAATAGTTGATCTTGTCGAGCATCTCTTTGGTTTTGTCCAAGACGGGCTGATTCTTAATGTTGTCCTTGACAATCTTGATCCAGTTGATAGGGTTCTTGCCCGACAGCTCCCTGGTGGGTGGCAGGACTGCAGACGGTTCGATGCGGAGACGCCGAGCTGAGTCTGAAGCTGCTGCACTCACGTTGACGGCAAGCAGCGCGAGCAGCGCGAAGGTCTTGAGGAAGGTCGAGAAGGCCATGACTGAAAGAGGTGGTCGTCGGTGCGGTTGCTGGTGGTGATGTGGCTTGGTATTTGAGCTGCAAAATGTTGAAGATGGAGAACTTGAGCACTTGAGTGGTTGATGGAATAATTGGAAGTGATTGATTTAGGTTCTTAGTTCGCAAGCTACTTGCTACCTCTAAGCCTACTTGATACTCTACTGGATACACTCTACTGGATTCTTTACCTGATTCTGAGTTACTTCAGCCAATCGGCAACCGCCACGTGGAGCACATCTTGTACCCACAATCTTGTACCCACGTGTGCCGTAATCCCGTAACGTAAACATGTAGAATGCCTGTAGAGGCGGTGAGTGTTGGTCATTGGTGCAACCGGTACACACCAGTATACCGGTAACCCAGAAATACCAGTACACTCGATCTTCAACACAAAAACAGAAATGAGAGCTAGAGGAGTGTGTAAATTCACTGCCACTCCGAAGATAATTAGCCACGAAATCTGCCTGGGCAAGGTGCCAGCGCGGATACGACGACGCCGGAATCGCTCTGCAATCTGCCAAGATAAGATTGCTGTCAGTTTGCCGGTTTCAGCGTAATCTCGAACGGACGAGATGACATCTTCGATGGTACGCAAAAAGAGTCGACAACGGAAAACAAAACTCTGCACACAGGCCAGCGAGTTGATCAGCGAGTTGATCGACTTCCTCTGTTTACTATGATAGCAAATCGCACAAATCCGGTGTAATGTGCGTCAAGTTGAGTTGAACCCTAGCGTCAACATACCAGCCGCGCTTTCGTTTCAAGCGATACGGGCGTCTTGGCTTCGCCTTCGACCGGCGACCGTAAAATAGAAACGCGGGTTTGAACTACCGGTACGCAGTCCTCAATTCGCTGGCAGCTCTTATTGTGCTTCCCGGTCCTATCTCTAAGTAGAGCCTTTTTGCATGTCGCCAGTTCCTCGTGGAACGGCGCACCGAGTTGTGGAGACTCGCGTCCGTGCGTATAGTCTGCAGGGAGGAAGGCATGCTGGGGAAGGTGACGAGGCCCCCGAAGGTGTGGCCGTAGACTATTTTCTTGGTAGCAAATGAGCTCAAAGCTGCTCTAATGCTTTAGTTTGCTGGCCCCGCAAATAGCCTTCACACCAGGCATCCTACTTGGCGTTATGCAGCTCGAGAGAAAATCGTCATCCGGCTTTGCGTTATACTAATACTTGATTCTTGGCTGTCATCTAATTCTGCGTTATTGCTGTTACAATCATCATGTTGCTCGTCATGGCTAAAGACTAGCCAACTTGCTGCTAGCAAAGCTGGCTTGACTATTGGATCGAGTACGCACTGAACTGTAGTTACTATCGAGTTTAGGCTTGTTGTTCAGTGAGCATCATGACTAGGGTCGGATGGAAGTACTGCTGCAGCAGGAGCACTGTCAAGCTGTGTATTCGGTTGGCTGTACGACCTCGGTGCTACTTAGCAGCATGTTTAACGATACCGTGGAGATGCCCAGCTCCTACTAAAATTCATATTGCCGACGGACTACTTCAGCGAAAATTGGTGCTATGCGCGCTCAAAACGTGTTGCTTGGGTGGAGTTAACGTTGGTTAGTAGATGAAAGAGGACGAAGTAACCACAGTGTAGGCGTCAATTGGCACTTCTGCTGCTAAACACACACAGAGAAGGAAGGCATCAACCACGAGTATGAAATATAGTCCGCGTAACGGGATTGAATTACGGTCCAAGTATGAGAAGCTATACGTCGTCGCATAGTGGTACATTGGACGCTAGCAGCAGGCTGTACGCGATAAGGTTCGTGGTTACTTGCCCTGCGCTTTCGCTCTTTCAGCTTGTGGAGATTGACGGCCTTGTCGAAGAGCTCTTTGCCTTTACGAGCGACGGGGTAATTCACGACATGACTTTTCAGCAACGTGGCAAAATTGGAAGGGATCCTTGCTGGCAACTTCCTGGTCGGTGGCAGGCCTCCAGACGGTTCGATACGGAGACGCCGAGTTGAGTCCGAGTCGGCAGCATTTACGTCAATGGCGAGAAACATGAGCACTACGAGGACCTTGAGGAAGGTTGAGAAGGCCATGCTTGGGTGAGATCAGGTTGAACGCGGTCCTTCTGGTCGCTGCTGGCTTGGGTTGGCGCTCGGGCTGCAAAAGGTGGAATGAGTGTCGAGAAGAGGAGAGGATACTGCACGATAGACTCGTACCCATTTTATGCCCAGATACGGAGCGAGAATAGCTGTCAGCAGTGTTGAGCATCCGCAACAGGGCGTAATCACGACCAGAAGAGGACCGGAAGTAGGCATAGAATTTTAATGACACACGGTGCCACATTTGTACATGAAAGGCAATATGCTGCCACAAATTGAATAAACAATAGTGAAGACGTGCACAAGACGTATGCCATTGCATTATAGAGAATATGTTGCAATGGCGTTCTTCTGGGCACGTCTGAAAAGTATAAGAACCGAAGGATGGAGAGTTTAAGCGCCGATAGCTCAAATGGATTGTGATGCTTCCCGGCAATGAAACGCTTGATGCCTTTGGACAATACATGTGATCACTCTGCCCCAACGTATGCTTCTGAAACACGTGCTACGCCTAGTGACTGTTATTTTAGCCAAGATGTACGCGCGTCTTGACATGCGTGGCCCTGCACAAAATAGCTAGTGTATTGGATGGAGCGATCATTAGATTATCGGAGCTAGGTATCTCCTGCACAAGCTCTCTCATGTTTCCAACAGTGTGCCAACCACTTCCATAATGAGCTAGAAGCGCTCGGACTACATGCCAGGGTAACTACTGTGATGTCACAGGCAAAACGTACCGTATATTTATGATTGCATTCGGATTGGCTTTTCGAGATTAGTGGCCCGAAACATGGCTCATCATGTGACCGTCACACGGTTCGTTCTCGAAGCCCTCATGGCTCGAGCACTCGTGATGAATCACCTAAGACGTAGTTTATTTTCTGGGGCACGGAGCGTCCGTAACAAACCCCATCGCATGGATCTAGCTGTGAAAGCTGGAACGAGCTCCCGCAAAACTACTTGGGCTGCTTGTGTCCAGATGCGGAGTGAGATAGTTATTCCGACGCGGCAGGATTCGCCCACATCGGTACAGAAGATAGCGAAACTGGGAACACGCTGTTCTTCAATGTCACGTGCTATTGTTTTCATCGCAATCATGAAGCCTCCGATCCCGAGTTGCATCTGAGGTTCCAGGAATCGTCCAGTGCGATAATATCATTACTTTATTATATATGTTATATGTATGCCTACGCGTCGCAAACGCAAACCCGCGCGGTGGGGGTTAGCGAAGCCGCGCAATTTGCTTGATGGCGGCTTGACTCATTCCGCAATAGGATTTGTAGGATTTGTAGGATTTGCTATCGATAACCCCTCTCATAGAAAACATAGTAGTACATAAGTCCTCATCGTTGCAGTGTACTGGATTCAGTGAAATCTCGATTGGACAACACTGTAGGCACAGCCAACGCATGTATCTTCAACGTCACGCACGAAAGCATAGCAATCCTGGGTCAATTACTGCCTCCTCCCGCAATTGCCAGACCGGATGCCAAGTGGTTTTTGTGTGGAAACTTTTGGAGTTGCAGTAATTATTCAGTTTTTGCCAACCCAAGTCAAGTGGATGAAGATTATTAAAGACAACCTTAAGAACCAGCCCGTCCTGGACAAAACCAAAGAGATGCTCGACAAGGCCAACTATTATAAGAAATTGAAGGAGAAAGCGCAGGGCAAGTAACCAGAGCCGTAAGGTGTGGGGAGGTAGCCTCTCACGCACAGTTCAAGCACCGAATGCGTACTACCCTTTACTCCGTAATACACTTCTTTTGTTACCTTCTTGCGCTTCGAGTACATTTGCTTGCGGGTGCACATACTTCTCAGTAGAATACCATTGACCTGTACGTTGTAGCTTTTTCTTCTTCTTCATTATCATCATCTTCTTCTTCGCATCCTCGCCTGCTATGCGTTAGTAGTTCGTGAAAGCGCTCGGGGCAACTGGCGCGACCGCCGACTGTATAGACCTTTGCTCAGGCGCTCGGGTGGTACGTATTTTCCTGTCGTAACCATCTCACGGAGGCCACAGTAGTGCCCAAGCGGAAACCCATAGCACCATTTTGAGTTTGATTGTCGGGTACTTTGTCGGGTGGAGTCACTCATTGGTACACATGCAGTTCTCGTTGCTCATTCCAGCTCTCACCAACGTAGCACCGAACGACTGGTCCACTCGGCAAGCATTCGACTTTGACCCAGCCACATATGATTTCCCTCAAGCCTTTCGTGTTTCTCACGCCGATAGCATCCGCTGGTGGCATCGCTGATGTGTGATTTCCACCGCTCGACGGGAAAATCCTTCTAGACGGTCGTTCTTGCGCTCTTGCGCGGCCTTCGTGACAGCAGTATCGTGTGGAGTACCTCAACAAACAATGCTCTTGTCGTGCACGCATGCTGTCTCGCTTCGTCTTCAATACATCATAGTGTTAAGAGGCACATGTTTTCCAGCGGCAATAGCCGCCTACACACCCACCATCTTATCCCTTTCATCAACTTCTGTACATCTTGCTGAAGTTGCCGATGCACTGTCCGTCTGTCGAGGTGCATGACTCGACACAAGACTACTGGCACGCACCAATTCCGCCGATTGGCACAAGGCAGCCAGCGCGAGCAACTATTGTGGACAACGCTGGCATTCGGATCAACGTCGTTGGCGTTCAGTGTACTGTAACTGATAAGTTTTGACGTTGCACGTGCTGCGTCATGGAAACTAATGGTACTTGTTGCCGACGTCTATTATGTAAACTCCATGCTCCAGGCTCGACAGAGGTCGACCGAGCGGCCACTTCCCTATCCTCGAGTCGATATAATGTCCTACAGCCAACCGAATACACAGTGCTCCTGCTGCAGCATTCGCCACGCAGAACCGATGGTTTGCAACATTACTTCCAACCGAACCTAGTCATCTGTGTGCTCGGTGAGCATACAGATGAGCACTACTCGCTGAACGTTAAGCTCAATAGTAACTACCTACAGTTCAGCGTGTAGTCGATCCAATATTCAAGCCTTCTGTAGCAGCAGCAGCAAGTTGGCTAGTCTTTAACCATGACGAATATGATGATTGCAGCAACAGTAACGCAGAGTTAGGAGAATCAAGTATTACTTGATTCACCTATTAGTATAACGCAAAGCCGGATGGCGATTTTCTCTCGAGCTGCATAACGCCAAGTGGGATGCCTGGTAGGAAAGCCTTGTGCGGGACGAGCAAACTAAAGCGTTAGAGCAGCTCCTTGAGCCCATTTGCTACCAAGCAAATAGTCTACGGCCACGCCTTCGGGAGCTTCGTCACCTCCCCAGCATGCCTTCCTCCTTGCAGACTATACGCACGGTCACGAGTCTCCACAACTCGGCGTGCCGTTCCATGAGGAACTGGCGACATGCAAAAAGGCTCTACTTAGAGATAGGACCGGGAAGCACAATAGGAACTGCCAGCGAATTGAGGACTGCGTACCGATAGTTTAAACCTAGTTTCTATTTTACGGTCGCCGGTCGAAGGTGAAGCCAAGGCACCCGTATCGCTTGAACGCAAGCGCGGCTGGTATGTTGAGTCAACATTGTTGACGCCGTTATAATAGGATATGTGCGATTTGCTACCATAGTAAAATAGCCTTGTGTGCAGGGTTTTGTTTTCCGTTGTCGACTCTTTTTGCGTACCATCGAAGATGTCATCTCGTCCGTTCGAGATTACGCTGAAACCGGCAAACTGACAGCAATCTTATCTTGGCAGATTGCAGAGCGATTCCAGCGTCGTCGTATCCGCGCTGGCACCCTGCCCAGGCAGATTTCGTGGCTAATTATCTTCGGAGTGGCAGTGAATTTACACACTCCTCTAGCTCTCATTTCTGTTTTTGCAGCTCAAATACCAAGCCACATCACCACCAGCAACCGCACCGACAACCTCCTCTTTTAGTCATGGCCTTCTCAACCTTCCTCAAGACCTTCGCGCTGCTCGCGCTGCTTGCCGTCAACGTGAGTGCAGCAGCTTCGGACTCAGCTCGGCGTCTCCGCATCGAACCGTCCGGAGCCCTACCACCCACCAGGGAGCTGTCGGGCAAGAACCCTATCAAGTGGGGCAGTATTCTCTGGACCAACCTTAAGAACCAGCCCGTCCTGGACAAAACCAAAGAGATGCTCGACAAGGCCAACTATTATAAGAAATTGAAGGAGAAAGCGCAGGGCAAGTAACCAGAGCCGTAAGGTGTGGGAGGTAGCCTCTCACGCACAGTTCAAGCACCGAATGCGTACTACCCTTTACTCCGTAATACACTTCTTTTTGTTACCTTCTTGCGCTTCGAGTACATTTGCTTGCGGGTGCACATACTTCTCAGTAGAATACCATTGACCTGTACGTTGTAGCTTTTTCTTCTTCTTCATTATCATCATCTTCTTCTTCGCATCCTCGCCTGCTATGCGTTAGTAGTTCGTGAAAGCGCTCGGGGCAACTGGCGCGACCGCCGACTGTATAGACCTTTGCTCAGGCGCTCGGGTGGTACGTATTTTCCTGTCGTAACCATCTCACGGAGGCCACAGTAGTGCCCAAGCGGAAACCCATAGCACCATTTTGAGTTTGATTGTCGGGTACTTTGTCGGGTGGAGTCACTCATTGATACACATGCAGTTCTCGTTGCTCATTCCAGCTCTCACCAACGTAGCACCGAACGACTGGTCCACTCGGCAAGCATTCGACTTTGACCCAGCCACATATGATTTCCCTCAAGCCTTTCGTGTTTCTCACGCCGATAGCATCCGCTGGTGGCATCGCTGATGTGTGATTTCCACCGCTCGACGGGAAAATCCTTCTAGACGGTCGTTCTTGCGCTCTTGCGCGGCCTTCGTGACAGCAGTATCGTGTGGAGTACCTCAACAAACAATGCTCTTGTCGTGCACGCATGCTGTCTCGCTTCGTCTTCAATACATCATAGTGTTAAGAGGCACATGTTTTCCAGCGGCAATAGCCGCCTACACACCCACCATCTTATCCCTTTCATCAACTTCTGTACATCTTGCTGAAGTTGCCGATGCACTGTCCGTCTGTCGAGGTGCATGACTCGACACAAGACTACTGGCACGCACCAATTCCGCCGATTGGCACAAGGCAGCCAGCGCGAGCAACTATTGTGGACAACGCTGGCATTCGGATCAACGTCGTTGGCGTTCAGTGTACTGTAACTGATAAGTTTTGACGTTGCACGTGCTGCGTCATGGAAACTAATGGTACTTGTTGCCGACGTCTATTATGTAAACTCCATGCTCCAGGCTCGACAGAGGTCGACCGAGCGGCCACTTCCCTATCCTCGAGTCGATATAATGTCCTACAGCCAACCGAATACACAGTGCTCCTGCTGCAGCATTCGCCACGCAGAACCGATGGTTTGCAACATTACTTCCAACCGAACCTAGTCATCTGTGTGCTCGGTGAGCATACAGATGAGCACTACTCGCTGAACGTTAAGCTCAATAGTAACTACCTACAGTTCAGCGTGTAGTCGATCCAATATTCAAGCCTTCTGTAGCAGCAGCAGCAAGTTGGCTAGTCTTTAACCATGACGAATATGATGATTGCAGCAACAGTAACGCAGAGTTAGGAGAATCAAGTATTACTTGATTCACCTATTAGTATAACGCAAAGCCGGATGGCGATTTTCTCTCGAGCTGCATAACGCCAAGTGGGATGCCTGGTAGGAAAGCCTTGTGCGGGACGAGCAAACTAAAGCGTTAGAGCAGCTCCTTGAGCCCATTTGCTACCAAGCAAATAGTCTACGGCCACGCCTTCGGGAGCTTCGTCACCTCCCCCAGCATGCCTTCCTCCTTGCAGACTATACGCACGGTCACGAGTCTCCACAACTCGGCGTGCCGTTCCATGAGGAACTGGCGACATGCAAAAGGCTCTACTTAGAGATAGGACCGGGAAGCACAATAAGAACTGCCGCGAGAGACTACCTAGGTGGTCTCTAGCTGCCTAGTTACTACTTATCTTCCTTCAACTTCTTGACCTTGTCGAGGAGCTCTTTGCCTTTGTCCACGATGGGCTGATTCGCAACATTTGTTTTGATAATCCTGAACCAGCTGATAGGGTTCTTACCCGACAGCTCCCTGGTTGGTGGCAGGGCTGCAGACGGTTCGATGTGGAGACGCCGAGCTGGGTCTGATGTGGCTGCATTCACGTTGGCCACAAGCAGCACGAACAGCACGAAGATCTTGAGAAAAGGTGAGAAGGTCATGTTTGGGAAGGTCAAGTTGAGTGATCGCCGGCGCGGTTGCTTGGTGGTGAGCTGGCTTGGTGCTCCAGCTGCAAAATCTGAAATGAGCTGCAAGGCGAGCACACCAAAGTACTGCAACCCCAAGGTTAACCACCTGGCAAGCATCTGCGCAAATACGGGACAAGGCGGCAGTAAGTGCCTTGCCCCGATGCTGCAGGATTGCTTGCAATTTGCTGGTTTCAGCGTAATCTCGATCGGACTATACTGTAAGCACAGCCAACCCATGTATCTTCGAATGGCACGCATAAACGCGTAGATAACGAACGATGAGAACTGATGTACTCTATTTTCTATGAGAGGAGCTACCGATAGCATATGTTACAAATCCTTTTGTGATCGCGTCAAGTCGCCATCAAAGCAGAATTGCCTTGGCTTCATTACCCCCCCACCACCACCACCACCACCACCGCGCAAGTTTTGCGTTTGCGACGCGTAGGCATACATATAACATATATAATAAAGTAATGATATTATCGCACTGGACGATTCCTGGAACCTCAGATGCAACTCGGGATCGGAGGTTTCATGATTGCGATGAAAACAATAGCACGTGGCATTGAAGAACAGCGTGTTCCCAGTTTCGCTATCTTCTGTACCGATGTGGGCGAATCCTGCAGCATCGGAATAACTATCTCACTCCGCATCTGGACACAAGCAGCCCAAGTAGTTTTGCGGGAGCTCGTTCCAGCTTTCACAGCTAGATCCATGCGATGGGGTTTGTTACAGACGCTCCGTGCCCCAGAAAATAAACTACGTCTTAGGTGATTCATCACGAGTGCTCGAGCCATGAGGGCTTCGAGAACGAACCGTGTGACGGTCACATGATGAGCCATGTTTCGGGCCACTAATCTCGAAAAGCCAATCCGAATGCAATCATAAATATACGGTACGTTTTGCCTGTGACATCACAGTAGTTACCCTGGCATGTAGTCCGAGCGCTTCTAGCTCATTATGGAAGTGGTTGGCACACTGTTGGAAACATGAGAGAGCTTGTGCAGGAGATACCTAGCTCCGATAATCTAATGATCGCTCCATCCAATACACTAGCTATTTTGTGCAGGGCCACGCATGTCAAGACGCGCGTACATCTTGGCTAAAATAACAGTCACTAGGCGTAGCACGTGTTTCAGAAGCATACGTTGGGGCAGAGTGATCACATGTATTGTCCAAAGGCATCAAGCGTTTCATTGCCGGGAAGCATCACAATCCATTTGAGCTATCGGCGCTTAAACTCTCCATCCTTCGGTTCTTATACTTTTCAGACGTGCCCAGAAGAACGCCATTGCAACATATTCTCTATAATGCAATGGCATACGTCTTGTGCACGTCTTCACTATTGTTTATTCAATTTGTGGCAGCACATTGCCTTTCATGTACAAATGTGGCACCGTGTGTCATTAAAATTCTATGCCTACTTCCGATCCTCTTCTGGTCGTGATTACGCCCTGTTGCGGATGCTCAACACTGCTGACAGCTATTCTCGCTCCGTATCTGGGCATAAAATGGGTACGAGTCTATCGTGCAGTATCCTCTCCTCTTCTCGACACTCATTCCACCTTTTGCAGCCCGAGCGCCAACCCAAGCCAGCAGCGACCAGAAGGACCGCGTTCAACCTGATCTCACCCAAGCATGGCCTTCTCAACCTTCCTCAAGGTCCTCGTAGTGCTCATGTTTCTCGCCATTGACGTAAATGCTGCCGACTCGGACTCAACTCGGCGTCTCCGTATCGAACCGTCTGGAGGCCTGCCACCGACCAGGAAGTTGCCAGCAAGGATCCCTTCCAATTTTGCCACGTTGCTGAAAAGTCATGTCGTGAATTACCCCGTCGCTCGTAAAGGCAAAGAGCTCTTCGACAAGGCCGTCAATCTCCACAAGCTGAAAAGAGCGAAAGCGCAGGGCAAGTAGCCACGAACCATATTGCGTAAGGTTGACCCCCAACTGTACAGCAAAAATGTATTTTGACGTCTACAAAAGGCTGACTGTTGTCTACCGATCAATTTACTGCTTCTACATGAACACTAAGTACTCGAGATCAGACAGAAAACACATGTGTGTAGTGGGTTTCGGAAAGACAGCACACGCTGGGAGAGCTGGCACTCCCGAACACTTCTGCCGATTGTACTGTATGGCCTAAACGAAACCGAACCAAACTTAGACTGACTGCCTACAACGATAGCCTAGACTAAAGCGCTCGGGCATTCAGAGAACATCGTCCAGCCATTTGGTTGAATGGCATGGTAGCCGCAATCCTGTCGGCTATTGATCGCCCATACCGCGCCCACTGCAACAGGCTACATGCCCACAACCCGCTACAATCTGGGGTCTCCAGCACTGTAGCTGTAAACGTAGGTCTACTACAAGTTGTGTAATTCCGTCGTCCTTGGCGTAAGCATGAAAGACAGCACCAATAGCCGCAAGTCGGCATGAGGGTGTTGATCGCAAACTCGTCAGTCCTGTTCATCGTTCAAAAATATACTATTAAATGGTATACTGTAGCCTGTTATTTATTTTCTGGGACAAAAGTGCTTGCAGAGCTGAAAACCAAGTGGCGGGATCGACAAGAGAGGGGGAACATCATGGGTGGAAGGAAGGGTGCTGGGGTCGAAGAGAGCGAGAGGGCTTGGGCGCTCTGATAGATAGACACTGCATTTTTCTTTATATTTTAAATTAACTGAACGTTATCAGACTAACTAGAATGCAAACAAATGTTAATCCTAGAGAAATAGTAAGACGGCAACGAAAAGTACTTTCGGTCTAGACCAGATCTAGACCTGCATAGACACTTCTGCTGGGTCAGTGAGAGCCTTGGATGCCCAAGCACTAACATCAGCCAGGGTATTCGCGCCATTTGTTCATGACCACCTGCATCAGTAGCTGCGCGCAAATAGTTGTTTCCACATATGCCGTGTCTTCGTGTCCACGTCCTTGTGCTTGTCAACACCCTTGTCTATTTCGGTGACACGAAATTCCTGCCGCATAGCTCACGTCATATCCAGTTTGGCGAACTGCACAGCAACGTCGAACTTCTAGTCTGGGTCGGTGCTCAACGCTAATGCCTCCTCCTTAAAGCATCGCGACAGCAGGAAACGCGCCACGTATTCCATCTGGCCCGCCGAGATCATGTGTCAAATATCGTTTGCACTCTCAAGGTTACGCCGTAAGACAACGACACTGTAATCCTTCAATGGATTACCTTGTTTTCCCGCGGGAAAGGCCGTCCAGCAAGTACATCCTCTGGTTTAGATGACAAGCGCCATTGAACCTCCACGTTGTAGGCGCCAGAGTTTGAGTAGCCGACCTAGGTGCCAATACCCACCTTCTTCGGTGTTTCTTGTACCAGCAGCAAAAACTTTTGCCACTACACGTAGCTCCCTGTTGTAACGCAGCACAAGTAAATTCGATGCACACGCGAGGGCATGAGAATTTGATCGGCTAATACTGTCGGCGTGGCTACATCGATACCACCAATGTGGCTACACTTATCCTTGCAACTGCTTTAGCTGCCATAGAAGCAAAATCCACATCAGGCTGCACTATACGCACTCCTTCCTTTGATTACAATGCTAACACACAGAAGTTCTCCGTCATCTCTGCACTTTATAACCTCTTTTATCGAGCTCCGCAACTACAAGCTTATCTATCGCGGCTACACCAGACTATTCTTTATCCTAGGTATGGACCTCTTGCTCACGAACTTTTCGGACTGGAGACCATCCACCTCTTCGTAGGGCTACTGGATCATCATTTCGCAAGTGTGTGCGACATCGTCTTCAACTTCAGCGAGGTGTACTCGATGCTGGACGAGTACATTCTTGGTGAAGAAGTGCAACAAACCTCCAAACGAGAGATGCTGGAGCGCATCCGCAAGCTGGAGGAGTTGTAATAACAGATTGCTAGCCTCTGCATCATCGAAGCTTTCGCTTCATGCATAGTAAAGGCTTTCTTCGGTATCATGAGGTTGACGACTTCCCTGCATAAGTGGAGAATTAAATTGAACGCGCATTCTCAATCAAATGCGACAGTTTGCACTAAGGCTTCTCGTTCGGTTTTGGTGGATGGATTGGCGGTACTGCAGCGATCAACATGCAAGCACAATGGTGGATATCTTTCTTTCCAACCCCGCTGCTTTGGACTAATGCATGTGTACCGTTGGTGGACTCATTTCTGCAAGCGTGCTAAATGATGCAACAAATGAAGACTTGGCAACAATTGCAGGCGATGGCTGCAGCGCACAACAATCGAAGAGGTGGTTGGCAAAAGGTGATGAATTGAGATGTTCCCTTCACGACTTGGCAGATCGATATGGTCGGTTTCGTACGCTTGGTAAAATCCGTTCATCTCACGGCGCTGGTTTACTTGTCCTGTGCTTTCTCCTGTAACTTCTTGTAATAGTTGAGCTTGTCGAAGAGTTCCTTCCCTTTCTCGGTGACGGGCTGCTTCAGCAAATTGTTCATGGCGATTTTGACCCAGGTGAAAGCCTGGAGCTTTCTTGTCAGTGGCAGGTCTCCAGACGTTTCAATGCGGAGTCGCCGAGCCGGGCCCGAGTTGGCAGCATTCACGTTGATCACGAGTAGTGCGAACAGCGCGAAGGTTTTGAAGAAGGTCGAATATGTCATGCTTGTGTGCGGTCCAGGCGCAAACTGGGTGGTGGTAGGTCGGCTTAGTGCTCGAGCGGTTGAATGGAGGAGAAGAATGCACCGATTCGTTGCAGCAGCAGAACTAGTCACAACGCTGCTTGTCCAGTCACGGCGACGATGTATTTTGGCTGGGATATTTGCTTGTATTGCTGGTTCCCAGCGCTCTCTCGAGCAGATTGCGATGAACGCATCTGGGACAGCGGAAACATTCTTCGAGCCTCTTTCGAGCGCTTTGCCTTATCCTCACAAGCCAACTTTAACTGTGCTCCAGTATAGCGCTCCCCAACGATGAGCATCAAGTCGTTCGCGCTCGTCCATAAAACGTGAAAATGGATAGTACGTGTGAATTTAACATCTTAAGCTGTATCTCGCTTGGTGGTAAGTAACACGTAGTAACTCGAACGTCGAACACGAACGCCGGGTTTCTCGATTTGCGTCTTGCACGAGTTGCCGCCCGGTTGTTAATGTGAAAAGGATGGCCAAATGCCATCTTCGCTTTAACGTACTCGTGAATGAAAGTGTTCGTCGACGTTTGCATTCGTTGAGTTCAACACTGCTGCTTAACTATACGCATTCTAACCTCGGTGATGATGCTGTAAGGAGGAAGACAGGGATTAACTGAATTAAACTCTCCTCATTTTGCTAGCTATCGAAATTTAATTATCTACTCTACTCTACTCTACTCTACTCTACTCTACTCTACTCTACTCTACTCTACTCTACTCTACTCTACTCTACTCTACTCTACTCTACTCTACTCTACTCTACTCTACTCTACTCTACTCTACTCTACTCTACTCTACTCTACTCTACTCTACTCTACTCTACTCTACTCTACTCTACTCTACTCTCTACTCTACTCTACTCTACTCTACTCTACTCTACTCTACTTACGAAGATAGATGTGATTGAGGGAGTCCTTCAGCCTAAACCACGCATCATGTTATCCTCTGCTTTCAGGTTTAGGATAGACCGACCTGCGTGGTTGTGATCCGAATCTTGATTCCAAGCCAGCGGCCTGCTAGCTTCACCACCAGGTGGAGATAATCGTTCTTGTCCTTTTATTTGTGCCGCGCAATTATGTCCTTGCTGATGTTGAATGCAGAGAGCAGTTCGAAAACGCAACGGCACGGTGGGTGGAGAGGGGGCAACTGGTGGTTGATACAAGAGCGATTAGAGTGGTGGTGGTTGAGTCATGGAACTTTAGAGGTGATAGTAACAGAAAAACGGAAATTCATTAAACTTATTGGGTCCGAGCCAGTGCCTAGTAAGCAAATTTGTTAGTAGGTACAAAGCCGACCAGGGCAGCGCAGCACGATGTGCATACTGACCGTCTACCAAGTGCCACTCATGTAATGCAAATTGAACAGCATGTTTGGTGAAGTAAATTCGCTGTAATCCGACTACGCCGCTTTGATACACCTGTAACAGATGATAGACTAACGAAGGCTTGACCGACGCCAAGAAGGTTGCTTTGTAGTGAATAGTCGAAGGGCACAGCGACCGAAGGTTTAAATGGAGCATTCGATGAGCAAGGCCACGTCCCTATACTGGAACCCGCACTTAGCCAACCTTCGTTGGACGTACCTAGCAGTGGATAAGTACGCTACCGAAGGTTTGTGCGCACTTTGAGATCAAGATTATAAGCACCGTTCGGACATTTTTTGCAACTTGAGGGTACTGGCGAAGAGTCATTCGACGGCCACGTAGCATGTAGAAGATCGATAACGGATCATAGTTCATTTGATATTTGTATACACTATAGAAATTACAGAATTAGGAGATAAGTCTGAAAGGACAACAATCAGAGCAGAATTATTCCACTAACACGCAAGTTACGTCCTGCCTTTTCATAGGCGACGGGCGGCTTGTGAATGGGTAATGCGTGTTCTAGAACCCGTAATATAACAGCGAGAGTTCACAGGTCAGGCCAAGGAGTGTTGAGTGTGGTCTGTTAGCGTGACGGCGTATTTTTGCCTATTGCACGTGTGTGGGAGTGCGGATTTGCCTCCAAGAGTGTCTTCCAACCGAAGGGATCCTTCGGTGGTGGCACATTACCATTCCGCTGTTAGTACTGTGTCCTATTGCACGAACTAGTGTTGCTCGAGCTAGTAGCGTGTTTTTATACCGGTTAGCCCTATCCATGCGAGATTACGAGGTCCAGTCCGTCCCGCTTGCGTCCGCTCCAGTGTCTGGGGTTGGTAGCCCGAGCGCCATGAGTATAAAACACTTGACACCCGTCGACACTTGACAGGTGAGCCATCGTACAGGTGAGCCATCGTCATTACCAAGTAGACACTGCACCAGCCAATAGTCAGCCGGTGCTCCAACTCGAACTTGAGGTGCTGGCAGCGCTGGGATGGCGCGCACATCCGCTGTCATTTCAACAATCTTCGCCACAAGGTTCACCGCGGCAGATGCTTCCATCGACTTATAGTGTCCGGAGATTGAAGTGGAATGACGGCCAATGGGAGAACTGTACTTGGAATGTCGAAAGAAGGTGTCAACCGTGTCAAAAGAAGGTGTACACACAGCAGCGATGTTTGAGGGATGATCAGATGTTGTGTTTGCATTGAACACTAAGAACATACTCATGACGGCTTCTTCAGTTGTTAGCAAACGAATTAGCAGCTTTCGTCGCGGCAAGATTAGCAAGAGCGGCAGCGACTTCGTCTGCTTCGGCCAGTGTCGCCTTCTTGCAGTCGTACTGCTCAAAAACAGCTCTCTCGCCGATGCAACACCTGTGCTGCATCCCTCCACCTCCGTCACGTAGTCGTCATTCCTGGTGAAGGCAGCAAGGGAGAGATTCGCGCTACCCCCTGCCGCATACGTGATTCCGACAATGACGAGTTTGAAATGCATTCGTTGCAATCCCAAATGCTTGACGTCAGCTCCTGTAGCTTGCAGATTACTGATTACGTCCAGCGCATTCCCGGCACGACTTATTCCACGTGAGGTCCACTAGCACGTACACTTTGACACCAACTTGTTTACGCTCGACCAATGCGTCGCGGAAGTCCTGCAAGGTGAAGACGTATTCAGCGATGCAAATCAATTCTCCTGGCTTTGCCGCACGGATGTGGTCCAGTAAGCGCGTTTGCTGGGCACGATCAGCCTTGAAAAACATCGTTCGAGGGATCTGCTCCAGTAGCTCCATGGCTTTTGGCTTAAACCGCCTACATGTTGCAATCCGTCATGCCTGCTACTGCCCGTACGTATGCGGCGCTTTTGCTGCTGTTCAGGTGTCATCCACAGCAGCTTTCCCGCCAGCGCCTCGGCGCGGACATGCGCTCCACGGCCTTTGAAGTAGGGCACCGATCTTCCTCCGCTTCCTGACGTAGATGCTTGCGCAGCTAGCAGCTCGAGCAGGCCTTGAGCCTCTTCCGGATATAATGTCTTTCCTCTTGTAATCTTCGCCGTCAAATGCCCGCTGGCCAAAAACCACCACCACTTCCGCCAAAACCTCTTCTTCTTCTTCACTGTTCAAGGCACGACCGTTCGTCGCCACCGTTCGCTTTGCAAAGCGAATGCAGCACCGTTCAGCGCATGCGTTCCTCTCTCTCCATCCATCCCATGGCATCGGTCGTCGTCGCTCCTGCAAAGGCGGTGTTAGTCAGTCAAAGGCTGCCATCGGAACGATGGCAGCTTCCTCCGTGTTCATCCAACCATCCATGGAAAGGAACATGGGCTGGTGAGGTACCCCAGCGCGTACGTCTATCCTTGCACACCATCGTTAGCCAAACGATGGTCATTTCGCAATTCGCGCGGTTGAGCACACGACCTTGTATAAGAACATTCGTATACAAGAACATCTGCTAAGTGCGCGAAAATCACGATTTTAACAACCAAAGCGCACTTAGGAATTGTAGATGTTTTCCGCCAGAACATTAGTATTTCAGGCTCGGAAATACTAATGTTCTGGCGGAAAACATCTACAGGCGTAAGTGCGCGTAAAATACGAACCTAGAGGCGTAAATACGAACCTAGAAAATATTTTACTAAGTTCGTCGTTTTTAAGAAACAATGCTTTAGTGCGCGTAAAATACGAACCTAGAACGAACCTAGAAAATAGTTTACTAGGTTCGTCCTATTTTCTAAATAGTTTACCTCTATTTGAGTTTTGATGATGATATTTTTATAGAAAACAGTTTACCATGTAAAGTTTACATGTATAGTTTACGTAAAGTTACGTTTATGTACTTTACATAATGTAACTTTATGTCAACTTTAGTGTTAAGCTGACCGAACCGACGAACGACGATGGACGCAGCAGCAGCAGGGAAGACGCTGAAGACTGCGGGCGGCGGCACCTCGGCGTCGTCGAGCGCTGCGTCGCAGTTAAACGCGCACAGCAATTCGATGTCTGCTGACGACGCGGCGGCAGCGGCTGGTAGCAATGTTACAGCCGGCAGCGACGACGGGAACAAGGCGCCGGTCACACTCGCGAGCCTGCAGGAAGCCATCAAGACGCAGAAGGAGTGGGCCAAGCACATTGTGTTTGACGGCAGCGGGGCGGTCCTGGCCAGCAACGTCAAGCCGCAGGACGGCGAGATCAAGTGCGTTTGAGTTGGTAAAGTTTACATGGGTAAACCAAAGGGGTAAACTGATGTAACTTTTGTTCGATTTGTTGCAGTGCCATGTTGAAGCTCTTCGACAAGCGAGAAGACACGATGGCGTCGGGGATTGTGCTGCTTGGGGAGCAGTACGACGTGCATCGGTGCGGCAGATTTGTTTACCTTTACCTTGTTTTGAAGCTGACGGTTTACCTGTTGGTTTACCAGGTTCCATCCTCCGCTCGTCTACGGTCGACGCGGTGACCCGTCTCAGGAGGACGGAGAAGGCATTGCCGTGTGCAAAGTGACCCAGAGCAGCTCCAGTCGCACGCTCTTCTGCCTCATCACTTACGTGTACCCGACGCTGTCGGCGCGCGCTGTGCCGCAGCTCAAGGACTTCTGCGATTCGCAACGTGAGGAGCTCTGCTGTCTTTCAATGCGTTGGCAGGCGCTGACGTTGTGGATGTTGTTTTGTGTGTTTCCTACAGTGGCAAACCTGAACTGAAGAGCCGAATTGCCAAGACTTAGGCGAGCGCTTCTAGATCAATACACTTTCGTATTTTGCATCATGATGCAGAGTCTCCGGCCTGAAGAACCACGTGCGTCAACTGGTCGTGACGCCTTACTTGCGGTATCACCACTACGGACATCTTGTCTGGCCCAGTCAAGCTGCTGCTCCACAAATGCGTCGACGGGTAGACAAGCAGCTACCATGTGGACGATCTGGAAGCAACTTGTGGCGATGCAGGCGGCTTTACGTTTACACTGCCGCAGTGCAACTGCGACCGTCATCACCGTTAGTCACCGCGACTAAAAGCCAAGACGAACGCTTTGAAGTTCGCTGCCTAGCTGCTGTTTCCATCTTCTCCCCATCTGGCGTTCTTATCTGCCGTGGTAGGCCAAGTATCCGACCATACGAACAATGATGACTATCTCTCCCTCTCGATCTCTCTTGTCTGCATCACAGTGCCAGCGGCCACTTTCACTTTCTCCGCAGTCGAAAGTCTCCGTTAATCGTTGCTAGTACTGCCCGTCAGGAAATGAAAGGCACGAGCCCTTTCACTCACATCCATGTGGACTCGGACGAAACTCGTCGCTATGAACGTCAGGTACGACAACTGCTTGGCGATTCGCTGCGAGAGTACGATGCACATGTAGCCGCTTGCAAGAAAGACAAGAACCCACTGCTGGATAAATGGCAGTGGAAGCCTCTGAAGACACACGAAGCGCTCAATGTGTACAAGGAACGCCAGCCGACTCATCCAGAGTTCAATCGCACCGCGAAAGTATCAGCAGAGTCGGCTTCCGGATCAGCACACTCAGCGATAGGCGATAAAGCCAAGAAAGCCAAGGCGACAACTGCCGTGGCAATGGCTGCCTACACTCCAGAGGCGGCACTTTCAGCATCGGCATCGTCAGTCACGTCGTCGGTTCCCTTTGCTTCAGCTGCAGTCACAGGGCACGTTGACGGCACGCTGACCGACGTCATGTTTGGCCTCATGGCGACAGACACGGCCGAATTGCAACTGCGCTCGCACTACATGACGGACGCAGAATCGATGGACGCAGCGATGATCTGCTCGATTCAAAGTCCAAGCGAAACGAAGCCCTTCCGGTCCCTAGGTCTTCAGTGGGCCGTTCGAGGTGAAGCTCGATTCAAGTCGTCTTCTAAGGGCCCTCGCGACTTCGTGTTCCTGGTGGCCTCGGGTGTCGTTCGGCATCAGGTTCCGGGCGCTTCCGCGACCCAAGAGGTTGGTTATCACTTGTGCCACTCGGTCGACTTGCCGGAGTGCGGAGAATTGGCGTCCCAGGGGCTTGTCAGAGGCTGGATGTCGACTGTCTCGCTGTTCACTCAGTCCAAGGAGAACCCGGCGCATGTGGACGTCTTCGCTCGAGGCTTCGTGGACTTTACAGGAAAATGCCCGACTACCAGGCGGCCAACATGACGGCGACGCTGCTGCTTGGAGGGGTGGCAGAGGCTTCTTCATGTGGACAGAACAAGAAGCTGAGCTGGCTGCTGAATTCCAATGGCGCTGCGGTGGAGTTCCGACGCAATCAGCCAGAAGCGAACTCTCGCTCGAACCGCTGCAGCATTTGCGACCGCAAGTTCGGCGTCTTGCACAGCGTGGCGTCGTGCAGTTTGTGTCAGTCGAAAATGTGCTCCCGGTGTCGAGTCAATCGGGACTTGAGCTTCATCAACCGCAGCGACGCGACTCTGAGTCTTACGGACAGCAGGAGTTGGGACGAAGGGCACAGTCTCAACGCCCAGGTGCGCTCTCTGACTGCTGTGGTTTGCAAGAACTGCATCATGAGCTCAAGCCACTTGGACGCTCGTGTCGTGGCACGGCGTGAGATTCAAGGTGCCGATTTCTCGATGGTAGGAAACACAATCGCGTCGACAGGCAGCAGCAAAGCTCCTGAGCCTCGGAGACGGACATCGCTCTCTTCCAGCACGCACTCAGGGTCTGAGCGCACGTTCGAGGTGTTTGAGGCTGGGAAGCCTGCCAAAATGAAGTTTTGGGCCCCCGGCGGCGACAAGACTGCGCTGAAAAGCCGAGTTTGCCGTGAGGACAATGAGCAAGACCAACTCAGTCAGCTCAAGACGTTGGAGAGCAAGACCAGCCAGCTAGAAGCAGCTCGATTGAAACTGCAGTCGTCAATGAGGTCGTCGGCATCGACAGTGCCGTCTCCAAGAGACCACGAGCACGAACAGAGCTTCGAACTGACTCCGTACCAACAGCCTCGACACCAGCCGCAGTACGTCGCAGAGGAGCCCGAGATCAGCTACACGTACAATCCGCAGCACTCGGCTAACTCTCGCGCCGATTTGGTGCGAAGGATGGCAGAACTGCACAAGACGGCCGAGTCCGTCTATCAGTTCACGAGCAAAATGAACGCCAAGACGCGCCACCGTCATCAGCAACAGAGCACCGCCATCTCGGAACTCGACTAGACAGACTCCTAGCCAGTAGCACTTGTACAGAGGAGAGTCATAAAGTCATAAACGCATTGATGTCTCCATGTGCAACGTGACGATGCGTGTCAGTCGAGATACGGCTCCAGTCCTTCGATTCCGCAAGACAATCTCACTCCCTTCACATGACGCCATGTTGGGACTTGCAGAGGAACGAGGCGCTTGTCCTGTTCATTCCTCAATCTGCCGACTACGACGCACTTGGGACCAAGAACCATCGGGAGATGAAGTACTTCCTCAGCGCAGTCGGAGTGGCCGCCACCCTCGCCCAGAGCTGGCTCTACTTCTATCCAGCCTTCCTCGACTCTCCTCTGCTCCTCAGTCTCGACACCGACATCACCAACACCTGCCAGTCCAGTGCTGACTCCTGCACTGCACTCAACTCTTCTCTCCTCAGCATCGTTCACAATGAAGACCGCGCGGCTGAGATCGAGTACATGGCCGCCCACTTAACCAACGAGCAGCGTGCGTGGCCCATCGACGGCCAGGACCTGCCGGTCTACATGGGGCCAGTAGCGAGGCCAGGCTCCATCGCTGAGCAACTTCAACGTCAAGACCTCATGGAGCTCAGTGCCTTAAAACCAGACACGCCCGAGCTCATGGCGGCGTTGGCCACGCGCTGGCTGCCGCAACTCACGTCGGTGGACGCCTACACGCGCTTCTACGAGCTGTTCCACCCCATCGCGGACGTCCCGATCGCTGCGAAAGACTACGGCGATGCAGCTTTCGGGGCGGAGCGCCTCAGTGTGCGAGGATTCAACCTACGAGCCATCCGCCAAGAGGACGAAGACCCGGAGGACGCAACGCTCACGAGTGCTCGCGTAGCTCAAGTGTGTGGAGCCAACGCCAGTGTCCAGTCACTGCGTGACGACAGGAAGCTGTACGTCGTGGACCTGTCGACTATCGGACAATGGGGAGATCCCTCCGCTGTCAAGGTCGAGTCGACCGCCAAGAAGTCTGCAAAGCCGCACAAGTATCTGCCGTCTGTCGTGGGCTACTTTTGCTTCAGCAATGGACAACTGAAGCCCTTGGCCATCAAACTGGTGGACTCCGGCGTCACGTACACACCTTTCGACTCGCCCGACGAGTGGCAGCTGGCCAAGACCGCCCTCAATGCTGCGGAGAGCACGTTCCAGCAGATGCAGCACTTCTCCGAGAGTCACACGCTCTCGATCCCCATTCGAGTGGAACTCTACCGCGCGTTTGGGGCGGCGCATCCGGTCCGAGCGCTCTTGCTGCGGCACTTTGCGCTGGACTTTGGACTGGAGCAGCAGGCAGGTGTCGTGCTCTTCAACACGTCGACTCCTTTGGATCGAACGTTCGGCATCGGAGCTGCAGGCTGCGTCCGGCTGTTGGAGGACCAACGCAGAAACATTTCTTTGCTGGACGATATCTACAGCGACGTGAAGGCGCGAGGGGTCCAGCAACTCCCGCACAAATATGTGGCCTATGGCAAACTGCATGCGGATGCCATCGCTCGGTTTGTTAGCAAGTACCTCGACGCTTTCTACCGAGACGACGAGGCAGTGGCGACGGATGTGGAGCTGCAGCGATGGGCGACGGCGTGCGTCAAGATCCCGCACTTGCACGACTTCCCAGAGGCTTTTGAGGACAAGAAGCGACTGCATCAACTACTGACGAGATTGATCTACCAAAGTGTCGTCAAGCACCACGCCATGAATGGAGAGGTGACGTGGACGACGGTGGCGATGCCGTACAGCGCTGCTGCACTGTGGAAACCTCTGCCTGATCGGAAAGAACGTGATGGCCATCCGAAAGTTGACGTCTTCAGTTACTTGCAGCCACGCGAGCTCTTCCCGGCCATGATCTTCCTCAGCGCACTCTTTAATCGGCCGCGGCCGGAGGAGACGACATTGCAGTCGGTTTATCACGTGACGCCTTTCATCGACGATCCGAGACTGCAATTGGCCATCCGAGCGTACGACGAGGAGCTGCAGGCGATCGACGACTTCATCGAGGCGAATGAAGCTCACGAGGCCCAACCGTATCACATTCTACGCCCTGGAAACCTTCCTCACAACACATGGATCTAGGCACTTGCCATCGTTAGTGGGGATGCAATGGAGCTGCTGTATTTGTGCGTTCTAGGCTTACGCTTTCCTCTTCACTGGACTGCATACTTCAACACATCAATAATTATTGCTTGATCTACCTCTTTAGATGAACTTTGGGCTTGGTGCTTCACGCAGACGCGATGTCGGAGTCGTGCCGTTGCTGGACTGGCTGGTTGTCGACGCCTTGCGGTTGCGGAAGTCCAGCTTCGTTGGCCGCTTGAAAGCCACACCACTGGGCGACACACTCGGACTGCTGCCGTCGCTGCCTGCTGCAGAAAAGTTCTTCATGAGCTGCGCGACCTTGCTGTTCGTGACACCAGGAGTGGAAGCACCAGGTGAGTGAGAGGAGCTGGACGCCACAGCGTTCGCGTAGCGGTCTGTGATTTTGCCGGTCTGCACCGGCGCAGGAGGCGACACTCGGCGTGGCAGTGACGACGGAAGCTTCTCCTCCATCTCATTCGTCTCAGGGATCGACGGTGTGCGGTGGCTTCGAGAGCCTGTAAGATCAACAGGTTTGCCCAGGAGCGCCATCTCGGTCACCATTTGCTGTACGATGGTCTCAAGCTCGTCACGCTCACGGACGGCGACCGTCACACGAGCTCCTAGCTTCTCCAACCGCCTAGCCTGCTCATCATTGCGCTGACACAGCTGTGCGATCTCATTCTCAAATCGAGTCACCTTGTCGGCCATGTCCTCAATCTTGCCGGGAGTGCCACCTTGTCCACCTTGACCACCGTTGACCTCAGAGCGTAGGTGCTCGAGCTCGCGCTCTGCAATTAACAACTGAGCTGACTTTTGGTCCAGGTCTCGCTGCATGTCTGTGAGTAGAGCCGAACTCTTAGCGTCTAACGACGGAGCCGTGAAGCTACTGTTGTCCGTGATGGTACGATTGCGTTGCTCGAATAGCTGGCCTTCTAGCGCTGTGAGCTTCACCTCGAGTGTTCGCTTTTCCTTAAGTACTTCCTCCAGCCGCTCGTTCACACTCTCAAGTTGATTGCTGCGGAACCGGAGCTGCATCACCTCTTGTTTCGACAGCTTCAGCTGCTTCTGCACTTCTGCCAACTCTTCGGTGTGCGCAGTGGCATCACTCGCGACCGAATGGTGCGAAACAAACGATGCGGACGTCGTCGGGGCAGGATTGGCATTGGCCGACATCATAGTCAGCTGGCTTTCAAGCTGCGCGGTCTCTTCCTGTGCCAGCTTCAGCGTTAGGCGCACACCTGCGAGTTCGTTTTCTAGCTCAGCCTTGGCGCTTTCGCCTGAGCGAACACGGGTCTCCGCAGCCTCTAGTTGTCTCTTAGTAGCAGCAAGAGCAGACTCGTTGGACTTGAGCTCCTGCTCGCGCGACTCCAGCAACTTCTCAAGCTCTGCGATGTGTGCTTCAGTCTCGGCGGCAGTAGCTTCGTTATTGCCATTGCTCTTCCGCTTCTGAAGCTCCTCGATCTCGCTGCGAAGACGCGCGTTCTCCTCTGTAGCATCAGCCAGTGTGTCGTTCAGCTGTTTCACACGTTCCTCTAGCACCAGTTTGGCCTTGCCCACATCGGCATAAATCTTGTCCAAGAAGCCTGGTGCCTGCTGCGGCTCCTTTGGTGCAGCACTTTCATTCTGTGTAGCTTCTAGCTGCTCCTTCAGGGTTTCAATCTCTTCCTGAGCTTTCTCAAGCTTTGACTCTAACGCTGCCGAGCGACCAGCTTCCATCTCGTGTTGCTCGCGGATACGACTGAGAAGTGCGGCGTCCTCGTGCTCCGGCTCCTCTAGTTCCTCTCGGCTCGAGCAGCTGGTAGTCTCCGACACCTCTGCAGTCAACGACAAACCCGATGGATAGCCGCCCGAGTGCTTCTTGAGCGAATTTGCAGCGTTGTTTAGCGCGTCCTCAAGTTGCGTTTTGAGCTTGAAGTTCTCGCGCTCGAGGTTATTAAGCTGTTGTGTCATGGTGAGCGCCACCGGTCGGGCCTCGCAGTCCACCGTGACGCTGCCACTACGAACTGACGAGATGGTTGTGCCCGAAGTATCTGTGGCTGCGCGATGAGATCGTGTCGATCCGACCTGGTCCTCGCTGTCGTAGTCCATTGAGCGGCCTAAGAACTCAAGCTGCTGCTGCAGCCGCTGGTTGCGCTGCAATGCTGCCTCCGTCTCAGCGCGGAAATCGAAACTTGTCTGTGAATTGTGTGAGCCCTGCGAGCTCTCCGAATGGCCATGCAGTGGGTCCACCTCTTCGTGATATTTCTTCACGCGCTCCAGCAGTTCCAGCTGCGGCAGTAGCTCCATGTCCGAGGCTTGTGACTGGTTCTGCATCTGGCTGTTGCACAGCTGCACAGCCGTCTCTATCTCCTGCAAAAGACGTAAGCTCAATGCTCGTTGCTGTGCTGCATTGCGCGTTTCCGCCTTCTCTCGAATCGTGAGCTCTTCGTTCTCAGTCGCCAGTGCGTCGATGCGCTTCTGCGACTCCTTCAAGAAGCTCTCGAGCTGCAAAACCTGTACCTCCTTGCGTTCGAGCCTGCGCTTGGCAGAGCGACAGCTAGAGCAGCTTGACGACGCAAGCTCGTCCATTAGTTCACGCTCGCTGCCCTGTGAACTCATACTTGTGGCTGTGCGGCGGGTGGACGACGAGGAGGGCGATGCATCGTTTGTGCCTCGTCGAGACCTCGTCTGGGACCTCGACGCTTTGGTCGTGCTTGTATTTGCAGTCTGGTGGCTCTTGCTCAGCAGCGTGGACGATGGCGGCAACCCAGCCAGCTGTGCGTGTGGATTGGTGTTGCTTGTCGGGTGCAGCAACATGTTCGAAGTGGACGGCGCACCGGGGACGAGGCGTCGACCAAGTCCCACGTGATGTCGAACTCGAGTGTTGCCGCCAGGTCCCGACACTTGAGTGGCGAGATGCGGAAGGACTTGTGTCGGTCTTGAGGGTTGGCGCTAAGCTGCACGATGGAGGCAAAGTCGAGGGAGAAGAGTGCAACGGCGGAGTGGCTCGGCAGCTATGACAACATCAATTGATACGCGAAAGAAAGAGGCAGACGTTAGTCTCCAATGGTGAGACCACAAAACAGAGCCGAAGGATTTCAGGCGACCGGGTCTTCCATCCACACAAATGCCGCCAGTTGGGCGATTCATATGGACAGAAGAGGACATCGGTCTTCGACTGAACTGAATCCGTCGACACGCAAAACTGAATGGAAAACAAACTCACCGCAACGAGCACGATCTCGTACTCTTTCTTGAGGAACTCGCTGGCGCCCCCTTTCTTGTGTCGTAGCAACGACGTCTGGATGCCGACGTGTTGGTTCCACACCGCCACGTGCTCGGCGCTCCATCGCGCGGGCTCGGACGTCACCTCTTTGCTATTGCGACGGAAGAGCACGATCAGATCTTCGTCGCTGGGACTGATGTCATGGCCGATATTGGCGCGATGGATGTGCACTGCAGTAGACAGCTAGTTAGCAAAAAGTGTCTGATAGTCCCTGAGGACGAAACATACCGTCGAGATCCACGAGGATCGTGCCGTGGGCTTTACCGCCCGATGTCGAACGCTGGGACCGCGGGGTCGTCGCCGCCGCCGTTGAGCGTTGCGAGCGAGGCGTCGTGGCAGCACCAGCGCCGGCACCGGAGGGCATCGCGCCCTTGTACGTTGGCCGTGACGCCATGTTGTCGTGGTGAGAAGCGCCCCGCCTCATGCCTCGCGAGGTGTTGGAGGCGCCGGTACTGGAGGCGCCTTGCGCCTCGGCGTGACGGAGCAGCGACTGGAAGATGGCGGAGTCGATGGAAGAGCGAACCACCACCCGATGATAGGAGGATGGTCGGCGCTCGCAATTGAGTCGCGGAAAGGAGAGGGCTGGCTAGGGAATAAGAGCCGAGGGGTGGAGAAGCTTGAAGGACTGCCGGGTGATCGCCGGATCGTTCCGATCGGCTGGTTCGGTCACGTGACCGAGTCACCGCGTGGCACTGGCGATTTGTATGTGGAGCAGAAGCAGAGACCAGGCACAGTAGACCATGCGGCCATGGAGCAATGAACCAGCTGGCGTGTGGCGGCGATTCCTGGTTCTGGAATCGCCTGGTTGAACAGACTGAAACTCAGTCTGAACTGGGCGCGATCAGACTTCGACGGTGGAAAATATCTCGCTCTTTGTGACCCAAGAAGCACCGATGAACATGCCAGTTTTGGTCCGACAAGATGCCGACGCGCTTCACCGAGTTCGGAATCGCTGCTTTCGGTCGCTGAGCCGCTGCGTCTCGACGTGAAGATGCGTTCGAGTTCCTACGTGACAGCTTGCGTCGCAAATCGCATTCTTGGTCTCTACATCCGGAGACTGGTCACCAAAGTGGCACAGCGACGGCCACGGTCTTGACGTCGAAGCGAACTTGACCTGGTTGAAGTCGCAACTTTGTTTATATCGGTATTTCTCTACGAAGTCTCTACGCTCGGCGTCCTGTCCGCCCTTGCCTTCGGGGGACAAGAAAAACTATGTACATCTAGTCGAGACGCTCTGCGAGGTTGCTGATACTCAGGGCGCTCTTGCCCCGAGTGACGATTCGATTCACACACGAAGCCACACGCTTGGAGCTTGTTGACAAAACTGTGCTTCTCGTTGAAGCGAATAAATACATCCGTTGCTTCGGCTTTCTAGGCGGGTTGCTGTAGGTTTGCCTGCATGCCTCCTGCATTTCATGTCTTTTGCTGTAGGCAGCGATCAAAGATCAGCCACCGACACAGCGAGCACGGAGCACGAGCTGGGCAGCGACGAGAGGTTCGACGACAACTCAGAGCTCGACAAACTGCCCATTGCGCTGGCGCTGGCGCTCATGTTGCTGGGCCGCGTCCAGTTAGGCGGAACCTGCCCGGTCGTGGTCAAGCGGCCTTCCAGCGCACGCACCAGCTCCTCCTGCACGTCGATAGCATCTGGGCGCTCGCTCGGCACCTCGTGCCAGCACTGGCGAGCTAGCTCCTGCAACTCACGCGGGCACTCCGCTGAGAACTTGAGTAAGTGCGGATCTCCGCCAGCTCCAATAGGATGTCTCGAACTGGCGAGGTCCTCCTCGACGGCGATCATCGTATCCAGCTCCCACAGGAACGTGCCAAATGCATAGACGTCCTCACGCTGGGCTGCCAACGTGGCTGTTTGAAGGCCACGGCTTGACTTCAGCGAGTCTTCGTCGAATTGGTCGTCTTCCTCCAGCGCAGGGTTCGCATCGCTGGGGCTATTGTCATCAATCGTGACGCTGCTGACCCCGCTTACCCCGCTAACGTCGCTCTCACCGCTGTTGTTTTCGAAGCGACTGCGACCGAGGTTGGACGGTCCTTGCCGGTTCATCGCACGGTTAGTGCGCACCTTGCCCAATTTCGACGCGGATGTCAGGGACGGACGCAAGCCCATCTTCTGCATCGTCCAAAGTGCGCTGTCCCTCAAAGAGCCACGAAGGTCTTCCGTCATACGGTGGCTGTCGTCTGCGCTCGGTGATAGATCAGACGGTAGCATTACGTCCAACGCACTGAGTTTGGCTTCGCCCTGCTCGTTGACCAGCACCTTGCGGGCGCAAACACGGCCGTGCGCGTAGTTGTTGGCATGCAGATAGACAAGTCCCATAGCCACGTCCAGTGCAATCGACAGCTTGCAACGCCAGTCAGCGTTCGGGTTAGCATTTACACTCGCGCTCGAGTTTGCAAACACCGGGTACCAGCTGAAGATGTTTCCATTGCCGCTGCCAATTGCTGCAGCCACGCTGCTGTTCGGATAGAAGCCCTTGCCTTCGCGACGGTGGCGCTCAGCCTCAAACATAGCGGCTAATGACCCGTGCTTCATGAATTCAAACACAACACCCAGATGCCACGCTGGCGCACCCATGCTTGTGTAGCGGCTCGTCGCGGTCCGCGCTAAACTGCTACTCATGCTATTCGTCGGCGCGTAGCTGGCATACGGAGCAGGTTGCTCGGCGGCGCTACTGCCACGTCGACGGCTCGCAGTAGTACTGCAGCCAGTGGTGACACCAATGAAGTGCACAATTGACGCGTGGTCGAGTGAAGCGGCCAGGCGGATCTGTTCAACGAAACGCTTCTCGACACTCTTCTTTGAGCGCATTAAGGCGTGAATCACCACCTTGTAGCCCTGGTACTCGGCCAAAAACAACGCGCGATCCACCTTGCGGGACGTACCCACACCCACACTGCTGAGAGCAAGGGCAGCCTTGCTGCTCTTTTTCGATGCAGATGATGCGTGCATTTCACGACGCATCTGAATCTCTTCAGGCGGAATTTCGTACACCAGTAGATCGTCCAAGTTGATCTTGCTCCGGAGCTTACTTCGCATCTGCAATGAGGCCGTGCTAGCACCAAGGTGGTTTTTTCCCTTGGGACTGGCCTCCAGGAGAGCGACTGGGTTATACTTTTCTGATGGGCTCACGTACACTCCAAAACCACCAGCCGGCGTATACACACCGCTACCGAACGTGCTGTTGTTCTCATCCTTGCTGTCCGTGTCCCTTTCGCCGTTCCCATTCCCGTCGCGTCGTCCGCTGGACGTAAACCGCCCTCCACTGTTTGCAAGAACCATGAACCCGCCGCCACCGCCGCTACTTCCCAGACGACGGTCGCGGTTCGCCTTCATGACAACACGACGCGAGCGGTCATTATCGCCATTCTTCCGTTTGTTCCAGATGAGTCCGAACACCAAAGCACTCAGTAAGATTCCAACGAGGAAGAATGTGCTGCCAATGATACCGATCGACTCGGCTGAGAAAATGGACGATGATTTCGAGGTGGAAGTCTCCGCATTGGACGAAGACGAGTCGCCAGTTCCCGAAATGTCGTTAATGTCCGCTTTGGTAGTGCTCCCGTCGGTACTGGTCACAGCCGAAATCACACAGTCTTCGTCTTCAAGCACGCAAAAAGACACGCCCTGAATCTCTTCACTACTCGCTTTGCTGTTTGAGCACGAACTCGAGACGGAGGACGGCGCAGTAAATTCCGTGAGGCTCTGAAACACACTGACATCTGAGCGGCAGATTTCAATTGTGGACAGCGGGTTGTCTGCCAAATTCCTGTTAAAAAACAGTAAAAAGTCCTTAGTGAGTTTCTATCCAACACTCTCTGAAGGTAAAACGAAGCTGCCGCACATCTTTCGGAGCGTTGAAGCAAATGTCACCCCTTGATCTGCTTGATACCGTTCGACGCAAGGTTCCTACATGAAAGGTGTCCATCGTCAGTTAACAGCATAACAGCACTCCATCCAGAAGCGTAGCACATACAGTTCCACTAGCGTGGTGAGGGACGATACGATTGCTGGAAATGCAGTGAGCAAATTATTGCTCAGATCCCTAGTTAATCAACACACACGATTCACAAAAGTGAGTCAAAATCTTACCCACCCATCTAAACTGAACGTTTTCCACTCACAAATACTGCAGCGCCTCTGGGAGGTTGGAAAAGTTGGTGGACGCGCTCGTAAAGGAGTTTTTGGTCGCGTTGAGCGTCCGCAGCGACACTGGGAGCATGAGGTCGTCCAGGTTGCTGATTCCTGTGCTGGACAGCGACAAGGCCTGCAGCGCCACCAAGTCCACAAAGGTGTCGACTGCCACGGAGCTTAGTGTATTGCCATGCAGCAGAAGCGTCTGCAGCTCTCCCGACTCTGGCCAAGGGGTCGAGGAGGACAATTCCGAGATGGAGTTCCCGCTTAAGTCGAGGTAATTCAGTCGCCGAGGGAATTTAAACTCGTTCAAGTCCGTGATGAAGTTGTTGGCCAGTTCCAAGTCTTCCATGTCGTTGTCCGAGTCTGCGGGTGCGAACGTCTTCATCTCATTGTTGTTCAGTAGCAACTGGTACACTCGCGGGTAGCTGCGGACGCTCACGACGTCCAGGTTTGAGAGGTTTAAACTGCGTTCGACCGTGGAGCTCACGACCACTTGGAAGGTGCGAGCGTTGCAGCCGCCGTCGTACACGATGGCGGACGAGTCCGTCTCACCTTCCACTAATGTACTGGCGTTCGAACACGCCTCGGCACTAGCGACCTGCGACATCGCCAGCATCTGCACTAGCACAACCAACAGCAGCAACAGCGTCCAGTCGCGCCCCAGTCGCGTCGTCCGATGGGGCCGTCGCCTCGCGGACGCGCCACTCATTGTCGGCCACTTAACTGTCGGCAGTTGGAGAAGGAAATGCCTCCGAGATCGCCCCTGTGGCTTGGCCCTTACGATGTGACGTCCCGCCTTGCACTGCGCTATCCACTCGCGGGTCAATAGACTGCTGCCCTCTGTCGGACCGACCTATTTGACGGCTCGTTTCTGCCGGTGTGGGGCCTTCCCGATCCCTTTGCAGAGACTTTGAGGCACAGTCCGATCCTGAAGATGATCACTCGGCATACAAACTTCGAGCCAATCGGTTTGAGCAGGGAATTGAACTGACTATTTGTTCTGAATACACCGTTTTTTTCGATGGTAACGTGGCGCTAGGGGCGTTCGAGTCCTCATGGTCCTGCACTGCAATGCAGTCTTAATCGGGATGTGTGTTCCGACAGAGAGGGCAAATGTCTCTCGCTTCTTTCCTGCACGTCGCGACGATCGTGTCTGGTAATCCAGCCCGCCTTCCCAACAGACTTCACACTGAAGTTGCATGTGCCGGTACCAGCGCTAAACTATTCAAAGCAAGAGCTTTGAGATCGGGGCAAAATCCCACGCAGTCTTCGGAGCTGTGGGATTAATAGGCGGTGGAACTCGCCTGTCGCTGTGATGGAAGCCACCGGCTTGCTGGGTACAGGCGTCTATCGAATCCCAACTCGAAAGAATGCAATGCCTTCGCGCCACATATTCGGTGCTCCGGTCGGAAATTTGGTGCCCCGGTCGGGAAGAGACATCACACCATGATCTGAACGTCGCAGTCTTCGACCGTACTGCACGTGCCCGCGACAGAGATTTGGTCCTCGCGTTGAACTGGCACGAAGTTGAAACCAGTAATCGTTCATCGCTTCCAGCAACATCACACTTCAGAATTGCTTCCCTAAAACATATCACTTTCCTTCCTAAAAAGTAGCAGCGCTTCCTTGCGTAGCCAGCACTTCGAATTTGCTGCTAACCATAGCCTGCATCCAGCCACCAACTTTTGGTGATACCTTGCAAATTATAATCCTTCATTTGCATCGCTGCATCCAAAAACAGCGTGGTGCTATTCGTACACAACTTGAGTGGTATTCCGCTCCCAGGGCAGAGCGCATTTAGCCTTAGGGCTCATTCATGTGTTTATATCTTTCACAAATGGGGTCAGTTCAATCGTCCCAATCCGAGTCATTATCCGACGAGGATTTATCCCACTCGATGTCATCCAGACCGTCGGTCTTCGCAGGGTTTCCTGTCGAAGACTGCCGCGGGGGTGCAATAGCAGCAGTAACCGATGCTGCCACGCTAATGCGGCGTCGCGCTGCAGCTTCAGTGACGCCTTTTGCTTGTGCTTTTGAGAGGTCTGCCGAGTGCAATGTTCGCACATACCATTCGCTTGCAGCAAGCGGAAACCCCAGCCGCCACACACCAAGCATCGTTGCCGCATCTGCGCTGAGTCCACAATAAAAGCTAGGCGAAGGCGGTTGCAGTGGGCACAAACTCCGTTTTCTCGACCAAACCCACGCCAATGCCTTGACAGCATTCGCACCGACTCAACTCCGGCGCAGTCTGCTGGCCGAATGGCATACCGTAACCATACGCACTCTGGTATGTCGAATCAGCGCTGTACGGAATCATAGCCGATGGTGTCGCCACCCCACCCGACGAAGGTGGCAGTGGTTGAGGCATCATTTGATATCCTGAAGGCATGCCACCCATGCTAGGGGGTACATGGGCATTGGCATTGGCATCATGGGGGTTGTTGCAAATACGGATAGTAATATCCGTACGGCGGAGGTGGGGGCTGTGGAGGCATCATGTAAGGATACGGCGCATACATCCCACCACTAAATGGTGGGGGAACAGGCTGTGCTTGGCTATTGCCGGTGTTTCCCGAATCGGCTGATCCATTGATGCTGCCAGAACCTGCATGTCCAAGCATTTGTTCGCTCATCCCCTCTCCCTGACTCCGTTTGCTTTCCTGACTGCCGCTTTCGTTTATTTGTTGAGCAGCCATGGCCGCCTCCATCTTCGCCATCCGTCTCCTTTCTCGCCGAAGCTGCTTCTCTCTCGCTCTTGCCTCCTCTTCGGCCTCGGCGCTACTAGTGGATCGAGTGATAGGCTCTTCTCTCTGGTCGCCAGCACTTGAGATCGGCTTGCGCAACAAATCTGACTCCGCAGACGTTTGCGCTTGTTCCCTCTGAGGTGAAGCAGCCAATTCATGCTCTTGCTGCTTGCGGGCCTTTCGTTCCTCGCGCGCTCGTCTCTTTTCATCTTGCTCGGTAATTTCATCTGTGACGGTTATACCGCTGTGCTGGCTACTTGTGTGAGAGGGAGATAGTTTCACAACATTTTCGGGCTGATCTATCATCTCCTCTTGCGCAGAAAGAACCAAACTCCCATGTTTACTTCCTCGGCTCCGACTCCGGTGTTTACGCCCTTCTGCGCTCGATTCGCCCACGGCAGGAGAATTTCCATCGTCTTGCATTTCATTTACCGAGCTGCTCGACTTCCTGTCGTCGTGGCTCTCGTGGTTCCTGCCGTTCTGGACGATTTCCTTAAGTACTTGCTCTTTTTCTTCATTTTGGCTTCCTCCTTTGCCTGCCTCGCGCGTTCCTGGTCTTCCTGTCGCTGTCTGCGCTCCTCCTCGCGCTGCTGCTCAAGTGCAAGTTGCTCCGCTCGCTCCTGCTCTCGCTGTTTCTCTCGCTCCATGGCGGCCTGCTGCTCGCGTTCCTTCCGCTGCGCTTCCTGTTCCTTCGCCTCCTTTTCCTCCATCATCTGCTGCTTCTTCCGCTCCTCCTCCGCTGCCTCCTGCTCCTTCCGCTGCTGTGCTTTATCTCCAGCTGCCTCCTCGCGCTTCGGCGTGCGCGTCACCCCTTTCTTCTTCATATTGCTGGCAAACTCCGCCATAAAGTCGTCCTCCGCCACACTCGCTTTCTTGGCCAGCATCTCCTCCTGCCGCTTCCTCCGTAAGAACCTCAGTCTCTCTGCTGCGCTCATATCGGCCGTCTCCGCCTCGTATGTCTCCTCCAGCGTCTGCGTCTTGGTCTCTTCTGCCACTGCTCCTCCACTGTATGAGTCCTCCTCCCGTCTTATACTAACCATCGGCGGTCTCCCCATCATAGCAGACGGCATAACGTTCAGTTTCCCTCCAGAGACGCCTGCAGCTGCTGGAACATGGCGTTCTTGGGCTGCTTCACTGCGCTCTTGGCAGTCTCTTTCCCGTCGCTTTGGGCCTCCTTGGACTCAGCTTCAGCCTCCGCAGCGACGTCTTTACTGCTGCCTTTGGCCCTGCGATGTTTACTGCGAGACTTCTTCACCGTCGGCAGCTCCCAGCGACTCTCTCTCGTCAGTGCGTTGTAGTAGTACGGGTGGCCGTCGGGCGACGTGAACTGCTGCCACTCTCCTTCTGCGTCTTGCGGCGCCGCCTCCAGTCGCTTCGAGCGTTCCGACGACCGCTTCTTCTTCTTCTTGACGACCGCTTCCGCATCCGCGCGCATGGTGGCGCTGTTTACACTTGCACTCAGTATGGAGGCGCGCAACACAATGCGGAATGGATGTACAGCTGTCCACAAAACCCAAAAGTCATCGTACAAGTGCAACATCTCATAGTCAGAGGCAGGACATCCGTGTCATCTGGCGCACTATCGACGCTGGCTATGCCTGTCCCCGTTGACTCAACGAGTCGGCTGTGGCGCCATCCCTGACGCGTGCTCTGCGACCACCTGGCAAAGTGACCAGCGCACTTCTCGATCCGCCAGGTGAGTGCCAAATGGCGTCAGCACGTCGCTCCAAGAGGCCTCCGACAGCTTCCTCGTCGTCCTCGTGGCTCAATGGCTCGTGGCTGGTCGTCGCTCTGCTGGCGATTGCTGCGGCGGTGTTTGCACGGGACTCTCAGACGCTGCGGCTCGCTCTGAACCGCGTCCTGCTGGAGACGGCAGAGCCCTCTGCAGTCGACTGCAGCGACGCCCACCAGTACCTAACAGACGTCATGCCAGTCAAAGGCTTCCACGTGCTTTGCATCAAGCGGGCGACGGACTACAACCGACTGACAGTCACAGGCTTTAGGGACGGCATGCTCTCGAACCGCTCGGTGCACGTGGAGGCAGACCTCGCCGCCTTTACACGCGCAGTGGAGAGCGAAATGCTGCAGCTGCCGCCTCCGAGCGACGAGTACGCGAGGCAGTTCAAGCAACCAGCAGCGTATTTCACGCCTGATGGTGAGCCAGTCGAGAAAAAGATTGAAGAATTGCAAGACCGCGTCGTGTTCCTGTTTGAAGGCGGACAGTTTATCTGGCCAGGCGTGCGGATCGGCCACAAGAGTGAGTAGTTTCTGCAGCAGATTGCGTGGCCGTAATAGTCTTGCTCACTGTTGTTTGATTGTTGTGTGCAGCGCTGGTGAAGGACACATTTGGGCGAGGTGATTTGGAGATGGAAACCATCAGCATGACTCCCTTGGTGTTCAGCGTTGAGGAATTCCTGCGGGATGACGAGATCGATGTCATCCTAGATTTGTCGATGCCGCATCTTGCGCCTTCAGGTGTGACGTTGCAGGACGGACACGAGAACCGGCCGGCCACGGACTGGCGCACGAGTACAACCTACTGGCTGGAATCGTCCAGCCACCGCACCGTACAAGACATCGACAGACGCACAGCCGACCTCGTCAAGGTCCCAATCTCGCATCAGGAGTCCGTCCAAGTGCTTCGCTACGAGAAAACGCAGCACTATGATCAGCACCTGGACTACTTTGCGGTTGATCGCCACCGCAACTCGCCAGATGTGCTAAAGCAGATTGAGTATGGACACAAGAACCGCATGATCACCGTCTTTTGGTACATGTCCGATGTGGTCAAGGGCGGCCACACAAACTTTGCGCGCGCTGGTGGTTTGCCGCCACCGCCTTCCAACAAGGGCTGCACGCAGGGCATCAGCGTCGCGCCAAAGAAACGCAAGGTGGTGGTATTCTACAGCATGCTACCTAACGGCGAAGGCGACCCGACAAGTCTGCACGCAGGCTGTCCAGTCGAAGAGGGCATCAAATTTTCGGGCAACAAGTGGGTCTGGAACAAGCCGCGCCTCGATGATGAGTAAGGCAAGTAACTCTGAACGATTTTGCAGTGGCGCGTGTACATGTCAGTGAGTTAACCCAAGAGAATCGAAATTGTATTAAACATGTCCAAATAATAGTAATAGTGCCGCAGCGTTTAGATGTGCAGCTCCTGGCCGCGGAAGTGCGGCATGTCGTTCGAGAGCCGTCGCAGTTCTTGTAGCAGAGGGGTTTGCTCATCTGACCTGGCCTTGGTGATGCCCCACGTAGGTGGAGCAGCCTGGTGTTGCCTTTTTACATTCATCATGTAGATGACCAGCGCTCCAGGGATAAGCTCCGGGATAGCGTAGAACAACCACGGGTTGGACACGTGTGGGTCAAAGACTTCGATGGCTGGCATGGAGAACAGCAGCAGCAGACTGCGATAGAAGAAGAGCAGCGACGATACTGCTCCAATAAGTGACAGTCTCCTGGCAATCGTGGCCGCCAACGACGAGAACTCAATCTTGAGCAGCACTGACCTCAACTGGAAGGCGCATCTCGCCAGCATCACCGCCAACAGAAAGAAGCAGAGCGCCACGAAGCCGTACTCCATCTCAAACAGCACCATCTTCTGTCCTGGGAAGAGCGTCTTGAGCACCAGCAGTGCGCACTCCACCAGATAAATCCAGACATTGGCCACCAGGAACAGTTTTCTGGACCTGCCGACTCGTTGCGCTCCTGCCCCTCGTGTGTACTCTGCAATGACCGACTGGTTGGCTGCCACTCTGGCCAAAGGTTGATCTGCGCGTCTCGCCTGCACTCGCACGTCTTCCCAGAAGCGCAGCAGCAGCGTAAACGCCGAGAAGTAGAGCAGCGTGGCCAGTTTCCCGAAGCTCGTGACGCCCAACACGTAGATGTCGATGTCTGTGGGCAGCAGAGGCGTCACGAACACCATGTGCTCGTACTTGTAGTCGGGGCAGAGCCTTCCACCCACTGGAACATGTGCATGTTGCTGAGAACGAGCCACGCGATGCGAGAGAAGTAGGAAAAGCTCAGGAACGTTGGGAACCAGCGCATTCGCTTGACGGGCAGCAAGTGCGTGGCATGGCCGTGCTCTCCCAGACGACTGCGTTGGATACTGACGGACAGAGTGTAGGCCAAGACAGCAGCGTAGCAGTACGCAGCTCCAGCAGCGGCAGACTGCGTGTAGAAGCAGTGGTGGGCGCCGAACAGACAGATCTTATTGAGCAGCTCCATGCTCCGAGTGAGGAGGTGGCGAGGAATGCGATTTTGGGCATCTCTGCCGCATCGAATTACCCAATTGGGTTCAGAACCGACCCAAATGGAGTCAGAATGTACCCAATTTGAAGCCATGTAGCGGAGATTGATGTTCAACGTTCTTCTCCATCAATGGACAATGGACGTGTAGGTCCATTGCCGTTCACTGAATTTATATCTCCCTGGAGCATTGGATACCGCACAAGTAGGTGCTTAGAGCTCACGCGATCCATGATGGAGATACTGTACTGTATTCCTTCCGACTGCACATCCTGCTTCAAACAGGCTGTCGATGTGATTATCTGTCATAAACTGCTGGGTCAATGGATTGCGGCCATCGGTCCGACAGCAGATGATGTCTTGCTAATCGCTACCGGTCAATCAATCGCACGAGACTTTACCCACTCCCAACTACTGTTCACGGTAGACTTAAATTGCAGCGCGCTCTTCCTTTCGCCTCAAAGTGACTTGAGACGAAAGCAAGAGCGTGACTTCCAACGTGACATACCGTGACAAAGGTCGTGCCAAGTTGCAGTCCGGGAGACCAGATCCCGGTGTCGTGGCGTCGAGAAGGCGCCAGATGGGTAAGGCAGACGTTACACACCGAATCGCTGCACCTGTCCCGACTCGCAGAGCCAGTCGAGGCGACCACTCTTTAATCCGCCGCGTATTAGTCGCGTCCTCGTGGCTCGCAATGCTGGCGCTGCGTTGCGCCGCGGCTGCTGCGATGGTCTTGGCGGCCGGTTCTTGCTGCGCCTCGTCCTCCGCCTTGCTGCGCATTCCGCTGGAGAATTACGACCAGATGCAGTTCTTCGGCTCCATCGGCGTCGGGTCTCCGCCCCAGCGCTTTCAGGTCATCTTCGACACGGGCTCCAGCGACATCTGGCTGCCGGAGACCCAGTGCGTCGACTGCGCAGGCTCCAGGAGGTACAATGCGGCAGTGTCGCGCTCCCACGAGTCGCTGGGCGAGCCGTTCCGACTCGAGTACGGCAGTGGCAACGCCTCGGGCAGCATCATCAGGGAACGGATCTCGCTGTTCGGAGGAGACGCGGGAGATAGCGACGGTGAGACGTTGGCTCTGGCTAGAGTTCATATGGGCAGTGCCAGCGCAACCACCAAGAGACTGCAGAAATTCCAAGCGGACGGCATCGTCGGACTCGGACTGGAAGCTCTGGCGCTGGTGACCAAACCCAGTCTGCTCAAGACTGACCCGCGACTGCGACGCTTCTCCTTCTACATCAACCCTCTGCCTGGAGCTTTGCCGCCCGCGCAGCTCATTTTCGGCGGTGTGGACGAGTCTCTTCCGGTGGCGCACCTGCCTCAAGCGAATCGAACGAACGTGGTCTGGCAGCACTTCCCAGTGCTGAGATATCCGTCGAGTCGCCGCGCGTACGGCTTCTGGGCGATCAAGCTGCACCAACTCGCGGTTGGAGGTCCTGAACTTCGTATGGATGCCGCAGGCTCAAAGCGACCCGGAGAGGGCGTTGTGGTGGCGGTCTCTGCGGCAGTGGCCATTGTGGACTCGGGCACGTCGCTGATTCTGCTCCCGCGACGCGTTTTTGACAAGACGATGGCGGAGATCCGACAGCATTTGCACACACAACACAACCGAGAGCTGCGTGCAAACCCGCACTCTGTGAGTGGGTTTTCCTGTGCCGACTGCACGCCAGATATGTTTCCTGCTCTTCGGTTTAGCTTCGTCGTTGAGGAAGCTTCTGTCGGTGAAGTGGCCAAGACACAGACACTAGTGCTGCAGGGCACGGACTACGCGCGCTGCGACGACTTTATCTGTGCTCCGCAGCTGGATGCACATGCGCTATTCAGCCAGAAGAAGCACAGGAATAAGCAGCCAGTGCCCTCCTCTGCCGTGACCACGAACGCCCTTGAGCCGCAAGCCCAGGAGGAAGTCGTGGTGCTGGGGGTCACGTTCCTACGCTCTTATTACGCGCAGTTCGACTCGGAGCACAAGACCGTGGGCTTTGCCTGCGTGGAACCGTCTCCATCCCGTGGTGGCAGTGTTTGCTCAGGAGGGTGGGTGCCCCCACTGCAATTCCATTCAACAAGTTTTGCCGAGTCGGAAGCCTCCGCATGGCCGTACGGCTGGGCCTTCTGGTCGCGCGTGTACCTGAGTCTGGGATTGCTGCTGTTGATTGCAGCGTTTGCATTGCTGTGGCTCATCCTGGCCGTTCCGTCGTGTGACATCGAGAAGGTGCTTGATTGGCTTTGTGGTCCTAGCAACAAGAGCGGCAGACAGCAACCGCAGCAGCAGCAACAGCGAGTGGAGCTTAAGGCGAGTGTTCTGGAGAGAGGCTTGACGATGGACTGCGACGAAGACGAAGCTCTGGAGGAGCCTGAGCCGGGACCACTTTCGCCTCGTGTGGCTGGAGGAACGGCGCGAAGGAAGAGCATGTGCTATGACGTGTAAGCAGCGTAATGTAGATACTGAAGTAGAGTAGAAGGATAGTATTAGTATGAACGTATGACGACAAACAAAATGTAAACCAAGCAGACTGTGGACATCTCTACACTGGTGGTGAAAAAGTATGCAAATCTTTCACACGTCACAGATTTTATCTTGGAATCCCAACGTGCACTGAGTTGGCCACAGTGTCCAACACAAAGCTGTCCTTGTTGCCGAGCGGCAACAAGTGCAGCTCAACTCAAACATTTAAACTCCTTACGTTGCGATGCAGTTAAAGGTTAGCTTTAACCGTCCAGAGGTTTAGAGAATCGTCGACGGTTAAAATCCCACCGGTCGAGCTTCGACCATCGAGCAGTCCGATAACGCTAATCCGTGTGTGCAAATGAATTAGGGTGCAGCTGCATGCAAATCAAACTGCAAGGTGGCAATCCCACCTTACCTTCCAGGGAATCAATGCGCAGCAGAATCCTTTCTCGACATTCTCAGTTTCGCTGTGCAGACCACACATCTAACCGCATTGGCCTACAGCGACGGCCATGGCGGACAAGAAGACTCCGTTGCCACTGCCGACCCCTGCGACTGAACCAGGGTTTGTGGGCGAGAGCCCCGGCGGCGAGTTCGTGACGATTCTAACCCCGGAGAACGCCATGAAGACCCTGACGCCAAACGTCGAAGGCGCCGAGTTCGACCCGAACGGTCTGCGGATGCAGATTTGGAGCTCCGGTTTGCACGACGGCGACCTGCGCACTGCGTACTACTGGTGGGCGTGCTGCTGTCCGTGCGTGCCACTGGCCCAACTGGAGACCAGACTGGGGCTGAACTCGTGCGGGACTGGGCTCGTGTTGAACCTGGTCGCGTATCTCGGTCGCGCGACGTTCCTCGTCTTGACGCTGCTTCATCTGGTGAAGGGAAAGTTTGCCGCTTTCGGCGTCTTCTTGGCGCTGTTCGCCATCTCGGCTCTGTGGACGGCAAACCGCGTGGCCCGAGTGCGAATCCAGATCCGCGAGCGTCTGGACATCGCTGGGTCTGCCAAGGACGACCGCTATTTGGCCTGCTACGGAGGCGCCAACGCCATTCGGCAGATGGCCGTGCAGCTCAAGTGCGACCAAGTGCATTTCGGTGCGCCATCGACACTGCAGGCGTATCAAGTCTAGGGACTCAACGTGTCTAGACGACTGCGATGGCAACAAGACAAGATAACAAAAGTAATAAAAAAGGTTGTACGTATGATTCAACTGGTGCTACAGTGCGAAGTTTTGTGCGTACATTCGTCCTTCGTCCGTACTGGCAGCCATCCTCACGATCATGAGGTTTATGGCTGTGTTGGTGACTGCGTGCAGTCTGCTGATGACTAAAAGATGCCGCTGAGAGCGATCGGAGTCGGGGGCAAGTCGCTTTCATTGCCGCAGAAACTTTTCCAGACGGTGAGGAACAAAACCATTTGAGACTGAGGCAGTGCTGGGTCTCCGAGACTCGCCACCATGGCGTAACCAAAGAGTAATCCACTTGAACCGAAGTTCAGATGCAAAGTGCAGTCAGAGGAGTAGCTGACGACCCAAAGCAAACACAATGGCAGTCCCATGGCATGAGCAATGCGGTTGAAGGCCGAAAGCACTGGAAACAACGCACCAAACACTGCAGGAGGCACCTCACGTGTCCGCAAGACGCTCTTGGTGGCGATCGCTAGCGGAAGCATCGGAGACTGCAGCAAAACACTGTACAGCAGTGGCGGCATCACCTTCAGCAACCAGCTGAACGGGTGACGACGCGTGACCAGATAGAACACGACCGGGCAGAGTACGAGGCTCTGAATGGCGCACACGACGAAGGTGGCAAGGCACCAGTTGCCAGCAAACGACGCGAGCTTGGCGTTCGCCGGGTCCACAAGCACGGAGCCGATGGTGAGCGGCAAGATGGCGACAAGCGCCAAGGACTGCAGCCAGTCCAAGATCGTGAACAGTGCGGCGTACAAATGCACAAAAATTCTCAGCAGCGGGTTACGTCGAGCGTCGCCACGCTCCCGACCCACACCACCGCCTCGGAAACTCCGAGTGACAGCAATCCCCAAGACGGTGGCGATCACCATGGAGCTGATGTGGTAGTCGGCACTCAGCGCCTCCGCGACGTTGTTGGGGACGTAGCGCGCTCCCAACGCGAACAAATACTGCGTGAAGCTCAAGGACGCGACAGATTCCGGCAAACCCATCGCGGAATTCACGTCCACGAAGCTTGGAAATACGGCGGTGCTGTTGACGCTGTCAAAACTGTCGGCACGGCAAGTGAGTTTCGTACCTGTCAGTTCAAGGTACTTGTTGTTGCCGCATTGGAAGCCGAAGGTGGTGCTAGAGGATGCAAACTCGATATTGGCTTGCTGTTTGAGAGACGAACGGAAGATACCAGCCATGGCAATGGCCATCAGGAGGGAGAGAATGCAAACCACAAAGTAGAAGCCTAGTGTCTTGACCCAGAGCCGCAAGATGGCTCTCCGCGCCGTCAGTGTGGACACGGAAAAGATTACTTGGCAGATGCCCATGGGCACAACTGCGCAATTCACGAGACGGATGTAGAGCGTGCCGATCTGATTGAGCCAGTAGCCGTAGGCCTCATCCGGATCAAACGAAAGCGCTACGAACCCGACGACAAAACCTACAACCATGAGGAAAAGTATCAAGAACGAATTCATGGACTTTGGCAGGTACTGCAACGCTTGGGAATGGATCTCGTCGAATGGCGCAGAATTTCTGTTGGGGTCTGGTATTGAACGCGAGGGGTGAGAATTTGGAGGATCTCCAGGTGGCGTGCCCAATACATCGTACGGATCGGAAGGCGTTCCAAGAGGCGGGTCTTGCGTTGCATCCGTGAAATTTGATCGGACAAATAGCTCGGTGCCAAAGGGGACTTTAACTGCACGGCCATACTGGTACTGCGGTTGGTCTGTGGACAGATCAACTACATCATTTCCGTCGACTTCTTCGACACCATAAGCGTGACTACCTCGAAGATACTGATACAGTGACGTTGAGGAGATACTGGCAGCCTCATAGGCGCCAGGAAACCTTTGCTGCTGCTCGTGAATTTGCTCCTGTTGCTGTCGGTGGAGCTCCTGCAGCCTTTGGTTCTGCTGCTGAAGTTGATGGAAATGCAGCGCCGACTGGGGATTTTGGCGTGGGACGTGTATCGGATCGTTGAGCTCCGACGATTCGGTGCCAACACTCACAAAGCTGTTATTGAAGTAGTTTTGGCCGCGGTGCCTTGGAAACTCGACTTCCTCGTCAAATTCCTCGTGATCGCCATCGTTCCCCTCCGCCAGAATGGACTCGAACCCGTCGCTGCCTAGAGAGATCCGATAGCTCTGTCTACTGCCGTCCGGCACCTCGTCTGCGTCATAGAGACTCATGTCCAACTCGCTGTGGGTGTCGCTGTCATCCATTTCGCTGCCCTCGTAGATAACATGGCGGGGTCTGCTCCTGCGCAAACTATTCGCGCTACCGACGCTGCTGGGGCCGATACTCAGGAGTTCGGACTCCGAGTCGGGCATGCTGTCTCGGTGGGAAGAGGTGCTTCGCCCACTCATAGCTGTGTCCTCCTACTCGCGCAGCCAGCTGAGACCTTGACGCAGACTGAATACGCTGCAGCAGATTGACTGCCAACAGCATTGCCCCCAAGGTGTTTATAGCCAGCTCAAAACGGAGATGATAGTCGAGTCGAGCGTAACGGACGGACAAGTGAACACACCGAATTGAACGGCAAGTTGAAGTGGCCAGGAGTGTTGGTCACTTACCAGGGTATCCTGTGCAAACGATGAATTGAAGAGGAGCTGCGCCATCGATATGTCATCTCGTCAATATACGCAAGGGCCTTTCGGGGACGTATCGATCACAGCAGCCACGCACAGCAAACTTGCAAAGCAGCATCAAATGATGCGTTGATCTCAGACCAAAAGAGCGAAGCTGTGGGTGGTGTTTAGCAGCGACAGCCCAGTATTGATTGCGCCGTCTGGATCATTTCGCGTAAGCTCAGTTTACCGTGGTGGCGAGGCCTCGTCATGAGAGTGCTTGATATCGTCACTGAGTTTGAAAAGGCAAGCCGTGGAACGCGTGCACTACTGCGTTATTAATGCACAACGTAGAAGATCAAATGGTGCTTTGCCTTGTCGGCGCAAATACTTTTGTAAAAGATCAGTTGGCCTGAGCGTCTAACAGTTTACAATCCCACCCGCTTGGCCGAGCCAGTAGCCACAAAACCTCGTGCGAATCAAGCAGTAGCAACACACACTGGCAGGATGTAAAACGTGCAGCAACACTCTCACAGATCAGCCGCAGTAAGGTCGTTCGTTTAGAAGTCCTGTGGGCTCTAAGCTGTCTGTCGAAACGAAAGGATTTTTTGCTAAAATGTAGTTGGAAGTTCACAGAATCTGCGAGAGATCCACACACTGCAAGTAAATCGGCTCGTCGAGTTCTGAGTCCATAGACCCTGAAGTCGCCACTGCCGAGCGAGATCTGTGTTTGCTGTCGTCGTCGTGCTTACCGGTATACCCCTCGACAAGATCCCGTTGCAGTGTTACTGCCAGTTCACCTTGGCGTGGCTGTGAACTCATGTTGACAAACTTTGACGAGGCAAGTTGAAGTGGCCAGGTGGCTACACAAGGGCTGGCTACATCCTCACGAGTGAGCGGTGCTTGCCCGCCGAAACGCGACAACACGATACGAAGGTCACCTGACCGACGTGAGTGGTTTGACAAAGGCACGATTGGGCCCAACTCATTTTCTCTCGCCGTTCGAATCGACGGCCAGTGTAGTGTCTCGCGGTCCAATGCCCGGCGGTCACTTCGTCCGTCCGTCGAAACCTCACTCGCTTGCAGCTCCGGGGTTAATGCGGCAAAGGAAGTGCTGGCGAAGACACCGTTCAACCCATTCGCACGACTGACCCTTTCAGCATTGCAGTGTTCATGTTACGTGCACGATCCCCGATCACGGACTGCCCTTTCCAGGGCTGTAAAGAAGACAAACAAGTGTAAAGAGAGCGCTCCGCTGACAGCACCGCCTCGTCCTTGTTGCTCACGAGCTTGCACTTTGCAGTGGATCTTTGCAGAGAGCAGCGTTACGAATCGTGGATGCGAATTCGCCTCGAGTCGCTCGCAACACGATCCTGGCGCTCTATCCGCTTCATCCCGAAACCAGCGGAGATCTCTTCGAACACGAGGTGGCTTCAGGCCCTGATAGGAAGTCTCAGCAACAGACGGCTCGACACCGAGACATGAAGTTTTCTGTGCGTCAGCGAGCTGTCAAATATTAGGCGTCGGATAATCGTAGCGACAACACAAGGATGGCAAAGGCACTGCAGTCTGCGGAGCGAAATGCAGTGCCACCCTTTGCGGCAACAAGTCAGAAACGAGTCGGTGGCAACTTCATTTTGGCAATCGCACACCGTGTTGCGTGCGTGTGGCGTTGAGACCGAGCCCGAGCCTTGTGGCTGTTTGTACGCAGTGGATTCTGACGCATATCCAGCTGGTCTCGACACTCGGCGATGCCAGCCAAGTGTCCGGCGCCTGCAGCTACGGCGGAACGTTCTGTTGCAGCCGACTGCGGTGGATATGAGACCAAAAGCAGCCGTCCACGGTAGCTAGAGCCGAAGCTTCGCTTTTGATTTCGTTCGCTGACGACTGCGACTTTGACCGCTAGAGACTTTGAACAATAGAAAAAGCGTCAGGACGAATGCTGGCTCGAATGGCACTTTTGAAGCTGACATCGCTGACAGATTTGACACGGTCTCCACTGACTTGGATCCGATCTGGTCAATGGTGCAGGCGATGGCAGCTTCCGGCATAGTCTTGCATTGCTCATGGCAGCAGACGAACGCCAAAAATGTGCTTGTCGAACTTCCCACTGCAGTTTGTATTGCCACCAAGGACTTTTGAGCCACACGGAGAGCCTGCTGCATTTGCTGCCGCCAGCTGCTCTCGTTGTGGGACAACGAGTCGACGATTCGGGGCGAGACGTGCGGCGTCCACCCACGAGTGTGCAGTTGTAAGCGGTCTGTCGTGCCGTCTAAAAGTGGCGCGGGCATAGTGAGACCAAGTGAAAGTCGCTGCTACTTCGGCCATCTGGCGCCTCTCTTCCGCTCTCGCCAGCGATTGGGAGTCAGCGTGAGGACCTCGTCCATATCCGGCTGTCGTGTGCTGCTGGCGGGTAGAAGGCAGGCGTCGAGGGAGTGGGCGACGGGATAAGCACGGGATTGTGGTGTGGTCTCGCCGCTTATGGTCTCCCTGCCGCTCCTTTGCGTCGTGCTCTCGTGGTTCTCTTCCCGCTGCGACGCCGATCCGGTCCTCGTTCATTCCCAAATTTCCAGCTGAAGGCGAACGACCCAAACACCCGTTCTCTCTTCGATCGGAGATTCCCTTGTCGCTTGGACTGATCACAGAGGTTTAGCTGTCTGTACTTCCCCTCCCACTACAAAACATTCCAACATGAAGATCTACACGGCTCTCGTGTTGGCGGCTATGGCCATGCAGGTTGTCCTTGGTGGCGGCGGCGGCGGCATCACGTTCGACAACGCCGGCAGCTACCAGCAGGGCGGGGTGACTGGCGGATCGGCTGACCAGTACACGCAGAACGACGGCGGCAAGACGGGTCTGACCCCGGCGCCCACGCCGGGCACGCCCGTGACTCCGGTGCCGGCCACCGAGGTCCCGGCCACGGAGACGCCCGTGTCCACTCCGGCTGTGACCCCCGCCTCCACGCCGGCGGTGACGACGCCTACGCCTGAGACGCCCGTCTCGACCCCGGTTCGACCCCGGCTGTGACCACGCCGACGTCGGTGGAGGGATCCGGCAGCCAGAGTACGCCTGAGAGCACCCCGGCCATCACGACCCCCACGCCGGAGACGCCTTCGACGACGCCTGCGGCCACCACCCCCACCCCGGAGACGCCTACCCAGCAGACGCCTCCCGGAACCCCGACGACGCCGTCGACGACTCCTGCCATCACGACGCCTACGACGCCCGGCACTCCGTCCACCCCCACGACGCCATCGACCCCTGGCACCCCGTCGACCCCACGACGCCTTCAACCCCAGGCACTCCGTCGACGCCAACTACGCCTTCGACGACCCCGGCTTCGACGACGCCTACCCCGGAGACGCCTACACAGGAGGTGCCTCCTACGTCGGAGGCTGGATCCTCGGACGAAGACACTCCGTGCCCTACGCTCGAGTACAACTACCCGACCCCTGGTCCGTCGACACCGACGACCGGATCGGGCGAGGAGGACACCCGTGCCCGACCCTAGAGTACAACTACCCGCCGACGTCTGGCTCGGGTGAGGAGGACACGCCGTGCCCGACTCTGGAGTACAACTACCCGACGCCGGCTCCTTCGACCCCTAGCACGCCTTCGACCCCGTCGACCCCGTCGACTCCTGGCACGCCGACCACCCCGGAGACGCCTAACACGCCTTCTACGCCGACCACGCCTTCGACGACCCCGGCTGCTACGACGCCTACCCCGGAGACGCCTACCCAGAACACGCCTCCTGGAACGCCTTCTACCCCGGAGACGCCAGGCACGCCTTCTACGCCTACCACCCCGGAGACGCCTGGCACGCCTACCACGCCGTCGACGACTCCGGCTTCTACGACGCCCACCCCGGAGATCCCTACCCAAAATACTCCCCTGGAACCCCGTCTACACCGGAAACGCCCTCGACTCCTAGCACGCCGTCAACGCCCAGCACTCCGTCGACACCGGAGACGCCTTCCACGCCGTCGACGACTCCTGCTGCTACGACGCCCACCCCGGAGACGCCTACTCAGGAGGTGCCGCCTACACCCGAGACGCCTACACAGGAGGTGCCTCCTACGTCGGAGGCTGGATCCTCGGACGAAGACACTCCGTGCCCTACGCTCGAGTACAACTACCCGACCCCTGGTCCGTCGACACCGACGACCGGATCGGGCGAGGAGGACACCCCGTGCCCGACCCTAGAGTACAACTACCCGCCGACGTCTGGCTCGGGTGAGGAGGACACGCCGTGCCCGACTCTGGAGTACAACTACCCGACGCCGGCTCCTTCGACCCCTAGCACGCCTTCGACCCCGTCGACCCCGTCGACTCCTGGCACGCCGACCACCCCGGAGACGCCTAACACGCCTTCTACGCCGACCACGCCTTCGACGACCCCGGCTGCTACGACGCCTACCCCGGAGACGCCTACTCAGGAGCAGCCGCCTACCCCGGAGACTCCTTCCACCCCGGAAACGCCCGCTACTACTCCGGCCGTGACGACTCCTACCCCGGAGACGCCTACTCAGGAGCAGCCGCCTACCCCGGAGACTCCTTCCACCCCGGAAACGCCCGCTACTACTCCGGCCGTGACGACTCCTACTCCGGAGACGCCTACTCAGGAGCAGCCGCCTACTCCCGAGACCCCGTCGACCCCGGAGACGCCCGCCACGACTCCGGCCGTGACGACCCCTGCCCCGGAGACGACGCCCGCTCCTTCGACGCCCACGTCCGAGGCTGGATCCCACTCGGAGCAGAACTCTGGCTCTGGCTCGGAGGGTGTGACCCCGCTCCTTCCACACCTACTCCGGAGACTCCTGAGCAGAACTCTGGCTCTGGTTCCGAGGGTGTGACCCCGCTCCGTCCACGCCGACCCCGGAGACTCCTGAGCAGAACTCTGGCTCTGGCTCGGAGGGTGTGACCCCCGCTCCTTCCACTCCTACCCCGGAGACCCCGAGCAGAACTCTGGCTCTGGCTCGGAGGGTGTGACCCCCGCTCCTTCCACTCCTACCCCGGAGACCCCTGAGCAGAACTCTGGCTCTGGTTCCGAGGGTGTGACCCCGGCCCCTTCGACGCCTACGTCTGAGGCTGGATCGCACTCGGAGAAGAACTCTGGTTCTGGTTCCGAGGGTGTGACCCCGCCCGTCCACGCCGACCCCGGAGACTCCTGAGCAGAACTCTGGCTCTGGTTCCGAGGGTGTGACCCCGCTCCGTCCACGCCGACCCCGGAGACCCCCGAGCAGAACTCTGGCTCTGGCTCGGAGGGTGTGACCCCCGCTCCTTCCACTCCTACCCCGGAGACCCCCGAGCAGAACTCTGGCTCTGGCTCGGAGGGTGTGACCCCCGCTCCTTCCACTCCTACCCCGGAGACCCCTGAGCAGAACTCTGGCTCTGGTTCCGAGGGTGTGACCCCGGCCCCTTCGACGCCTACGTCTGAGGCTGGATCGCACTCGGAGAAGAACTCTGGTTCTGGTTCCGAGGGTGTGACCCCCGCTCCGTCCACGCCGACCCCGGAGACTCCTGAGCAGAACTCTGGCTCTGGTTCCGAGGGTGTGACCCCGCTCCGTCCACGCCGACCCCGGAGACCCCCGAGCAGAACTCTGGCTCTGGCTCGGAGGGTGTGACCCCCGCTCCTTCCACTCCTACCCCGGAGACCCCTGAGCAGAACTCTGGCTCTGGTTCCGAGGGTGTGACCCCGGCCCCTTCGACGCCTACGTCTGAGGCTGGATCGCACTCGGAGAAGAACTCTGGTTCTGGTTCCGAGGGTGTGACCCCCGCTCCGTCCACGCCTACGCCGGAGACGGAGACCCCGGAGACGGAGACGCCCGAAACGGAGACCCCGGAGACAGAGACGCCCGAAACGGAGACGCCGACCTCGACGCCCGCTTCGACCCCAGCTGTGACCCCGACGTCTGGAAAGACCGGAAAGACTGGCGCTGGCGGCAAGAACACGCCGTCGACGCAGAGCCCCGATGACTCGTACACGCAGACGCAGCAGCAGTCGCGCTTCCTGCGCGCTTAAGTTCCGGGTCAGTCCGGAGACATTCGGCGTCAACGGATGCAAGTTCCGTCGAAGTTTTGATATGTTGTACGGGATCGCGCGGAGTTTTGTATCTTTCATGTAGACCAGGCTTTAGCTAGCTTCGCGTTGCATTAACCTACTAATGTACTGCAAATACATAGCTTACTCTTGGCTGTTTCTTATGCAACTGCATTGCTTCGGCAGTTTAAGAAAGGAACCAAGGACTCCATCATTTGAATCACGAGTCGATTGACTTGAACGCGGTGGCTGCAGGACTGTGAGGACCAGCAGTATTTCGCGTAAGGTTTGGCAAAATCCAGCTATAGCCGAAGTGATGCAAGAACAACCACCCAATGCAGTTTAGAATTGCTTACAAATGCCTCACGCCAACCCGAGGATAGAGAAGACCGTCCACGGCAACGCCGTCGCTGCGGAACAGCAGGACCCTCCTGTTGTTGACGCCAACGGGATCGTCCTCGGAGCGTGGTCGCACCCAGTCATCCCGGAAGAGCCCGAGAGCTTCCTCGCCTCCAACTGCAGCGTCGAAGCCTGTTGCCCGTGCTTCCCGCTGGCCCAAATCGAGGTCCGAATGGGTTTCAGCTCGTATTGTTTCTCCTTGAGCTACTACGGAGGTTCGTTCGCCACGTTGGGCTTCGGTTTGGCTGCTCTCTGGCTTTTCATCGCTCTCTGGGCGGCGTCTCAAGGCTATCGGGACAATACGAGTGTGGCTGCCAGAGTGCTGTGGCCTCTTGGGATGCTGCTGCTTGTGTCGGTGCAAGCGTTTCTGCTGGTGCAGCGGATCTCGCTGCTCCGCTCCAATGTCCGAGAGAGATTCGACATCCCTGGGTCCATTCGTGAAGACCGCACTGCTGCGTGGCAAGAAACAGCTCGAGCGATTCGTCAGATGCGTCGTCACCTGCTGATCGACAAGACTTCGTGGCGTGAAACAGTGGACACCCTACCGGCCTATGTGGTCTAGTGAAGAGACAAGAGCATTTATCAGCTTCTTTATTCATCGTAATGCGTTTCGTGCTTATTAGTTCAGTTATAGAAGTTCTGGGAAGGATGAAGAAGAAAAATGCCGTTGGGCGCTTGGATGGTGTCTTCCCCACGGCACTTGAGAGTCTTCAACAGCGTCGTGACGCCAACAGGAAGCTCCAGGATATCGACAAGTTGCTACGAGACGATGACGAGGATCTCGACGACTTTGAGAGCTTCAAGAGGACTGAAGGCGCTGCACGAACTGCAGCTCGAGGTTTTGGCTTCGGATCGGGTCGAAAACCGAAGAAGAATCCCCGGTACTGGTTGAGCAGAGCCTCATCCGGCCCTGGACCTGGGGCGTACGCTGTTTCGACTGCTGATAAGCTGATCAAGCCGACGCTGGGAGGGGAGGAGCTCTCGGACCCCGTAGTGGCGTTTGTTGTCGTCTGCAGCCTTGCGTCTGCAAGAAGCCTGGCGAAGAACGCGTAAAAGAAGCTCCCGTGAGTGAACTAGCTGCCAACCGACAGGATACCAAGCAACCCCGTCGGTGTATTTCTTCGCTGGTAATATATCCTCGGTCTCCCGGTCCGGAACCAGAATATCAAACCCAAGAACGTCAAAAACGTGTGGCAGCATTGCAAGCTGCGAAACAGCGGTGGAAACATCGCGGTCTGGACACAACACCAAGCTACCGCTGGATTGAGCGTCGTGTTGGAGCGGGAGGAGCCATCGTCATGAATAGAGGCACCAGTCGAGATGGAACAGGCAGCTCGTCGGCCAGTGCGCGACTCCGGAAATTACTGAGCTCTGATCGAAAGTCCCAGCCATGCGAAGCCAAAGGATCGCGAATCACAGCAATGCAGGAGTCAGGAGCATTCCACACGGCAGTACGAGACTCCACCGTCGATATAGCGAGACTACCAGGCCGCGATACCGTACGATGCAAACGCAAAGGTCAACGTGTCGTCACTGCATTTGGCGACCGCCCAGTGACTCGATGACGGGTAAGCTAACCCTGGATGATACTTGCCACGATATCTTCGAAGAAAGCAGGCTAGGCTGCATCTACATCTAAGAACGCGGTTATATTGTTTGTCTCTTCACTAGACCACATAGGCCGGTAGGGTGTCCACTGTTTCACGCCACGAAGTCTTGTCGATCAGCAGGTGACGACGCATCTGACGAATCGCTCGAGCTGTTTCTTGCCACGCAGCAGTGCGGTCTTCACGAATGGACCCAGGGATGTCGAATCTCTCTCGGACATTGGAGCGGAGCAGCGAGATCCGCTGCACCAGCAGAAACGCTTGCACCGACACAAGCAGCAGCATCCCAAGAGGCCACAGCACTCTGGCAGCCACACTCGTATTGTCCCGATAGCCTTGAGACGCCGCCCAGAGAGCGATGAAAAGCCAGAGAGCAGCCAAACCGAAGCCCAACGTGGCGAACGAACCTCCGTAGTAGCTCAAGGAGAAACAATACGAGCTGAAACCCATTCGGACCTCGATTTGGGCCAGCGGGAAGCACGGGCAACAGGCTTCGACGCTGCAGTTGGAGGCGAGGAAGCTCTCGGGCTCTTCCGGGATGACTGGGTGCGACCACGCCCGAGGACGATCCCGTTGGCGTCTACAGAGGGAGCAGCAGTCTGCTGCTCGCCATGGACGGTCTTCTCGATCTTGGGCGTCG